>JAINUG010000190.1:1238991-1301491 GCA_029706075.1 Aldrovandia affinis | reverse complement strand
ACGTTTGAAGCCCTTAACTTTAATTAATTCAATTTGAATATGCAGGCATCTATTTGAGTATATGTATAGCAATGCTTATATAGATTGATGGGTGCGCATTCCCCTACATCTGGTTGACGTTGCGTGATCGTAACCTAATAAAAACAAAAGTACGTTTAGGGGCACTTTGGAACACAACCCTTGGATTGAAATGACCAGACAGTCAATCTGTCACCTGTGTATCAGGTAACACTATAATTACACCTCCGGTCAACCCCGATGCCTGAGGGGAAACGTATGCCCTGGCATCGTAAGACTTTGGTAGAACGCAGGATCTTGTAAGAACAAACGTTATCGAGAACAGAGAGCGCAGTAACTCTGGATAACGCGCCAGCGCTGTTTCCTTGCGTCAGCGTCACTGGCCCTGCGCTCACGTTACCCTGCCGACTGAACACGACAGGAGAGCCCTCACATACCGCCTTTGAGTAGCGATACAATTGCGTCATGCACATAAAAATAAAAATAAAAATAAAAAAACGCACAAAAGTCGTCATTCGCCGATGCGTTTCGATTTTGCTTCGCTTAATTTATGCGGCCGCAGAGGTCCAGCCGCCGGTGATAGGATTACTTGGGGGGAGTGATGTTTTTCGTGCTGACGGTAAACCGAGTTGCACTTTGAAATCTAAGGCCCTGCAAGGGGACAGTGCAACTTTAGCTCCCATCTGGGGATGTTAAATCACACTTAAAGAGACAGGAACCTCACAGGCTTGAGGGGTTTAGCTCGCCACAGAGGTCCCGCCACAGCCGGCCGGCTAAAGCAGGACCTGATAACGCTACCTGTCTGCGTTGAAGGGGAAGCAGAACTTGGTCAGAGTCTGAAGAGTTTCCTGTGGAAAGAAAAAGGAGATAATTTATACACCTAATGGGACTAATAAATCTAAGTATTAACTGCGCCACACCATATAACGGGCTATGGCCTGGAGAAACGGGAGGCAGAGGAAGGTAGGGACGGGAGGAGAAGAAAATGACTATCAATTAAAGAGTGGAGAGAGGGAGGGGGGGCGAAAAAAGGAGAGGAAGTGAGGGACCAGCAAGCAGAGTCGGAGACGAAGAAAGAGAGAGAGAGAAAGAAAGAGAGGCTGAGAGGGAAAAAAGACACAGAATCGGTCCATCACCCCAAATAATATAGAGAGAGGAGAGAGAGAGAGAGAGGGAGAGAGAGAGAGAGAGAGAGAGAGAGAGAGAGAGAGAGAGGGAGAGAGAGGGAAAAGGGAGAAAAAAAAAAAAAAAAAAAAAAAAGGGAGAGAAGAAAGGACACACAAAAGAAAACAGCGGTGGTGTGAGCTCGGGCCCCCATACAGGGGAGCGGGGTTGGGGGGGTTTGGGGGTGGGGGAGGGGCCGCGCTCTGGAGCGCTAACAGGCCTCTGGGGAACCGGCGCTGGCTGGCCATATGGGTAACAGTGAAAGAGAGAGGCCGGCGGGAGACAGCGGCGAGCGAGGCCGCCCCGCCTCACTTTCAGCTGTTACCCAGGAGCCCCGGGCCTGGGGATTAGAGCCACGGGGCCCGGCCTCACAACAAAGAGACGGTTGGGGGGCACGCAGGAAACTGGCCCAGCAACATCCGCTGCTGTGGCAGGCAGGCTGGGGGGGTACTGTTGGCGGGAGGGGGGGAGGTGTGTTCTTGGAGGCAGCTCGCAGGCCTTCACCGTTACAACCGCTCTCAGAGGGACTCTGCTGACAAGCGGGGACAAACCCCACCAGCGCAGGTGCTATATTCGTCTCTGGGAGTCAACTGGGATCCACTGTCTGCAGTTGCCACGGTAGCGGTTGGCGTGGAGGGGGAAGGGGGGCCGGTACGGTGGCACGGGGAACGGAACTCCCCTTCCGCACACACAACTCAAAGCCGTGACGCCACAGCTACTGGTTACCATCCCGGAGGGTGCCTACGCGCTGTGTGGAGACAGGTGCGGCTGAAGCGCGCTGGGAAACTCAGTCCTGAAGAAAGACTGTTCTATTAAACCAGCTATCTGGCAAGAGCAGCGCTTAATCAGATTTCCTGGTTAGAAGCACTCTGCTGATGAAATTAAACTGGATGCACTGCGCTGCCCACCTTTAACTTCACTCGTGCAGCGTAGGGGAGGGGTTATTTTAGGCCACCGTATGAACACGGCGTGGGGTGTTTAACGCTGTCACCGGAAGCAGCTGTGACTAATACGGAGTTGTGTCTGTTCGGTTTCTTTGATTTCTTCTGCGATTCCAGTCATGCCTGAGTCACCTCAGCTTATTCCCAGCACTCCCAACCATGTTAGAGGAAACCTGAGCCACACACACACACACACACACACACACCCCACCAACCCCCTGGTACAGAGTCTGTTGGGGGGGGGGCATAGCCAAACAGATTAATAATCACGCCCCCCCACCCCCTGCCACTCCCTGAGTGTCACCACAATGGAGGAGGAGGGGCGCTGAAATACACTCTGGGCGGGGCCTTTGCATTGCTGCTCCCTCGAAATTGATGAGACGCGCGAGTCATTGGGAGCTTCATTTCGGAGGCAGCACCTGCATTGCCCCTGCCCCAGTCAGGAGCTGTCTGTCAACCCCTCCCATCCATTGTGTTTGTCTGCACAGCGTCGGCAAGCCCCAAATTCCCAGAGTTCAGCTTTGGATGACAAACAGCTAATTAATTTTCTGAAGCCAGGAGAAGCGGGGCTTCAAGCTGCGGAAAGATCGCCTTCAGCAAAAATGTGGAACTTCTGAGATGAATTTAAGATCCGTTTACATGTGTAGCATTTGCATGAGCGCTGATAATGAATTATGGCTGTGAAGTGAGTCAGAACCTTTCACTGCACTTACTGTCATCAGCATCCAGGGCAGGAGACACAGTGTGACACCCCACTCTGCAGAAAGCGCACACACTGCTAGCACACTAGGTACAAAACACACACACGCACACTGCTAACACATGGGTACATATAAAGACACACACACACACACACTACGTATGTACAAAATACACACATTCATAACCCATACTGCATATGTACAAAAAACACACACAATACTAACACACACCGTATATATATATATATATGCACACACTCTAGTAATGGACACTGCATTTGTACCAAACACACATGGCAAATGTACAAACTCACACACAAGCACACACCATATGTCAAAAATATGCACATGCACATATACACATGCACAGAGACACGTAGACACAGCAAACCCACGCAATCACATTGCATATGTAAAAAAAACATAAACAAACACATTGTATATGTACAAAATGCACAGCTACACACACCTACACTCACTGATAACATGCATGGCACACGGACAAAACACATATAGAGCGATAACTCACACTGCATGTATAAAATACACACACACACACTTCACATGAACAAAATATAGCGGTGTAGAAAACGTACACACATATATACACATGCGCACAAACAGACATAATACAAACTCCACCAATCACACACACATACACACAATGAGGTAAATTAAATTGCAATAGATAATAAAAAAACTGTAAAAGGTTCATGACAAAATAGCCCTCGTCAGTAGTGGACAAGCAGCACTGCCAGTCATTGTGCTTCAAGAGCAGAAAAAGAGAGCTGGAAAAGACACTTCATACACCACCTAATTTACACCACACCTAGAGCCACTGGTATGTAGCAATATACAACACAGAATCCCTCCCTTTTAAGTCACACTGCAGAGGAATACCAGTTTCTATGCATCCACCTATCATTTCTATCTTAATTTCCAGTCCTTCACATGAAACGCCGCCTTTATTAGTTTCACACTTAAAATGATGTACAGAAAGGTTACTTAACTGAAACGATCGGGCCTTTAGTTTTAACGAGTGCATACATCATAAAGCAATCTGAGACCAATAATCGTCCATCATTATTGAGACGTTGGAGCGGCTTGGGGATCCAGCCCACGGAATGGGAAACAGATTTGGGAAAGGGAGGAGGGAGCGCGCGTGTGTGTGTGTGCGTGCGTGTGTAACCCAGTCCCACAGCGCAAGGTGAGAGGGCTGTTGTGCGCCTAGCTTTATTGCCCCCCCACCCCCAAACCAATGACTAGGCCAGACTTTTAATTGCAGCACTGGGGGCCTCAGAGGGCCTCTCTCCCTGACACTCTCTGGCCTGATCGTCACCCTGCTGCTGCGCGGATAAAGAGCCGGAGCAGGTCCTGATCCAGTCCCCGAGGGCCCCAGGGCCCCGCCACGCTGTCACTTCCTGCCCCGACGCCACGCACCTGGGCCCCGGCCCTCCGTCAAACTCTGCCTGACATTATCCAGCTCACCAGCGCCCGTCTATAATCTCCCCGTGATCAATAGGCCAGGGCTCTGACGGTATCGACGGGCCGACACCAGGCCCATCGATCGCTTCCAGCTCCTCCGACCAAGTTTTCTTCTTTTTTTTTTAAAGATAATTGGGCCAAGGAACCCACCTTGACACAAACGACACCAGCGCGAAATGATAAACTCTGGACCTTTTCTACACAGTGTAAGATTGAGCGTACCAGAGGCTGGGTATTGGGGGTCTGGGGGGGGGAGTGGATAGGGCAGAATAGAGGAGCCAAATGCTGTCTAAAATACCCCAAACGCATCAGGACTATTTTCTTGTCAAAGGGGACAGGAAGGAGCCATATTTTATGAGCACCTACAATTACAATGTAGATCACGATTAATTCTCCAACAGAAGAGAAAGTGAATACAAAATGCAAAAATGCATACTTAAGACATAATGTAATTCATTGACTCTATACATTGTGCTTGCATGTTAAAATGCTCAACATGCTTGCTCTGGACAAGATTAGCTTGCATATAGGGAGATAAATACATATTTTTCTAAATAAATAAATGGATTATTGCAATGACTATTTTCATTATTAATGATCATCATCATCACCATGATCATCATTATGATCATCATCATCATCAGCGTGGCTGTGATTTCATTGGTAATTACTTACAAAAGGAACAGACCTTGTCCCTACCTACCCCCCCCCAAACCCCCCCCTCCTACGGCTCACCCAGTTCCTCTCAGAGTCTTTAAATTAGTGTCCACACAGTGATGAAATGCTTTAATAAAAGCAAGGACAGCAATATTGATACTTCATTATTAAGCAGCTGGAAAACAGCACATTACGGCCCCCATTAGGTGCAATAACAGAAGCAGGGGCCTCATTTGTTTCAATGAGCAGTTGAACCGGTTATGGATCTTAAATTACTTGAATTAGTGACACAGGGAGAGGGTCGTTTTCAATATATTAATATTAAAAACTTGGGGAGTTTGGGTAAAGAATGGCCATGTTTGAACAAACACGCCAGCTCTTTGCCCAACGGTGCAGAAAAGAAAAAAAACTCCAGCAGAAAAAGAAGACATGAGAGAATACAACAAACAATAAATAACAACATCTGTACAAAGAAATTCTTAAGAATGCTCTTTGTATAAAGTTCTACAAATAAAAGCCCAAAAAATAAAAGTAATTAATAGACACCCAGATGGACTTCCTTGTCCTCTGGAGTCCTCAGACAATAAAACAAAACTTAAATCTTTTCAAGTAAAAGAACCCAAAAGTTGTGATGGCGTTTTTCTGATCATCCTCATTATTCCCACAGCTCCGATTCCATACGGACTGACACTACAGCAGCCCTGGGCAATAGCTATGCTTACCCTGCATAACACACCATGCTTAACACTTTCTCTCCCTTACATACACAAACACATACACAAACACGCATGTACACACACCCACACACACATGAACACGCACCTTCTCATACATGCACACACATTCAGATGTGCACACACACTAACTCACACACAAATGTATGCATCCACACACATATATACATGCACACACACACAGACATACTCACTCACACACAGACACACAGATACATAAGCATGTACACACGCACACACATATGCAAAGACACAGACAAAGACACACACACACACACACACACACACACACACACACACACACACACACACACACACACACACACACACACACACACACACACACACACACACACACACACACACACACACACACACACACACACACACACACACACACACACACACACACACACACACACACACACACACACACACACACACACACACACACACACACACACACACACACACACACACACACACACACACACACACACACACACACACACACACACACCTGACATGGACTGCTCTCCTAGGACTCAATCACTCTCTGTGTTGATAATGAGGCCTTGCTGAGCTCCTCACACTGGCCCCTCTCCCAGGGGCACCCTGAAACCCCGCTCCTATGCAGCCAGGCCTTTCTGCTCACATCACCAAGACACACGCACGCGCACGCGCGCGCATACATACATACATACATACATACATACATACATACGCGTGCGCGGACACACAGGCGCACATACATACACAAAGACACTACGGTTGTAATTTTAACAAAAAATCCTGTTCGATATTAGGAGAAAACAAGTAGATTCGCTCTAACAGTATTCCAATATGCGTATTGCAGACCTGCTAACTGGGATAGTTTTTAGTACCACTCGCGGAATTCGGGGAATTCCTTTTGTTAGTTAAATACCTCTTCAATATATCCGGGAAAAGTCAACTCGCTTTCCTTGCAAAGGCTAGTTCGCGTCACGGAACTTTTATTGGCTTTTATTACTGGTCCAAATACGAGTTCTGCATTTAACACGTTTTAACTGAAACCTCACTTTTGGCTAGTTTAAAGTGATACTCACATACTTTGACAAAGCAGATAATCTTTCCCATGGTAGAATTTATTTGCGCCAAAAATATGAAGACAAATATAAGACCATCATAAACATAACACCTTAGCAGAGAATAGGGTATGCTACTGTGAAAATGTCTATTGTAATATTGCTAACTTGAGTGCCAATTTGGTTAGTTTATGGGCACGCTGTTTCATTCTTTTTAAAAATGATGATTTCGAATCATCCAATTCACCTCCGAAACTGGTATTGCTGTTAAATGATATTCGATGTTCGCAGCGCACGCACGGGAAGAGGGGGGGGGGGGGGCAGACAGGCCAAGAGACAGACAGACACACATACAAACATATACACACAAACACACGCACAGATACCATCCCTGTCAACATTTATATGGTATAAATTATATAGCAATGTTTTCTGTGCTGTGCTTGCAGTAAAATCGGTGAATAAACAGTTTGGAAATGTCCTTTTCAGGGGGAATTTAAACACAAAGCCCCCCTGCCCACGATAGTGACACACACACACACACACACACACACACACACACACAGATATACACATACACACATATTCAGCCCAACAGACAGACGCAAATACACACACAAACACATACGCACACATGCACACACAGATATCACACACATATACACATAGCCCAACAGACAGACAGACAGACACATAGACAAATTCACAGAGACACACGGACAGCAGCAAAAATAGCAACATGGACAAACATACAAAACACAACAGAGGCAGAAACACAGACACAAGAACAGTACAGACACAAGAACAGTACAGACAGACGGCCACAGACAAAAAGCCACATCAATATGCAGCCACACTTTTGAGCAATTCCTTTTCCATCACCATGAAAATGTAGACAATATAAATGTCAATCAATATTATTGACAATAGGACATTAAATTAACTCATCATTTAAAAGAAACTGTGCTTGGACAAGATCTCCAAATGTACCAACTGTCAATGACTAGTGTTACACTTAAATCAGCTGAAAAGTAATGCAAACGGAAATAGCACCACATGGACAAAAACCTAGAAAGGAGGCTACTGTTCTGTTTAGTTGACTGCACCATAAGTGATTAATCCTGAATTGTGATGCCTATGCAAATGCCATTTTTTCTTTGAGCAGTCCAGAAATCATAACCAGATATAACTAAAAACATGAGCCATAACTATAGGAGAAGAAAAAATTGGAGCTTATACATGCAAAGCCATACATGGCTCATGTACATCCTCAGATTTTCATCAGCTGGAGTCCACTCCATTTGCAAATTCATCGTGAAAACAAGGAACCAGACGGAAAATGACTGGTCACGAAGTGGATTCGATTCAAACTTGTATTTTCCCAGTTGTATCTAGTATCAACTTGTATCTAAGTGCGAATAGGGCTTTCCAATTCTGCTCAGTTATTCATCACAGACCAGGGTCAACCAAACCAATTATTCATCACAAACCAGGGTTAGCCAAACCACTTGCGGTGCAGTCAGCTAAAGTAAACATTAGAGCCCTGGCTTAAATTTTGAGACCACGCCAGACATTTGTGTGTGTTAGTAAATCATTGGAAAAATCCCCATGCCATTGACAATATCACCAGGGGATGAAGACTGTTCAGCTGTGTAACTGTACAGCCCTCCACCCCTACTGCAACTCAACAGCACAGATAATCTCATTTCTGAGTTTGATATACATAACGACAATGACCCAGAGGGTCACAATCCACTGCAATTTTGCCTCATCCTTGGAAACACGCACAAAAAACAGAGAGAAGAGTGATCCTTAAAACTCTCCTCTGCTCACTTATCTGTGGGTAAATCTAATCTCATTTCAAGCCTAAAATAACAATCATAAAAATTTCCAATTTTATCAGAAAATTTGATCAAGTCATTTTCACCTAGATTACTGATGAAGAAACAAATGATGTGCGAGCCATTTTCCAAAATGGCCAACCTGTGTGTCTGAGCACAGACTGCACTGGGGTTTTGCAGGAGCACGTGCCTGTATTGCATCAGGGTTTTATGAAATCTATGAATCCAACACAAACAGAATACAATGCAAGCAGGATATCAAGACATGTTATATATGACCATGATAGCCCTTTAAGGATAAGCGTGGTTTGGACACATCCACCTGCTTAATGGTGTATATAAACAGTAAGCCCATGCATTGAACACTGTTCCTTTTGCTTTTTCTCTCAGAACTAACTGAATGCACTCCAAACCAACTCAATGACAGCTAGCAGATGCTGGCCTTCATCGATTTCATCAAACTATTTTTTACATTCCTGGCATGAAAAGCACTTTAAAGTGAAGGTGAAGGTTCCCACTATTCCAAACACAATATGACATTAGTATAGCCATTACTACAATTTATCAGACGGGTTACATCATGCACCATTGTTCCCTCCCGGTCCACCTCATCTGAGCATTCTGGCACAAAATGGCTGCTGGTGCCTCGCCCGGGTACCTGCTGGAAACTCTCAACCACCATGCAAAGCACCAACCTGGATCACTGAAAAATACTTTGAGATCCTGGGATGAAAGGTGCTATATATTCGGAATCAATTATTATTACCATTATTATTCATGTCTTCCTATTCCACTAAATGTATTGTTCGTTCCAATGCTTCCATCACAACCAAAGGAGCTAATGATAGCTTACTAAAACAACGTATTGTACAACAAACAACAATGTTCCAGCAAATTCCGTGATTGAATATTACATATTTATCTATTACCGGTACAGGTGCAGTAGTGTGTCTCGCAGCACCTAAACGCTACAGTGAGAAACACTCCTGAACCAGAACATCAACCGCCTGATGGGCGTGTCCACACAGGTTACCTCTTATCCTCCGCCTGTGCATTTTTTAATAAGCCAAGAACCGCTTCACTCTCCTATTCTCAAAGCTGCTATTAGAAAACAGGGGGGGGAAATGTGAAAATCTTTTCAATATATAATTTATGCAAATCCGTGTTAAAAAAAAAAAAAAAAAAAAAAAAAAAAAGACAAACATTTATTAAGCCTTTTCTTCTGTTTTCTTTTCCTCTTTTTTAAGCTGCCCTTATCAGTGAGCGGGGAGAAAGGCGGTGTGGTGGTTGGAAAGGGGTGGGGGGGCGGGTGAAAGGGGGGCGAAGGAGAGGGTACATGTAGCTAAGGGCCCCGGGCATGAATATTCAGCAGGATAGTAGCGGGATTCGTGTCAGGCCCGGGGAAGGCTCTGCACGCGGGGCCGCTGAACAAAGCGCTATGGAGGCGCAGCAGATGTCAGACAATGTGCCGGGGCCACCGGTCCCGCCCCGTCCCGTCCTGTCCTGGCCCGGATGGAGCGCGGCCCGCCATGGCTTTATTCTGGCCTGGGCCACGGCTCCCAAATGCTACGGATTGGACCGCGTTTCGGCTCGACGCGACGGCTTCGTCTGCTGGGCACCTCCGCTCAGGATCACAACCAAAAGGCATTATGCAAATTCCCCCTTTCAGCGTCTCTCCTCCTCTCCCCACATGTTCTGCCCAGCTATAGCAAGCGCTCACCAGAGGATTGGTTTCAGCAGCCCTTCGCCGTGCACTGGATCTGTTTGCCTTAGGGCCCGGCTGCATGTTTTGACAGAGGATCCCCCAGACAGTTGGGATTAGGCGAGCTTGTTTAGATAAACTAGAGGGGGGAAATCAAGGCCTTCTTTGGGTACCTCGCGTTGCTGGAGCTCCTGCAAAGCCAGATGCCTCCTGCTTTCATCCCTGTCTGGACTACCCCAGCGTCTCTCCCCCATGTCTCCCCCTGCCACGGGCGCTGTCACTGTGACATGCCCACTGCGATACTGAGACACATCCACAGCAATGCTGAGGCATACACTGGAGCACATTCATGGCAGCACCGTGACTGACACACACCGTGGCACACCAACTGAAACACAACAGCACATTACACACCCACTGCGATACTTCACATCCATGGCAACACTGACGCACATCCACAGCAACAAAGAGACACACTGAAACATACCCACTGCAATACTGAAGCACATACAGGTAACTAACCCTAATAAAAGAAACACCAACATGAAGTGTCTTATTAGCGCGTTGGGCCACCTTGAGCCACCAGAACAGGTTCAATGTGCATGGGCATAGATTCTAGTGTCTAGAATGCAACACGAGGGATGCAACATGATTCTTCCATGAGAAATTCCATCATTTGGTGTTTTATTGATGGTGGTAGAAAACGCTATCTCACACTCCGCTCCAGAATTTCCCATTTTCCATTGGGTTGAAATCTGGTGACTGAGACAGCCATGGTTTACATCATCTTTATGCTCATCAAACCATTGACCACTCGTGCTATGTTCATGGGGGTACTGTCATCCTGGAAGAGACCACTCCCATCAGGATAGAAGTGCTTCACCATAAGATGAAGGTGATCATTGAGAATGCCATTTACCTTGCCCTCTAAGGGGTTGAGTGGACCTAAACCATGCCAGGAAAATGCACCCGACACCATAACAAAGCTGCCAGAACCCTTAATTTACTCAAGTGTTTCCTTTATTTTGGCAGGTTCTTGTACATAACAACACTGAGGCACACTCACAGCAACACTGAGACACAATATGAGATGCTCACTGCAATACTGAGGCACACTGCAGCACACTGTAACAGACACACTAGGACACTGACTGCAATATTGAGACAGACCACAAAATGCAGCACTTAGACACATTCACAGCAACACTGAGACAAACTGACACGCACCCACAACGAGACATACTCACTGCAACACCAAATGCCTCGTTCCATAAATTACAGCATGGCAAATATAGATTCCAGTCGACTCAAGTGTGAAAACTTTCCAAAAATCTCTGTTCATTTCACAAACCAAACTGGTGCCATGAGTGAACCACTGCATTTGGAATCTGATTGTTGGAGGGTCGGGCTTTAATTTCCTTAAGACAACCAATTTTAATCTTGACAATAAACTGTGTATGCATGTGTTTACTAAAGTGTACTAGCAGGGAACAACACATAAACACTACATCTTCCAGTCATGCTAATCACAGGGATAATGTGATACAAGGCGATTGCGAGTGATGAATGAATGAATGCCTACTGAGTGTATTTTAAAGGACATTTTACAAGAAGATGTCTTTTGTAGCATGATGTTCCAGACATAAATGTATTAATTATGAAGTGCCTCTAACCTAAAAATGTGCAAAATATTCAATTAAAATGTTGACATCTGACATTTTGGCTCCACCCGCTATGGGCATTAACCCCTTCTCCAATTTTAATATGTATAAAAAAAGATATGACGACAAATCGAGAATGTGAAAAGTTCCCCCAGCAGAAGGCAACGAAATATTTAATTCATTAATGTCAGGGAGGTTAAACTGGAATTTTGCAGCTTCTGATTTGAATTTTCTTCTGTTCTTGTCAAAAACACGTTGATAGACTGACACAACACAGTCCCTGCGCAGACATGACAGCACGCTGCCGAACAGATGAAAAGGAATCAATATCTCACACATGCCAACATAATCAAGAGAGAAACTGCCTAAAGACACACAAACACACAAACACACACACACACACACACACACACACACACACACACAAACAAGGTAACATGTGGCATCCGTTTCAATTTCAATTATCGTTTTTATTTAACGTTTCACTTTCTTTAAGAAATGCTTTGTTTTTAGAGAACCATTTGGGTTCCATGTTTGCAGTCCAGTGAGGACTTCACTGTTCACATGAAGCCAGGGAGTCCTGTGTCAAGCTGTGGGCTGGTATCGGCTCTGCCTAGGGGGTTTCAACTACTTTAATGCCTGAGGACAACTAGGATATTACAGAATGATTGTACAGGGAACTGGGGAGGGGGATGTGGAGGTGGTTGGGTGGGGGGGGGATATGGGGAACGGTGGGTGGGGGATGAAGACAGGGGTGGGGGGTGTTGGGGGGGATGGAGAACTGTGTGTGTGTGTGGGGGGGGTGGAACTTTCAGAGTAGCTAACGGAGTAGAACCATTTCAGCAGAATGAGGCGAAGACGACGTCTCTAAATGAGGAAGTTGAGCAGAGCGGCTCAGCTCTCCCGGCGGCTGTCTCGCGGAGTGCAATTCAGTCACACAGACACCAGAAGACTCGGTCTCCACAGCAACTCTGCTCGTGCAGAGTCTCCCCCCCCCCCCTCCCGGGACTCTTAAAAACAACTCCAAATCAATGGAGGAGATGGGGAGTGAGGAAGGGATGTCTCGGGGGGGCGGAGGACGCTGTGGCCCGCCGGGTGATGTCAGCCCATTAAACTGATTTCACAGGTTCCCTTAACGAAGGCACTTGCAAGTTAAAGGGCAGGAAGCGTCTTATTTCACCGTTTCCGAGCGCAGAGCGTGTGAGGCGCACTGAAAGCTCCTGACAAACAGGCGTGAAGCGGGGCAGCTGCTCGGTCGCCCCTCGCAGGACCCGAGCGCCGCACACTGCCGGAAACACAGGTGCGGCAGAACGGCAGCCATCGATTCTTCAAGGCGAAGCAACCCTCACTTTAGCCCCTCGTTTGATACCCCCCCACCCCACCTCTTCTTACTGCTCTCGTGATGAAGAACTCTGCCTGGAATGTTGAGCTAAAGAGCAGCAAAGTAAAAACACCCTCCCTCTCTCTTTTTTCTCTCTCTCATTCTCTCTTTCCCCCCAAGTCTCTCCCTGATATCTTTTGCTACATCTCTGTTTTCCTACACCTTTCCATACTCTACTTCTCTCTTCCTTCACTTTCCCTCTCTCTGCACCTCTCTTCCTCCCCTCTCCCTCTCCCTCTCCCTCTCTCTAAACCTCTCTACTCATCCACCCTTCCTCTATTCCTTTAACCTTCCTCTCTATGCACTTTCCTCTTTCCCCTGTCCTTCCTTCACCATTCCAGTCTATACTCTTCTCTTTTTCTTCCTCTCTCATATCTCTGCAGATGTCAGATTCCTGCCTTCACATGCAGCATATGTGCAACCAGGTGCTTCTCTTCTAAACTTGATAATTCAGAGACAACTACAATGCAATTTAAAAAAAAATTTAGGGAACAACTCTGATTTCACCTTTTTTATTTAAAAATAAAATAGCAACAGTTTTTGCTGTATATCTTTTTGTTGTTGTTGTATATTTGCTGTATACAAAATGCGTTATTTTGAAAATTATGGAGAATTTTTTCCTCCTTAAAACAAAAGCTTGATGTATTTTGCTGGCATTGTTGCCGTTGTTTTCGCTCTTCCCACTCTCCGTCCTGGGTGTTTTATTTTCCTGAACGCGGGCGTCAGCACAAATTTTGTGTTGATCTTCTCCCCGTGTGGACTGGCTTGGCACCCCCGCCCCCACCACCCCCTCCAGGTGAGACGTGTCTCTCAGTGAGTCCCACGCAGCTGCAGTGTGGAGGGCCCAAGAGGGAAGACCCACGGGAGGTCACATGACACGGCAGGCTGGGAGAGTCACAGCCCCCGTACCGCACAAATCCCCCAAGCCAGGAAGAGCAGCACCGCCACGCTGCATCAAAGCGCAGGATGAGGCCGACGCAAAACCAAAACATCCCCCTCTGTTTGTGCGGGAAAACTGAGTGGAAGCGAAATAATTTTCTCCTTCCTTTTTAGCCAAACTTCTCCTGCTCTCTCTCCATCTTTAAAAAAAAAAGAGGTCACTCATTTGAATATTCCCTCATTAAAGACTAATTCTGGCCTTTTCACCGGCGAGTTAAAATAATCCACAGCGCAGCGACATCAAAGGCCCAGAACTTCAAAAATCACATTTCAAAATTACAAAAGTACCTCATTGCATTAAGTTTTCCACAAAATATGCAGCAGCTGCCTAATTTAAAGGATTCAAAGCAGAAATGTCACTGCAGTCTGGTTGGGTCAAACAGCAAAAGGAGAGAGGGAGAAAAAACTCAGGGCGAGCGACACAGGCTTTGTTTTAATTATAAGCGAGAAAAAAGGGGGAAAACGCTGAGATCCTGCTCGTTATACCATCACTTTGTATCAAACAACTTATTTACATACCAGATTACATCCCTCATACAAACAGCGAGATCTATCACTGTGTAGGCAGGATGAACAAAATAATGAGACACTGCCAATTTCTTTCTGTTTTTTCAACCATATATACTGCGCTTTTTGTATATATATATATATATATATATATATATATACACACACAAACACACAAGTGTGTGTGTGCATGAGTGTATTTCATACATTTGATATTTCATACTATGTGTACACACACATGTATGTATGTGCCTATAACCTCTGTGTGTGTGTGTGTGTGTGTGTGTGTGTGTGTGTGTGTGTGTGTGTGTGTGTGTGTGTGTGTGTATATATATATATATATATATATATAAGAAGATTCTTCTGCAGCAATAGCTCATTTATGAACTCTCACTGGCTGATTGGTCGGGGCAGACAATTAAGATGGTGCAGATGAGAACGGATGATGGAGGGCGGGTACGCGTGACTGGTAGCTGTACCAGTACATTGTCAGGGCCCGCTCTTTTCATCCTCTGTCTTTCATTCCCACTCCTTTATTCCTCCTCTATGAAAGGAGAAGTTCTAGCTTTGTGGCTCAAGGGAAGCCCAAAGCCTGGTCATCATTCTTCCCTCCCTGATGCCAGTCCCTCTCTCTGTCTGTCTATTTCTCCCCCTTTTCTCTCTCTCTCTCTCTCTCTCTCTCTCTCTCTCCATCGCCCTTCTCTCCTCTGTTTCTAAAGCTACTCAGGCACAATCATTTGAGACAGATTCTTTACTGTACAGAACAAAGGCTACCCAGAATAAAATATCCATCAACAACAAAGAATGCAGTTTTTCTTGTACATCAAATAATTGTGCAAGAGGGAGAGGGATATAGATACAGAGAGAGAGAGAGAGAGAGAGAGAGAGAAAGAAAACCTCACATAAATAAGCAGAAATGATTAGTGTGACCAGAGTAGTTGAGGGAACGTTTAGAAAAACAGGGAACTGAATCCAAACACACTCTCCCCCCCCGCCCCGCACCATCAGCTCAAAGGAAAAAGCACAGAAAATGACTTCACCATTCTATCAGGACGATCGCTGGCTGCATGGCAATGCGCATGGCTCGCTTCTCATGTGCAGCTAATTAAAGAAAAAGCACGTTTGATAGATAAAACAAGCAGCCATTTGATATTAGTGAAGATAAAAACACACCGAAACGGTATCTGTATATCCATTGCCCCTGTGTCCTTTAAAAAAGTCTTAATTGGATAAATTAAGCCATTTACTCAGACAGGGGCACTCTGGCACAATCTCAATATTTCCCTTAAAAGGTCTTCATATATTCATACGGATGATACTTTTGGAGCTCGGTGATGTAAATAGACTTTTTTTGTTTGTACAAACTGTAATTAGCAGCATAGGATAGAGGTTTTCGATCTGAACGCACCAGAGGCATAGAGCGTAATTTTGTGACCGCGGAAATGAAGTATTCCTGATGCCCGCAGCCTCCAGTGACAGGGAACTGGGTGTGTTATGACACTTCATCCCCAAACGGAAGAGAAGGCATTCACTTGCTGCCTTATTACCGAACACTGGTCTACTTCTGCATGGGAGAAAAGGGAACAGAGCCACAGCTGAATTACAGGGGTAGACAAAATAATGGAAATGGCAAACAATATATGAATATGTACTAACTAATAAGGAGTTGGGCAACCCTTTGCCTTCAGAACATCCTTCTTGGAATGCTGTTAAACATGTTTTTTTAACTGTTTTAACTAGTGGGATATTGGACCATTCTTCGAGAGAGAGAAAAAACACCTACAGTTCTTATAATTCTACCGTGCAGAGTAATAATAAGACCTAATGACTCCCACGAGATGGCTGCCCATGCTGTAACAGATCCACAACCACCAGGCTTCCTTTGGCTTTCTCCAAACACAAACCTGTCCAGATGTAGGAAAAAGAGTCAAAGACGACTCATCAGACTATATTACTTTCCTCCGCTACTCCTGAGTCTAGGTTTTGTGCTCATTACACCTGGTTACGTGTTGTTGCACATTGGCCTTGGTTACAAGCAGTTTCCGAACGGCAGCCGTAAAACGTACAGTTTTTACTGAGACTGAGTCACGGAGGTGTAGATTCAGTTCTGAGGCCGTTGGTTTGTGGTTTTTAGCAACTATCCTGTTAAGTGTCCATCTATCGCTGTTGGTGAGCTTTGATTTGTGACCACTGTTCCTCTTTCCTGATGCAGTTTTTCTTGTTTTTCTTGTTTGACATATACCATCATGATTTTCAACACTGTTCCCCGTGACACATTAAATCATTTCACTATTTCTGACTGAAACATCTGCAATTCGGACACCAACTACTTGACCTCTTTCAAAATCTATTAGATCTCTCATGTTGCTTTAGAAACTCACATATTAAAGTGTTGATCTTTTATCACAGAAACATATTGGTAATTAATATTGACATTAACATGAAACACACGTGCAGACTCCTTTTTAATTGCAATATACGATATACTTCAAAATATGGGTCCGTTTTCATTTGGTGTTTCCATTATTTTGTCTACCCCCTATGCATGCCCTTTATTACCGTACTGATCTTTATACTGTGCTCATCTCATTTTCAAGATAGACCCAGGAGGAAAGCAAATGTGTGTATACATACTGTACACAAAATCACAGCACATTTTTACAGCGCAGATGACAAACAACTGCTAATATGCTATATTCTGTCTGTTTGCATTGCTCAAAATTATTTCATTCATTCGTATATACACCAATCCATTATTGTTATTGTCAAGTTATTGATTCGTTTACACATAAAAAACACATGATTTTACAATCGCATTGCATCAGTGTTGCAATAAATGAGGTCCAGGGGTAATCTCCAAGTGCTATTTTAAAAACAGAATGTCTAACGGGCATCCTTGCAAAATGCTTTGCTCCCGCTGCAAGGACGCCCACCTGCACAGTACCTGACCAGGCCTGAGATATCGACGCAGCCAATGCCAGGTCAGGAACCCCACGTGCCGCCGTGCGTACGAGGGGGAAAAGAAAAGGACGATAAAAAACAGAAAACCGAACCACCAACCGTTTATAAATGAAAGGGAGACGCAAGACAAAAAGGAAAGAAGAGATAAAACAGACAGAATGAAAGTAAGGGGGGGGGGGGGAGGAGAGAGGAAGAAAGAAATGTGAGGGTCTGTGTGTGTGTGTATATGTGTATATTTGAGCTTGTGTGTGTGTGTGTGTTTGTGTGAGGGTGTGCTTGTGTCTGCATGTGCGTGTGTGTGCACATATGTGTGTGTGTGTGTGTGTGTGTGTGTACATGTGTGTGTGTGTGTGTGTGTGTGTGTGTATCTGTATGGTGTGTGTGGAGTGGGGGGTGGAAGAGGAAGTCAATTATGCATTCCAAACCTGGTCGATGTAGTCCTCAGGGAACAGCCGCCGCACCTCAGGATCTGTAAATAATTGACAGATAATATTAATTGGCTTTGGATTAGTGAGCAAGCAGAGTATCACACATTAATATTTGATCAGAAGATGATAGGGACCCTGGCAGGGGATCCGAGGGGGCAGCTGAGGCTGTTGTGTTGATTAGGCCAGAAAGGGAAGTGTTCAAGGCGGCCCCCTCTACCCTCCTCCAGAAAGAGGAACGCAGGGAAAGAGAGGGAGGAATTGATGCTCCTGTTAGCTCGGGGGGCTGCTATCTCGCCTAACCTCCTACTGGCAGCAAATTGCCTGCTGGATGTACCGCCAGAGAGAAATCACAAGGACTTTCAAACCGCCTTTGATTGTTATTTTATTAGCGTCCGCGTTCCGGCGGGCAGCAGAAACTGGAGTGATATCCCAAAATATTCGGGGGAGACGCATTTCTCTCATGCCTCTGATGTAGCAGTACCAGCTACCAACAGAGCCCCCCCAGCCCTGCCTCTGGAGGTGGGGGGTGGGTGGTGGGAGGTGCTAGGATCGGGGGCCGAAACTCAGGAATAATAAGAGAAACACTGTGAGGTCAATCAACTGTATGGAAATCTTCCAAAAAAAACATAAACAATTCCAGGAGGCTAATTAAAGTGCAGCCGCCACGCTCGCGGCGATCGTGACAACAGAATTAAAGATTGAGGAGAGGAAGAGAAGCGCGCGATTCCCAATGACAACAATGCCCCTCTCCCCTCCTGTCTGCCATCTACCATATGCTGTCATTTGTTTTGTCAAACCTCCCTCAGCTCTGAAGCTCAGCAAGGCTCTGGCATTGGACTGTGGGGACTGTCACTGCACTCCCCCCCCCCCTCTCCTGTCCCACCCCCTCTGCGCTTCACCTACACCCCTGAGGGACCGCCGTTTGGACTGGTCCAATATTCCTTTCTAGTTCTGTTTTGGCTTCTTTCTTTCCCTTTTTTAACACATTTTTGTTTCAGTGCATTATTTTTCTCACAATCACCACTCATTTATTTATTTATTTCATTTAAGGAATTTACCAGATAGTGTACATTTCCAGCTTGCACTTTATTTTGGTCTAAGGGAGTGAGTGTGAGGGAACCTTAATTCACTGTGACACTAGCAGCTGATTCAATTACGCAGATAAAGAGTGGTCTCGTACAGTGATGCAGCCATTTGCTTGTTTTGATCAAATGTGGTTTTCACTTAAACCCTGCCAACAGATAGGGCTGCCTCTGCAGGAGAGCGCAAATGTGAGCCATGCCAAAGCTCTCCTCTTTCAAGTCTGGATGAAACACAGAAAGGTATATTTACAAGGAACACATGCACGCAAAAACATACATGAAGCAAACACACACACACACACACACACACACACACACACACACACACACACACACACACACACACACACACATGCACACGCACACGTGCACACACGCACATGCACACATGCACACACGCACAGACACACACACAGACACACACATGCACACAAGCCTGCCCACACACACACACACACACACACACTCTGACAGTAGCACACACATACACATATACATATACATATAGGCACTCTCTCTCATAGACACATGTATAGAAACACAGTCTCACTGCTCTCTCCTTTCAGCGTAGGGGTAACTTCCCAGTTCATTTTCAATGATGAATTTCAATTTCAGACCAGACAGATGACACTGTCAGGAACACAACTCCAACTACCACCCCGCCCCCACCCCCACCCTTTGCCAAAAGTTCCTCTACCCCTGCCTTTCTGAATGCAGCTCGTCTGCCCAGAGCACACCTGATTCAAAGAGTTTACTCACATTCTCTGCAAGACTACGCTCACAATACCCCCCCCCCCCCCAACTATCTCCCCCCACAACGACCGCAGATGCCTCACAGACTACACCTCCTCACAAGAAAAAAGATGGTTACTGAAGAATACATTTGGAAAACATTCTGACCGTTATTCACACTCCACTCTCAGAAGGTAATTACCAATTACCAATTACCTGACATCTTAACTGGGGGATTGTAATCCTTTCAATGAACATTATTACCTTTAGATTATTTGCCAGCAGTAGAATGACTATAGATTAGTTTCCAATATGATTCATTATCTGCCTTATGCTTGGATTCCCTGTCTCTCCGGCAGGACTGCTACTTGAGTGATTACGTCCCCTTCTGCCGCACGCTTGATTGCCTATGCAGCAGGACTCTACCTGTGTGTGCTAAACAGCATAATAACGGGCAGGAGCGTTCCTATCGATGCGTTCATGTGCACCTGTGCAGCTAATGTGGACAGCTGTCAGCCCGCCTGCAGGTCTGTACAGTCGCTCCACTCGCACAGGTGACACTCACTTGTCATGGGAAACTCTAGCAGAGACGCGAGTGTCACTGCGGAGGTTTAGGAAAGCCGTTAAACAAACGACGGAGAAGTTCCTCCCGAACTGCCATATAGGGGTGCCGGTTTTTGCGCCCGCATTTAACCTGTCTGGCAATACAAATGTCTAAACTGTCGAATTGGCTAATTGGAGTTTTTGGTTGGGCTGGTCGCCTTCATAACAACTTAAAGCATGCAGTGTTTTTTCTGCTATTCAACCTTTCTCAAATGGTAATTTGCCTTCCAATTGGTTGATATGAGCTAGTCCGCGTTTTCCTGCCTTTCTCTCAAATGGCTATATCAGTGGTTCTTGAATATTCTTAACATTGAAAGGTTACTCAATTCAGGTTAGGTATTCACTATTTTGTATTTACATGTGTATGTGTCAATAAAATATATGTCTTTAATTTGTTTTGGGAGGGGTTTTTGGATATGCTCTTGGCCAGGGCAAGATATGCATGTGCAAAGTAAACACAAAAATGTGTTTCATTCATTATGTTACATTACAGTTCATTATAAATCTATATATACGTCAAGCAATAGTTTAATATCATTATACAATTCGTTATACATTTGTATATTTGTCAAGTAACACAGTTTGTTATTTAACACCCATCATAACTATGAAGAGCAAGTTCAATAAACAGTTCAGATGTATTAAAGTTTTATTTATTCATTCGTCAGAGGAAGTATTAAGTAGCTACTAATGAAATAGTGAAGAGAAATACGCCTTTGTAAAATATTTGTTCATTCCAGTCGTGCCTAACTACATAGTCCCCTCTACTGCTCTCCTTTTACTATCTGGATTGAATCTTTCAGGTGATTTTTAAGGCAAAACATATTAAGTTAACTAACAAAATGATCAGCTGACTTTCTTTAACCAGCTAGAGCACACCCATAAAGTGCTTAATGGGCCTTGCGCAAACAAACACATTACACGACTCTTAAAAATCTAGAAAACCTAGCAGTCATAAATCAGAAAAACTTCTAGATAAAAAAATATGCACAGCCATCTGTTGCAAATTGCCTTTGACTCAGGCATAGCCGTGCATTATAAATATTCACCGTTATCTCATATCATCCATTCCCAAAGATTGGATGACAAAATGCAGTCTCTGAAACGCTGCCGAGGTGGACAGAAAAACACAGCACTTGGAGCAGGCGGTCATTTCCAATCAGGTCCGAGTGGTTTATGATAATTAGCGTTCAATGTCGCTTGCGTCTCAACGTAAAAGGACGGACGTGTTTATCGTTCTGGATCGGAAATAATATGTTTTGTTCGAACAGAGCACAGAGACACGGACGCTACCGCGTTTTGGTGTTAACTTTGCTGGTTTTGGTTCCCGTCCGTTTTGCGCCTCCGAGGAAGAAGGGGTGGGGGGGGGCGGGGGACGCGTGACAGAAAAAAGGGGAAGATTAATACTGAGAGTAAAGCCGTGGGAGAGGGTGTGTGTCATAAAAGGCCAAGCGGCAGCTCCGCCTCGGCTCCAAGTCTCCAGAGCCACCAGGGCCTTACTGAGCTCCTCCAACGGCCAGGGGGCTGGGGGATTCATACTCTTTTATACAAGGGAGGCCCAAGCTGCTGAAAAAGGTCCTTTATTTGAATGGTGCAGCAAATAATCTGCTTTGTGAGCAGTTCCTCTCAGGAAACAGAACACCTCTCTTTCACAAACTGCGGCCGCTCAGTGCACGCAGAGCACCGGACGCCCCGCTGTCGAGCAAACCATCTTTACATTCTGGGGCCTGGCAGCCGTCCATTAGCCCGTCTGAGCTTTTCTGCTTTTATTTACTAGTGCGCCGTGCATTGCGTTAGGTCTGCTGCACTCAACAGACTTTTAAACGGTCGCTGGGACATTTTCTTTCATTAAGAGACTTTAGCCAGCATTTATGAAACATCTCAGAATAGAAGTGATCGAGGATCTAGGCTTTCTCAGAGCAGGAGTGCTGATCTAGGATCAGTCTGACCTTTTTAGCTCATGACAGGTAAGGTTTGAATATGGACAGGGGGAAACCTGATCCCAGACCAGCACTCCCACTCTGAGATGCTTTATGTCTAATAATGCTGCAGATGTAGGTAGATGTCTAATAATCACACAGTATCTGCAGCATCATTTTCTTTACCCCTACATGGAGGTAAAAGACCTATTATCATAACCATCCTTTAACAGCTCGTCCAAAATGCACATCAAAATGTCACTTAGACACCGCAGGACACAAAACGACCCAAAAGCCAGAGCAAATAGCTGCAGAAAAATGTTATCAAAGAACCTCAAGTATCGTCTGCCCTGTGAAAAGGGTCGAATCTGCTGATGAGACTGTAGAGTTAGAGCACTCTCCTGGCTGGCTCGCCAAAGCACATCCTTTCAGCCCTACCATGAGCCACTATGACACATAAGATCATCTATTCCCAGCTGTAAGAGGAGATGAATAATAAAGAGGCAGGGCCACTGAGCGCACTATTGCTCCCTCCTTTCTGTCCTAATTTCACAGCTGTGACGGTAGCTAAAATTATGGCCATGCATAATTTATGCACTCCGAGCACTCGCAAATTCTTTCATTTGAAATACCGTCTTCACAACGCAAAACACAGCCAGTTATTTCTTGCAAAACCCGATGTTTCTAATGAATTAAATCTGAAATGAAAGAAATCAAAATCGCAAACTCCACAAACGGGCATGGTTGCCAGAGCCTGGTCTGCGAGTAGCTATGAAAGCGTGCAATTCCCCAGGGACACCGTCGCACAAACACTGACTCTCTATGAACTGTACTTGTCAACACATGAGCGCATGAGCTATGTTAGGCCACCGCTACATAATAAACGTATTTTCTGTGAGAGCTGCTGACACTTGCTCTCGGGAAGGCAGAACGTAACCAAAAAAAAAAAAAAGAAGAGGAAAAATAAAACGGGACCATAAAAGCCAGTGAGCAGCCCTTTGAAATTAACCATAAACCCCATAATCTCATTGCTCAATTTCATGGAGTTTAAATGAAGGCTTGCGCTTTTTCCATAAGGTCCCTCTCAGTAGTCTACAAGTTAATCCGAGCCCCAGACCCCTTCGATTTTCCAGCTGACAGGATGGGAACATGCGAGGGAAAACATAAAAAAAGGGGGGAACCAGGGGCAGACACAGGCCCTCTCTTTCACGCCTCTGGCGCCACGCAGCTCCAGCTGAGAAATGTCCACCTGCACGTCCAGGCCTTCCACGGAACGTCCACGGAACAGCGCGTCTGCTAACTGAGGTGCAGGAAGTGCAATACGCTAAAGAACCAAGACGCTAAGGAAGCATTTTCAACCCCGGCTAGAGAAGTCCATGTTGACGTTTTACTCAGAACAGCCACTACTGCAGCACTCCAGGGAGTAAGCAGACCACGAAAAGCTGAGTTAGGGCCTATGGAGCACCTGGGGTTGGTGAAGAAAAATGGAATCCCAGTGAAAGCATTCGGTTGGATGTGTCTAGCTGAATTTCAAATCAGCTTGGTAAAGACCAACTGATGCTTACGGCCAAAGAAACACTGCATTTCGTCGTCGTCGCCCCCCCCCCCCCAACACTAATTAAATTATCCCAGACAAAGTTCTATCTAATTTACAAGTCCTAGCGAATAAACGTAAAATGATAATAGCAGGGTTAAAACGTCATCATTTTTCAGAGAAAAACTTACCCTAAGTGTAGTTTAATATATATATATTAAACTTTAAATTGTTTAATCCATTATTTTTCAAACTTTTCAGGTAAATTTGGGAGGAAATGCTCAAATTATAGTTTAGGACACGGTGCTTTGAGCCTTCAGACAAAATCCAGAGAATCAGGCCATTACCAATTCACCAGCTGTAGAAGAAGTGGTACCATCTGACCAAAGCGCCCAGGTTCTCAGATTATCAATGTTTCACTGGAAGCTATGTTTTAACAATGGCTCTGATTAATGCAGACAACTCTGCACAACACTGTGAAGATGGCCTTTTGAAATAAGCCTTAACAGTCTTCATTACATTTAGCACATAACATACCACCAAGGATCATTATATCTGAAGTCCACATTCAACTACTAAAACCCGTTTGAAGTCCAACCATTAGTGCAATGCTTTAAAAAATATAATGTGCAAACTTTTGTACATTATCTAATTAAAGCAGGACAACTTGCACTAAATATTCCAACTTTTCCCCCAATCTTAATAAAGGGATATATGTCTACTCTTATTAGCAAGACTTTTTCGGAAATTGTAGGTTATTTGTAATTTTGGTCATTCAAATTTGGCTACATGAAGGTATTTCACCCCAGACTGCACCAAATCATCACAGTACCAGTTTTAACTAAGTAATACTTTTTTTATTTATTTATTCATACACAATATTTTTGTCTTTTTTACTGACCGCTGGTGTTGTGATGGTGACTATAGAAAACGGCAAGACTTGCTTACATTCATTATTCAAAGTTAAGAACAAAGTGTCTGAACAATCCTTAAGACTCAATATGAAAGCCAAATTAAATAATTCCACTGTATGTTGAGTCCTTACAATAAGGAATGAGAATCTGTAAAAATATACATTTCAGAATCTGTCAAAATAAATGTTTCAATTTCCAATTGATTTATGATTGTGATTCATTACTCATGTGTGTATTTATGTTTGTTTATGAACTCCTTGTTTAACTTACATAATATTAGGATAATGGATAAAAGTACAAAAAACATTTGAAACAATTTAAAACCACAAACTGCCTACTGCAAGTATGGGGGAATTGGGATATCATAACAATTGCTAAAGCAGTTTAATAACCACCTGTAGTTCCTGCTAAATGTTAGTCACATGACCACGGATCATTAGAAAAGCTCGTCCAATCAAAAAAATCACCTCAGATCAGATGAGGGTTGGAGGAACAAACTTTTAGTTTCTACATCAGATCCATGGAGACGGAAGGTGGCTGCTGCCACTCTCTTTTGAAACAAACAATTTAATTCGCAATGATTTAATTTGCTAGGCTTTTGGTCTACAGCATCAGAGCCATCCCCAAAACTGTGGACCGAAAGCTTAGCAAATTTTGCAAGTAATTCAGTGTTGCGTGGAACGTTTTCTCACAATTGAATTTTATATCCTTTCGTACCTGAAGTCATCACAATTTTTAGATGTGGGAAAGGTGTGCTACTTTTTAACCAGTAAGAACCCAGTGAACAAGCAGGCCTTTGCACTGCAGAGGAGAGGGATGGAATGTAGGCCACTGGGAGGGGTGTAGGGTCAGAGGAGAATTAGACAGTATTGTAGGGAGTGTGAGCTTGTAGGCCCCATACACAGCTACGGATTTATGAAAAGGCATGCAAGCAGCAATCACAACCCAGTGGAGAGAATACTTTAATTCACAGATTATGCTGCCCTCTATTCCCTGGAGGGCTTAGTTACAATATGCAAGTGGATTCACACAGCCTTGGTTGAAATGAGCAAACTTAAAATAACAGCACACAAAACTTCTTGTTTTCGAAAATGTATTTATTTATTAAATTTTTACCTCCTCCCTCCCCACCCACCCCCTTCCAACAACTGAAGTAAGCGAATCAGCCAGCCCTCCGAGAGCCGCCACAGACAGAGGGGGGGATTTTCCGATGATCTGGCTTCATCCTGTGAGCTCCGGGATGAAGCGGGCCACTGTGTTCCACAGACTCCACAAATTGAGACAACAGAGAACTGCTGACCCAGCTGATCCAGCAGCAACGATGCACCTCCAGGGCCCGTGTCAACATTCGTGGCACGGCACGGGGCGAAAGAAGAGCAAGTCACAGTCCCGCGTGTGCCTGCGCGGAGTACAGCACCGCAGTGCCTCTCCGCGCTCTCTGAGTCTTCGGCGAACCAATGTGTCTGAGTGAATGGAAAAGCAGGCAGGGCCAACAGGGGGTTGGATACGAGACATGAATAAATCCCAGCTTCGGGAAGATTCTTACCGGCTTGGGGCAAGAGGACAGCAATGGGTGGCGAGAGGTGGGAAGGGGAGGCTCTGGAATGAATAGTGGCTCTAACCTGTACACACTTTGCTCCTCAGCGCTAAACAGCTCCATGCCACTTCTCATCAGAGAAGTGCACACCACCCCTCTCCAGGGCTATACATGCCACTTCTCACTGGAGCAGTACGGGCACGAGTACATTCTCATTGGACTCGTGCATGCGATTTCCAGCAACTGGAGAAATGCCCGATGACAAGAGACATTGTAGTACAGCACCAATACATTATGAAAGAGGATCGTACTGATCCAGGAAACGGAAGGCCTGTTATATTAACTTGCATATCATGTACAAATTTGCAATATATCATTAGGGACGAGTTAAGACTATTCCTGGAAATAAAAAAATAAAAAAAGCATCATAAGAGATGCCCAACGTGGTATTCACAGAGGGGGATCGTGCTGAACAAATCTCCTGAATCTTTGAGGACGCTTCAAAATGAGGCTTATGATATCATATAGTTGAATTTTCAAAAAGCGCATGACAAAGGAGCACATTAGCAAATCGTACATCAAACTGAAATCATTCGGAATTAAAAACGATATCTCAGGGTGTATTAGAAACTGGCTTCAGGGTAAAATAAAAAGAGCAACAATGTGGGGGCCTACATCTGAGCAGGGTGCTGTGGGAAGTGGAGTCCTTCAGGAATCAGCGTTTAGACCTTTGGCCTTCCTTATTTACACACATGGCCGTATCTACTATTGAGGACACGGAGGTCATGACCTCTGTATTTTTTCTTGTTGTATTTTTATTTCATTTTTTACATACTGATTCAGTGTAATACTACTGTACATCGTCATTACTTCTGTGTGTGTGTGTGGTGGTGAAGTGGACCCGTCCTGAGCAGGCGGATGGATATGATGAAAAAAACTTTGCTCAGCAAAGATGACTTTGCTGCACATCTGAAGCCAAGCGAAGCATGATGTAGGTGTAGAGATCTCTCACATTATTAAAAAGTTTACTGCTTGTATTATAACCAGATTAATGCTATTCATCTCCAGAGATCATCTATCGGTAGCTGCTTTGTGTGTAGTTTTGTGTAGTCACTAGCCAAACGTAGCAGTCTCTGTCTAGCTGATTGTTAACAAACCACTTTTTAGTCAGACTACAGTGTTGATAGGCTAATTTAGGCTAACATTAGCCAACATAGGCACAAAGCTAGCTACAATTTGGTGTACATTTCCAGTGGCCATTCATAAAATCATGACAAGTCTACTACTCTTGTAGTGAATTAGCTACAAGGGTAGATTGATTACATAAAATATTTCTTAGTGACATTTCTCGTGACGAACCCCACTAGAGGGGTCTCATGACATCGGTAATTCTCGACTCATGGATACAGCCCTGTTCACACATTGTACATTTTCTTATTAAAGACATACATAATAAAATTTATGAATTAGATTCGCAGATAACACAAAATTCAGTAATGGAAGCTACTGAAATAATTCAAGATTTCAATAGAATCCAGATTTGAGCAAATTTGACACATCCAAATGGAAGAATCTATGTTGTAGCAGGGGATAAATTAGGTAAACTATGAAAGAGACTTGGGTGTAATAGTTGGCCCAAGTACATCTGGGTCTACACATTAGCCAAAGCAGTAAAAAAAACAAAAAAAAAACAGGATGCTGCGATATAGCAATACATAAGAGTATAAATGAAAGGAGGTTATATTAACATTATGCAATGGCTTTTTTCAGACCCCGTGTGCTCCCTCCACTTCTGTTCACACACTACATGGATATCGCCTGCATGCTCTTAAGTGCAAAGAGGGACAACAGAACCACGACAATCTCTTTGATTGAAGTATTTCATGTATTTAAAGGGATTTATAAGGAAGCATATTTCAGGCTGAGTGGGTAGAACCAGTGGGTTTCGGTGGAAAATTTTACATTGAAAACTAGGAAGCACAGGCAGTTGCATAAGAGCACAAGAATACATGATGAGGAGAGCAGGCCAGTCGGCCTATCTGGGCTGGTCATTCACGAGTTGTTGTTGCATGAGATAGCTTACCAGGAAGGACTGCTAGTAGAAGCGGAGACACTTGGAGTGTTCAAGGCCAGGCTTTACACAGTGCTAAATAATGCTCTAGTAATCTCTAGCAAAATGAGGAGCATAGATGGGTCTGAATGGCCTTTTTCTTGCCACCAAACATACTGGCGTTACTATGCCTCTACTAAATATAGTTGTACAATCTCATCAGTGCATAATGTGTACAAGAGACAAAGATACAGAATGTATATTATGTCACACTATATAATTATATATTAAATGTGTTTTATGAGACATGCTGTAACCATTGTATTTGAAGGCTGCTAAAATGTTAGAGCACAGTTAAAAATACACAACCATGCACAAAAGTGTCATAAGGTAATGGGATATCCAATGGGCAGCTGCAAATGATGTCGTCTCACTCCGGATATCCCTGGCATTGGAAGTGCTGAAACATGTTTTCACAACACTGCATGTTTGCAACCAGGAAATATGCAGACTGGAAATATTTTCACCACTGGGAGAGGGGAAAAAAATGCATGCGTTTTTGTCCTCTTCAAAGAGGGTGCACACAACATGGAGAAGCAGTCTTTATTTTTCCACCAAACAAGAAACACGCTCCCTGAGACAAAACAAATGCAAGGCCTTTATTTTACAAGTACAAGGATAAAACTTTCTGGGTTTTTTCTTTCTTTTTCTCCCTCTTCACAAGTGGTTTGGTTGGTCGGCGTGCCGAATGGGACTGAATGGTGAAGGGAGTGAATGTCTCAGTTGAGTGCTTGTTCAGCACTGGTGTGCCCCCCCCCTCCACCAACCACCACCACCCCCCCAACCCCCAACCCCCAACCCCTGATGACAGTTGCCAGGCGACAGGTCTGAACGAGGAGGAGCGGCAGCTGGCAGGGCCCTGTGCAGTCTTGAGAGGGAGGGAGGGAGGGAGGGAAGGAGAGAGAGAGGGAGAGAGAGGCTCCAGGAGTCCCACACGGTCTCTGTGGTGGGACTGGACACAGAACCCCCACCCCCAGAGGCCGGTTGTGGGGAGGAGGGAGGAGGAGGAGGAGGAGGAGGAGGAGGAGGGTGGGGGAGGGGTTGTGCCTCGTGTTTTTCACAGGGCCCAGCGGGAGAAGACAAACAAGACAAACACAGCATCTTGCCATCAGCCGGCTGCCCAGCCCCCGGTGTGAGGAGCCTCGTAGCGCCCAGCCTCGCCTCACCCCGCAATTAAAACCTCCACCTACATCTGTGCGTCCCCAACCCTCCCTGATCCCGGCGATCTTGCGGCCAAAGAGGCGGCGGGCAGAAGGGGCTTCGCGTTTCTGCAAACAATGGCGCAGGCTGTCACAGCGTCGCCACGCTCACAGGGCACTCTGGGTAAGACACCTAACACCTCTGTTCTCATCCGGGCTTTCCAGAAAACACCCCCCCGCCCCCCTTCCCCCAAACGCCCTCAGAATGCAAGCAACGGCAATAGCTGAGACGGCCATGATCCCTCATCCACCCACATATACAGGACGGTTTTGTTTAAGCGGGAAGACATGGACATTTCAATTCCACGTTTCGTGACGGCGACTCCACAATTTGCACCACGGCGGCGGCCGAGGCTCATCGGCGCTCTCTCATTGATATTCACAAGCCCCACGCTGCCGAGCACCTGGCCTCTCACAAACACGGGCCTCTGTGGTGCGTCTGCGCTGGATGAAAGCCATCGGGGCCCGCTACGCTTAAAAAGCACACTTAAAAAACACACTTAAAAAACAAAACCCATCAGGCCCGCTCCTTCTGAAACGTAAAAAAATTATCCAGTCTTCACTGCTGATAGCTATAAAATAACCAGAGAGCCGTACTGAAATAAATCCGCATTGAGTCAGGACACGGAGAGGGCTCAGCGGGGGACATCAACAATGGTTTCCTTCTCCTCATTCTTACGAGCTGGATCGCCCGACGTCATTTGAACTCGGCCCAACTGAAGAGCAGGCCAGGAGCTGAGACATCGGGCCGGATATTATTGGAAGGCGAACCCCCCACGTCTCAAGGGCCACAGACACGAAGGAATACCAGCTGCCAAGGTGACTGGCCAAATACCAGAGTTCCTTGAGTCACTTTGAATAATAATAAATTAACTCGTGCTGAACACGGAAACCAGCCAAAGCACTGCGTTTTATTGTTGTGATTATTATTGATAGCGGTACTCGTAGCTTCATGGCAATAATTACAACTCTGAACACAGCAGTATATAAATGAAACACAGGATGCAGTTGTACAATAGTAACCTGGCAAACTGGAATCTTATGACCACAGAGAAATCTCTACAAGCCTAAAAACACAGACACCTTGGTCAGAGGGCCTACTCCCCAGGATCACCACCTCTCAAACAATTCCTCTCTCCTCAAATGCATGGATACAATGGCTGACATGCAGGTGCATTTACGTATCCAAGCGGAAGGTGTGCGTGGATTGCCGAGGATGAGTCTCCCAGCAGCCTGGTTAGACAGGAACAGTTAAATCTCATTAAAAACAGCGCCTTACCCAATGCAAATTAAGCGATTAGCCTCCAATGCTTTTAAGACACACTTTAAGATCGCTTCCTATTAGGGCCTGCCAACGACCGGCCCTTTGAAAAAGCCTCTGAACACAACCCCGGGGCTGGCGTCACGGTAAATTGTTCAGGGCACATTAGCCGTCCTCAAGCCAGCCTCGCACCGGGAGTGCCGTTGCCGCTCCTTTCCAGGGAGAGCTCGGCCCTTCCCGTCAGATGCCCGCGTGGAGGGGCGGCCCACTGCGCGCTAACAGGACTAATTAGCATGGGGATGCCAGGAGAAAGCTTGGGCCTGGAAATCCCCCCAAAAGTCAAATAAAAAATCAATTGTTGGAATAGCTTGGCGGCCAGTCGAGATGCTCTGGTGTTAAAACCTGCGTGTCCGCCTGTCAGCCACGCATGCAAAATGACAACAAGACCTGAGACATATGCAACTCTAAGCAAGGCTTCCCTCATCTCTTTAACCCTTTAATAGTCTCACCTAGAAAAAAGCAATGGCAAAACAATGTGCTCTAACAAATGGTTTTAGAAAACCATTAAAGGGTTAAAAGCCCCGAATCCGGCCTCCCGTGTGGTCCAGTGGTTTCAACGTCCGACGCTGGCCATGGCGACCGGGGTTCAATTCCCTGTCGCGCCAGCGGCGGCTCTGGCCGGGAGTGCCACCGGGGGCGGCAATTGGCTGTCCGCCCCAGGGAGGGGGGAGGGAAGCCGACACAGATCACTGCGCACAGGAGTGGTTCTGGGGTGCCAGAGTTACAGTCGACAGCATGATGAGTGCCGTCTCGGAGGAGACGATGCTTTGCCTTTGTCACTGCCGGTCAGAGGGCTACGGCAGCGAACTACAAGGGAGGGGATTGACCTAAGAATTATAATTGATAATTATAATAATTATTATTAATTATCAATAATAATAATATTATTTGGGAGTAATTGGCTACAAAATTGGGAGAAAAAATGAGAAATTACTAAAAATAAAAATAAAATGTAAAGCCCCGAATGCGTTTATCTTCCACGGCCCTATAAAAGAAGACAAGGCATGTTCATTCCCCACGTTTACGCGAGATGTGCTGAATGCACGGATTAAAGAGCGCGCATCGGCACCGAACGGCAAGGTGTGAAATGCGATGCCGGATCCTGGATGGTGGCGGGCGACTTAGCCCCTCGAGTCAGCAGCCTGTGTTGGGAAGGGCCAGCACCGCACAGGGACCAGGGATTCCACTACGGTGCCGTCCAATGAGAAGTCGGGGATCTCTAGTGTCTAATTGCCCACGTTCAGACCAAACTTGTGTCCAGACCCCAGGGCTGAAGACAGTCGATGGAATAGAAGATTGTACACAGTGCCTAATATCATAAATCATCGCTTCTTGTGCAACAATACATGGGGATGGTTGACTGGGGGGCTCCAGGGTTAAGGACATTCATGAGAGTGACTGAGTGTATACATATGTGTGTGTGTGTGTGTGTGTGTGTGTGTGTGTGTGTGTGTATATGTGTGTATGTGTGTGTGAGTGATTGGGTGTGTGTGTGTGTGTGTGTGTGTGAGAGGGTGTTTGTGTGTGTGTGTGTGTGTGTGTGTGTGTGTGTGTGTGTGTGTGTGTGTGTGTGTGTGTGTGTGTGTGTGTGTGTGTGTGTGTGTGTGTGTGTGTGTGTGTGTGTGTGTGTGTGTGTGTGTGTGTGTGTGTGTGTGTGTGTGTGTGTGTGTGTGTGTGTGTGTGTGTGTGTGTGTGTGTGTGTGTGTGTGTGTGTGTGTGTGTGTGTGTGTGTGTGTGTGTGTGTTAGAGGAAGGTTTGTGAAACAGGCTCACTCAGTGTTTACTCCAGCCTGGTTCCTGCTGCTGATCTGGATGGAGCAGATTTGCATAGCACTCTGAGGGGGTATTGCACAAGGCCTCCTGAGGAGATTAGCCCCTGCGCTGGGCATTAACTCCTCCCGCCTCTCACCGCACTCCCACTGCCTCCACTGGAATGTGCTGCACAACTACCCAGAGCACGAGACAGGTCCATGCGCTCTGATACACACACACACACACACACACACACACACACACACACACACACACACACACACACACACACACACACACACACACGCACAGCTAACACACACATAAACATACATAGGCACACACACACAGACACACACATAAACATACGCTCACTCACTCACCTGCTCGCTCGCTTGCTCACACACACACCTGCTCGCACACACACACACACACACACACACACACACACAGAGAAACGGATGCGAACACACACGCACTTTGCTTTGCATATCCGGCTAGTTTTCTCACTTGTCATTACTTTGTTTCTTACTAGGTTTTATTCATAATCAGTTCAAAATAATTCTTACTGCTGTTGACAGGTTTATATGAGTATTTGTTACCTCACTAGTGCATGATAGGCGTGTCTCATCTTGAGTTTATAATGTCGTCTATTAAAGCGAAACTATTAAAGCAACTGGGAAAATGGTCAAAGTAAAAGTGTTTTATACGGCGGGCCAAAGAACATTTGATCGGTATGAGATTCCACTCCAGAAGAGCCTATAAGCTGTCCCTTGAACTTTTGTGTCCTCAACCTCGCTGGCCTCAACATCGGACCCCCCCACCTCTGCCCCTTCCCGGGCATCCCTGCCCCCGCCCCCGCCGGCATCGCCGAGATTACAGCCGCGCCTCCGCCGTTACCCTGGCACAGACGGGTACCCATGCAGCCCTGGAAACCGCCCGCTCTCCGCGGTGGCGGTGACGGAAACCGCAGAGCGCCGTAACCGTGCCTACGCCGCCGGGAAAGTTCAGCGTCCTTGAGGTTTAATCGTTCAGGGGGGAAAAAGTCACACTAATTGACAGTGAATCCGATTAAAACGAGACGATAATGAGAGTCAGACCAAAAGAGAAAAAAGGTAAGCTGAGTTTGGAGGGGGGTTCCAACCTTTCAATCAGTATGAAAACGTCTCTGATGTGCTTCCCTCTTTTCATCACTTTGCTTTCAGGTTATGAAAAAGCCATTTCATGCACAAAGGGAACACTCACTTTTGTAATTTGTCTTCTTTTCAGGAACAAATGGTCATCAGAACACTATTTTTTACCATTTTTCCACAAAAGAGAGAGAGAAAGAGAGAGAGGGAGAAAAATATATGTGAAATAATGGAGGGTGGGTGGGGTTAGGGGAGTGAGAAAGCAGCACACTCACGGCCAGATCACACAACTTTAAAAAATCTGAACCGCGCCGAGTGGTCAGGAGTCTTACAAAAAAGCTGTGGACACTTTCCCTGTGATAATGGCTCGCCTCTGACTGACTGTTTCTCTGCTTGTTAGAGAGGAAGGACAGAGGGACAGGGGTACGAGAAAAATAAAGGGGGGGAGTGGGGAGACAAAAGGTGGACATTTCTGACTGTGAAAGCTGACAGGAGGAGCGGAGCATATGCAGGCCCTGTTTGCCTAATAGCGCGCGTCTCGAAAACGCGGGCGGCGGGTCCTCGAGAGCAGATAATTTAACACCCGTCCGACGGGGGAGATGAGTGAGAATTGAAGAGAATGCACCTAGACAGGGGCCCGCTTCCCTTCATTTCACACCGCCGGAAGTGCCAACGCCGCGGGCCGCCGCTCGGGCCGGGATGGCACGCCACCCCTGGCTTCATCAACCCGTGCCACGGCGACCTTCATCCCGACACCTCATTTTATTTTTATTTTTTTCAACAAGGCCACATCGTGTTCCATGCACATCAAAGCCTCGCTATTCTACCAAATAGCCCTTTGACAAAAATGTGGAGTTGGCTCGGGGGGGTGGTAAACTTAAATTAAATGCTGAGGCAGCTTTAACGATTACCTCGTCCGCTCTAATGATTTCCAAACAGGCAGCCATCAATATCACAATATGCAGATTTTTTTTTTTTTACTAATATGCCAGCACTCTAAAGCTTCAGTGTCTTTTAGATCTTTTGGTGTTTAATTGCGCTCTGTAGAAAGGTGGAAACGCAGAGCCTTGGTCTCCAGTTAATAGGCTGCTGGCGGAGCGGGGGGGTGGAGCTATGTGCGGAGAGATCTCGGAGGACAACGCTGCTGTAATTAAGAAAGAGAAACAGCGCCAGACACACAAAGTACATGAACGGGGGGAAAAGCACACATCCCAATCAGTGTGCATACAAACAAAAAGACACACACGTACAAACACTCACACACACACACGCACGCACACACACACACACACACAAACAAACAAACAAACACACAGTGACACAAGTGTACATAAAAACACACACGTGCAAGCACATACATGCACGCAGACAAACACATACACAATCGTAAACATAGACGTACACACCCACACACTGAAACACACACAATTATGCACAGATGCATACACACGTGCTCACACACACATATACACAAGCACATGAATATGAATGCACACAAACACAAGCAGATATACACAAACACAAGCATACATATGCATGTGCAATCACGCACACAAATCAAAATGGACACAAACACACATGCATGCAAAACATCCCAAGTTTCTAAGAACAAATCACACCGATGCACTAATGACAGAAGAACAGTAGCATACAGACACCAGCACCTAACTCAGCACTGCATCAAAACAGCACAAAGACAATTACAAATCAACATATCAGCCATTTTATGCATGTGTGTGTGTGTGTGTGTGTGTATGCGCATGGGCATGTGCATGTGCATGTGTGTGCATGCTTGTGAGTGTGGTGCATCCTATTCCATCATATCTATCCATATAACATGAAAAAGTAGAAAATCGAATGAATGCATGCATCGGCTGTGATAGGTAATTATGTGAGAGACACCGATCTGGCATATTTAATACGCCAATCCTGCCATTCACCTGACCGTGTCCAGCAAAACATCCGCTTCAGGGGAACACAGTTCTGCGCTGCGATTCTACACTGTTTTTAATAGTCCAAGACATTCCAAACCAAATGCATGTGTGCACACGCACACACGCACATGCACACGCACACACACACACACACACACACACACACACACACACACACACACACACACACACACACACACACACAGTTAAGCTGTCCCTGAGAGCACGCGGTGATCAGGCAGCAGTTAGGAGGTGCATGGGGAGGAGTCTGTAAAGAAGCACAAGGCCAGGAAGGAAGCAATGAAAGACTGCGGGTCTGGGTTATGTCAGGTCATTTCCACAGCGGAGTCACCGAGCCCTGCCCTCCTTCCCAAACTCACCGGCCCGTGGACCAAAGCTCAGAAAAACTCACTCTGATGGTCAAAAAACCCCAATAAGTGGAAGTGGGGTGGGGGCGATGGTTCTGTGTACCTCTGCAACACCTTTAGAGCAAAGGCTGTTGAGCTCCCTGCTCAGCAGCAGAATGAGTGACACGGAGCGCTCCTGTGTAGGAACAGACAGGTGGGAATTTGGGGAGGGGGTTTGTCACGGCTTTTTAGATGTGGTGTTCGTGAGGGGCGTCTGAAACGCGGCTCTGGTTCTGTTCCACCGTCTGTGCTGCAGGAAGCCCTGGATCTTCCTCCGAGCGACTCTCCCCCTCTCGTCTCTACTTAACGGAAAACTCAGAGGCATCGACCCGGCTCTCTCCGCTCAACGGCGGCTAAAAATAGGCGGAGCGCTTTAAATGCGGATCTTGTCAGGTACAAGGCGGCGCGGCGCGCGAAACGCCAACCCACAAACCCACGGGAGGCCTTAAAATACGCTGCCAGGTTACCGTTAAAGCCTGCGCCGTTTCGGAACTGTTAAAAGTTGAATCGACGGTGCGTGCAGATGGGAAACAAAACATTCTTAGGGTACCCGACTATTGTTTCAGAAAGCCCGGAAAATTCTTCAGCGAGGGGGAAGAATGGACATAGCTAAAGCTGTGCGGTAAAAAAAAAGAAAGTTAAACAAAAAAGAAAACGGAAAACTAGGCACGCTACTTCTCCCTTCCCCTAAGTACAGTATTAAAAAAGTGAACCCTCTAATCCTGCATGCCTCCCCACTTACAGCATAGCATCTGTCACTCAGCCTCTTACAAGCGCAGCACAAAAGAGGGCCCAATCAGTCGCCGGAGCCACTCTTTGTAAAGTAATTCTGGAACTTTCATGCTTCTTATTTGTCAGGTCAAAGGTTAAATTGCTGACCCCTCCCCTCGCGCTCCGCACTCTTCCCCCTCCGCTGCAAAGCCGTCTTCAGAGGCCTGTATTTACATGGATTAGACCCCTTTCACGCTGGAGAAAGGAGCTGGTTCCCAGTCAAAGCCAGAGAGAGGCGGGTGGCACTGCCAGAGTGGCCACAATCATTCACTGCCGCACAATGACCATATTGTGGTTATCCGAAAAAGGGGGAGGGGGAGACTTTGGGGGTGGGGAGGGGGAGAAAGCCCTCTTGGCATGGCAAAGTTCTGCGCTTGTGCCACTGAGCTCCCGGGGCAAAACCCCGTCGGCCTTTCTGACGAGAGCAAACAAAGCCGGCCCACTGTGAGCGAGATGAAGATGTCAAAAGCTTTTAGGCAGGGGGGGGGGGGTGGGTGAAACGGGGGTTTAGGGGATAAACCAACAAAACCAGTGAAAAGGCCCCCTTTTTTTCTCCAAACTGGTAAATCCCGCTAAGTCTACATTTCCACATCAGATTTACTTTCTCCCTTGCTCCATCTCTCTCCCCCTTTCTTTCTCTCTCTCTCTCTCTCTCTCTCTCTCTCTCTCTCTCTCTCTCTCTCTCTCTCTCTCTCTCTCCCTCTCTCTCTCTCTCTCTCTCTTGCTCACTCTGCTCAATAAAACGATCAAGAACAAATAAGCGCAGTCTTCCAGCTGAAGTGACCTGGCTCTGCAAACTAAACAGGCTGGGCTAATCCAGGCTAGGGGAAATGGTGGGGGAGGTGAAGGGGGGCACAGTTGTATTAGAAAATAGACAGCTCCTATTGCTGGTTTAAAAAAAAATAAAGGTAAAAAAAAAATCTGATTTAAGTCACAGCTGTGTGTTGCATGTGGTTCTCTAATAATTTAACATTATGTCAACAGTAACCAGGCACATTTGGAACATTTTATATGAAATGCTGGTTCTAATAGTTAGCAACACTAATTTCCACAGAGGAATCCAGAAAGCGTGAACATCACACTGTTAGAACATGATAATCCCTAAGACAACTGAGTAACACCTTAACAAACAATCCATCAGCACGCAAACACACACACACACACGGACGCGCGCGCACACACACACACACACACACACACACACACACACACACACACACACACACACACACACACACGCCCACACACGCGCACACACACATACGTACAAATGCGCGCGCACACACACACACACACACACACACACACACGCCCACACACCGCACACACACATACATACAAATGCGCGCGCACACACACACACACACACACACACAATTACACAAACAAAACATTTACAGACTCCATCACTCGCATACTTTACATAAACACACACATTTACACACTCAATCTCTCTCTCACACACACACAAACACACACAATCACTTCATAATTACACAAACTCACACCCATTCAACCTCACACACACCCAAAGACACATACTCAATTACACACACAACCACATACACAAATGGTCTCACACACACACACACACACACACACACACACACACACACACACACACACACACACACACACACACACACACACACACACACACACACACACACACACACACACACACACACACACACACACACACACACACACACACACACACACACACACAGTCTCTGTGGTGTTGAAGCCTGAATAAGATGTATGACGCTTAATTAGTGGCTGCTCCACTTCTGCAGGGCAAGGTGTCTCAGCGCAGGCAGGTCAGCACTCCCCTGAGGGTTTGGGTTGGGTTGGGGGGGTGTCTCACAGCCCTCTGAATCCAGTCTGAAACACTGCTGTCACTCCCCATGCCCTGGGCACTGCTGACAAACACGCCGTGTTCCTGAGACGTGAGGAGAAACTCACTCAGCGCCTCGCCGCTGGGCCAATCAAACCAGGGGACGGCAGCAGAATCACAGTCTCATCCCAGGGCTTACCGGCTTGGCTATTTACTACATTTACAAACTTTCACACGAACAGCATGTATAGGTACATTTTCAGTGCCTTCGGTGTAGAGTTAATGGTCAAACACTGCCTGCTATATATAGTTCAAATGTGTCAGTAACCGAAAAAGATATACAGATATAGAAAAGATTACAAATGTGCTATAGCTGTTTGTTTTTTATGATAATTTCCTGCCATGGCTCTCCTCCCCACTGGCTAACATATATCAAAGTAGGAAGTATTTAAATGCTGGATTTCCAGCTCCTTTGAGCAAGTCAGATAAAGGAGTCCAATATATGGTCTCGGCCAATTCAGATGTAAATGGCGTTGCCTTTGCAATGACTCTGATTAACTCCCCCTGAGTTAATAGTTTCCCCGTTAACAAAGATTTATCCCCCCTTTCAGAGCGGCCGTACGCTTAGGAGGAGAATGGGGGACGGGGAGCTGGGGGCGAACCTTACAGTAAAGCCTCTTCAGGGCACAACAGAATCTGCATCTTCCAGTGGTAATCCGCCCAGCAGATGTTGGACAAGGCCCCTGCTCTCACAAGAGGGAAGAAGGGGCAAAGAGAAAGAGAGAAAGGAAGGAAAGGATAAGAGTAATGCGTCCCTTTTCTTTCTCCTTTTTTCGCTTTGTCGTCGTTGTCGTTTCTCCCAGCCCAGCGAATAATTCCCACCAGACGGGAAACCGCGTGGAATCGGAGAGGAGACGGCCCGGCTAGATGCCGTCATCAAGCGTGTCTTCCAGGGAAAGACGGGACACGATGCCCCAACCGCCAAATCCTGGCATCCGATTTCTCAGGAATGAGCTGTTCTCACATTTTTAAATCATTTTTTCATTGCCACTTTTTTTTTTTTTGACCAATCAAGACCAAAAGTTAAGCAAATAACATTGTTTTGAAATGGTAAATAATTATAGGGGTACTGATGACAAAGAAATGCATGTGGCTCATTAAATGACAAGTTCTTATTCATAAAAAATCAATTGCTTCCTAAAAATGGTGGTTCTTGTACTGTAGCTTTCAACTGACTTTCAACTACCAGATGGGTGAGCTTTGACTGAATTCCAATCCAAGACTGGATTAAGTTCTGTGGTCAACTTTTTGGCAAATGTCACTTTAGATTGTTTTTGTTTGTTTGATTGAATGATTAATTTCACCCCTTACCCAACATTCCCAGCTTGGTGGGGAATTGAAATTGAGGGAAATGTGTAATGAAATGGAAAAAAATAGGTATAAAACACACTTAAATTTGGTACTCCCAAGTTAAAGATAAAGCTCATTAGTCTGTGCCCAAGCCTCATTTACACTTTGACTGATGGATGGACTGGGACTGGGGCAGGCGTTCTTCAGAGGGGGCACGAAGAGGGTAGAAAGGGCCCCCGGCCTGAGCATCAATGAGGACTTGAGGTGACGAAAACCTCCAAAGCCAGCACAGACAGTAACGCACACACTCCACACACAGTGAAACACTCTCTTACTACGTCAGTAAGGTTGCCGTGATTATGCCATGACTCTCAGTCACAACGGTACTCCTAATTTGCAGTACAACATTTTCCACATTTAAATGCACCCTAAAACTGTGCTCCATGTCAGAATACCCGAGAATGATAAATATTACTTGATTATATAAAGGCTCAGGCCAAAATATACTGAATAAGGCAGTTTTGGGAATTGAATGATTTGGTATTGAACCTTAACCCTGTCAGTGATGATTGTGGCCAAAAGAAGGCAATGTGACAGAATAAAGTATACTGTTTGCATTTTATGAAGAGCTTAATTTTGTATAATGGCAGTGTGCCAGGTTTGAGCTATCATCTACACTTGACATAAACATTCTCTTACCATTCCTAGCAGGCTAACTGAAAATGAGCAACTTTTATTTTGTCATTCAAATTTCAATACAAATGTGCCGTATTATGAGCAACTAAAACTGTTCAATTCTATATTGAATGTCGCTGTGTTGGAATTGAATAACTTAATAGGAAAGTTAAGTAAAGCTGATTAATGACAACATCTAATGAATATAAGCCTCCAATTCATTCAACTAATAGGAAGCAATCGACAATTTGTTGATGGACTTATGGACGGATCAAAATTATTTATATACACCCTTGATAAAGATGAGAAAAGAACACTGCAAAAAATGAACAATACAGGTAGTGAGTTATATTGCATGCTCAACAAAATGTGAAAATTCTATTCATTTAAATTAATGCAATTGTTTAGAGAAAAATATTTTGGTTAATGAGTATTATTTTTCCCCCAACTTTGGGATGTGTTCAATAGCTGGTGGCAGTGTTTAAAGTGAAAGGATGTAATAAAACCATTTATGACAACTCTCCATTTATGACAAGTTCCTCCCTCCTTTCATTTCATATACGTACAGCCATGCATATGTCCGTGTGTGTGTGTGTGTGATTTGGTATATGTGGAATAATAGTACGCAGTGTACTGGCTGTGTTAGCAGTGGGAAGATCATGTATTGCTAGCAGTGTGAAAAGCATTGATTCTGAGGTGATAACATCAATCAAATGGAGATGAACCTCTTGTGACGGTAAAAGGACATGCCATCGTGGCATTGTTGTTTATTGGGTATGGGGTTCAAATACAGGTCTTTACATTGGGAAGCATTTTTTTTTACATGTTATGTACACTACCGGTCAAAAGTTTTAGAACACCCCCGTTTTCCCGTTTTTACTGAAATTTAAGCAGTTCAAGTCCAGTGAATAACCTGAATTGGTACAAAGGTAAGCGGTAAACTGCCAAAGCTTTAAAAAAAGTTTAGGTTACCAAAAACTGAAAAATAATGTACATTTCAGAGTTATAAAAAAAAAAAAAAAAGGCCCTTTTCAGGGAACAAGTCATTAACGTGGGTTAACAGTCACTCTGTGCAAGTCGCCGACTCTGGATCCAGCAAAAGAGCCCGAGACCATCACGCTTCCTACTCCATGTTTGACAATTGGTGTCACACACTGAGGAACCATCCTTTCGCCTACTCGACGGCCTACAAAAACCTTTCAAAATTTCAAGATTTCAAAATTTGATTCATCGATCCATAAGACCTTCTTCCAGTCTTCAGTAGTCCACTGGTGGTGCTTCATGGCCCATGCCAAATCTTTTTCTTATTTTGCCATCTTAGCAATGGCTTTCTTACTGCCACTCAACCTGTCAAACCTGCAGCTCAAAGTCTTCTCTTCACAGTTGAAACTGAGACTTCCTTACTTCGACCAGTATTAAGCTGTGCTTGAAGCTGTTGTCCTGTGAGCCACCTATCACGCAAGCTGTTTACTCTCAGAAACTTGTCTTCTGATTTTGTTGTCGCTTGGGGTCTGCCAGACCTCTTCCTGTCAGAGTTTCCTCCAGTTTCCAAGTGCCTTTTGATGGTGTAGGAAACTACTCACTGCCAAAAAAAGACATTATTTTTCAGTTTTTGGTAACCTAAACCTTTTTCTTTCTTTTTCTTTTCTTTTTTTACCTCTGGCAGTTTACCACTTACCTTTGTACCATTTCAGGTTATTCGCTGGACTTGAACTGCTTAAATTTCAGTAAAAACTGGAAAATGACTGGTAGTGTATAGTAATAACAGTAATAATCATTTTCATCAATAATCAAGTTGATACATTTTTGGAATGCATTGAATTAATCAGTCAATTCATCGGTCAGATGTGATTTAAAAAAATGCTCCAGCATGTTTTGTTAGGTTTTTTTTGTTTCAGATTTTTTCGCATTAGCTCCCAGTTTAGTAGCCAATTATACCCTCTCTTTTCATGTCAATACCCCCCTTGTATTGTGAGTTCGCTGCCGTAACCTTGAGACCAGCAGTGACAAAGGCGATGTACCACCTCCTCCGAGCCAGCACTCACCAGGCCGTCAACTGTAACTCCGGTACACAGAGCCACTCCTATACGCAGCAAACTCATATCAGCTTCCCTCCCCCTTCCTGGGGTGGACAGCCAATTGCCTCCCCCTAGTGGCACTCCCGGCCAGAGCAGATACTGGCGCGGGCGGTGGAGATGAACCCCAATCGCAGTGACCAGCATCAAACATTGTAACCGCTAGACCACCTGGGAGGCCCATCATATGTTGTTTTGATGTACAATATTACTCAAGACAATAATTACAATAATCAGTAGATGGCATTGATCAGCAACCATTGATCCATCATCATAGTTAACTAATGGATATGATAGATAGCTATCGTATTCACCCATCTTCCATGCCAGTACACTAACACAGTAATGTTAAACAAAAGGGTCTTTAATGGTAAGACAGCAGCAGATAAATGAAAATAACATAACATTGCTCATTCTACTTATGTTACTTACTATTTGAAAATGGCACAGTACCATGCAATGGCTATTTTTAAAAGTTTGTCTATCCAACCTATTGTTAACATAGCCACACACACACACACACACACACACACACACACACACACACACACACACACACACACACACACACACACACACAATGATAGCTAGCTAACTTTAACTAATAAAACGGCTTGCCATACTGTTTCATATTGAATACCACTTGCAAAACAATTGAAAATGAAAGCTGACCATCGTGTATTTTTGACAACCTGCTATCTTAACAGTTCTAACCGATGGACTGTGGCAGGCTAGCTTGTTTTTACAGTGGTTTGAAAAGACCAAATTCCATTGAATTGGTTGAACAATGCGCTTCGCTTAGTTAGTCAGCCAGCTACTGTAGAGTTGGAAAACTTTGTTAAATGAGGAAACAGCCTTTAATCTATATTAAAATGAAAGCAACGTGTCAAAAGTATGTTTGCTCATTTCTCTGCCTGTCTCATGTCATTACCTGGTAGACGGGCAAAAAATCTGAAAATAAAATTATGGAAAAAATAATAATAATAAAAAAGAAAGTTCAGTCGTCAAAAACTCAAGACAGGAGTGGTTCTGGTGTACCTTTATGTATGCTGCAATGGTTTATAATGTACCTCCTTTTTAAACAATGACTATCATGGATTGAACTAAGCACATGGGTAATTTCAAATTGAGAGAAAAACAGGGTTCAGAAAATTTATTTAGCTAGTCAAAAACTCTGAATTTGTCTTTATATATGCTGCAATGGTTTATAATGTACCTGCTTTTTAAACAATGACTAGCATAATGAAATTCTTGTTAAAATATTTAGCTAGCTAATTTGTTGAATGGCAATGTCTGTTTAAAGTTAATGAAATTAAAACTCTTGCTAGCTGAATGGCAATGTCAAAGTTGAGACGTTGGGGTTTTCCTCCTCAAGCTGAATCAAGCTTGTCTCAGAATTGCTTTGCTTTTTGGGGAGGGGAATTGAATAAAAACCCAACTCCTCTCCTTTCTGAAATCTGGACTTGCATGACACAACATGATTTCAGCATTTTTTTATTCTTTGTTAAAGATGCTTATGTGGACATAGAGATAGTTTTCTATGTTTATTCGTATGCGTTCCTGAGTTTCCAGTGCACTCAAGTGTCTCTGTACAGTCTCCTAAATGGATATCTTTGCTCAGACAAGAGGGAATTTTTATCTAGCTCATGCTTCATGAAAATATATCTTTTTTAAATTAATTAATTAGACTCGACTACAAAAAAATGTGAGTCGACTATAAGCCCAACAACGAAGTAGTCGAATAAAAGGGGTCAGTCCTAACAAAAAGTAATTTCACTGTGATAAAAAAACTGTGCTAGAAGTACAGAATTTGACAATAACTCCTATAACCACTGATATAGGAAGAAGCTTTGAATTATTCAAAAGTATTCTAGATACCACCTCTGTACGTAAAGAACTTCTTAGAACTTCTTCTATAAAATACATTTTTATAGAAAAATAATTACTTCAAGCAAAACAGTGAGTCAGTCCAACTTGGAGTCATTTGAATCTCTGGATATCCTGCGGTTGAATATACGCACTTGCCTTCTTCATGCTCTGAGCTCCAGAGTCAAGAGTCAGGTGAAAATACTGCCGTGTAAAGCCAACCTTGCTAAAAATAATCTGCCTCCATCTCTCGCTCACTCCCTCCCTCCGCAGTGCTGCCGTTCACTGACACCGCCACTCAGAGGTTAATGCCGGCCTCCAAACTCTTCTGAGAATGACAATAGTGCAGCTGTTGGTAAGCTGATACAGTAAACACACATTCCTCCCGCTGCACGCACCGGGCTGCCAGCGACAGCAAGAACGTCTCTCTCACACTCACTCTGAGCACTGCACGCTGGTGACCGGCTTGCCTGGGACCAACTGCAAGTGCAAGTACTGTGGTTCTGTGTGGCTCAGTAGGTAGAGCATGGTGCTGGCAATGCTTAGGTTGTGGGTTCTATTCCCATTGGGACCACGTATACTGAAAAATGTATACATTCACTACTAGTCGCTTTGGATAAAAGCGTTTGCTAAATGACTTATGTCATATGTTATTCCTGTTTTCATCTTATTAGCACAGCCTTCCTAATTGCATTTACCTTCTCAGTTCCATGTTACCTTCATATTACCCAAGGATATTACAAAAGGATATTGTGACAATTATGTTACCAATAACAATTGTTATATTATGGGTTCCCAATCCTTTTTTATATTACTTCCAGTGACCCCTTAGGTGAAGAGTTGGCCTTTTCAGTTGACCGTCGCTGGTTAGCACAAGGGACTGAGGAAAGTTGAGGCTTCAATAATCAAGCCTTAAACAAGGCCCTTCATTTTAGGTTGCTAGTGTAAACTCCCACTTGCTTAAATGTGTTACAAAGTAATTTACGGTGGAGTGGAGGTGAGGGCACAGGACTCAACACTCAAACCTTGAATATGGCGCTTCATCAAGTTACTACTGTAAAATATGAAACTTTCATCGCATTTAAATAGAGCACATAATTGGATGGCATGTCACAAGACAATACCATGAACCATTGTGGAGGTTGAGGGAGGGGGATGGGAGGAAGGACCTTTTGAGCTGAGCAAGTGTATCAATGAACTACAGGAGGCTTAGATGAAAATACACAAACTAAACTAAACTTCCTCATCTCGAAAAACAGCTGTAGGCTATATCAGTTTCCTACTGAGAAAAGCGTTTTAGGGTCACCAAATTCGAATGGTCCAAATGCAGGACAAATAGGATGAATTCAACATTGACAGGGAAGGTGGAATAGAAAAGTATCAAAGCAATGGGCTGATAAAAGCAAGATATAAAAGCAAGTTTATTAAATACATTCTCAAAAGGATTTTAAAGGAACACACAAATGTAGCTGTTCGTGTCTCTTCAAGAAGACTGTTCCAGAACATAGGAGTCTTAACTGAAAATGCCCAGCCTCTCTGGGAATTTAGTTTGGACTTTGGAACAGTAAAAATGACTTTGCTATTACATCTGGATTCAACCCAAACACTCTGGCACATCACTGAACTAAGCATATGTGCCTCAACTGAACACACCAACTGGAAGGCCCGAGAGTTGTAATGTGTTTTTTTACAAACTGAGTTGAATATTCAGCTAATATTACAGCGAATATACAGCTGTGTATATCATATAAATGTTGGCATGAATAGGGGGTGTTGTTAGGCATTACGCAAAGTGGAGTGGCAGCAACCCCCTAGTCATGCCAATATTTATGAGAAAACATGGGTTTGAGTGTCGTATCACTTTTTATAAAGATCTATCCAGCCAATACAATTACTCTGAGTACTTTGTACACCCTCCCTCACGATACCATTACTGAGTCTTCTATAGTGTTTTATGAGATTAACATATTTTATTTTATTTTATTTTTTTGACCATTCCTCCATACAGAATCTTTCAAGATCCCTCAGTGTATGTTTGTGGACTGCACTCCTCAATTCAAATCACAAATTTTAGAGGTTCAAGTCAGGAGATTCTCCCATCACTCTTCCAACATTAGAACTTGGACACATCATTCCCGAATTATTACCTGCCATATAATTACCATGTAAAAACACAAATGTCATCTAAGTAGAGAGCTGCTTTGCCTCTCCCAGGCAAACTGCTCCAGCCAGGACTCCTGAAGAGGTTCAACCCTTGCCCACCAACCTCTATAAACAGGTGCACCACATGGCTCAGTCCTTAGCCTATTGATCTTCTACCCTTACATCAGGCCACTGGAGCCCTTTCATAGCCTCACACATAAAGCGACAGCCAGACTGAAATCATACTCGATTTAGGATTTAGGACTGAATTTGGTTTTAGGATTCATGGAACACTTTGCAGCGTGTCCTAAATATTGATTCTTTCATTCCTTTTGGATAGTTTAGGAATGATCTTAAACCTTCCTATGTCTGTCTGTAATTGTTTTAACTGATTTTCAGGTTTTTTTATGTCTTTTTTCTTTTCTTTTCTTTATTATTATTATTTTTTTTCAACTCATTCCTTGTTTTTTTCTGTTCCTGTTTCTATGATGTAAATCTCGGCATCATGTAAAATGAGAACCCATCTTCAATGATCTTTCCGAGAATTAAATAAAGGTTGAATGAATGAATGAATGAAAAATACTCTCCGTCCTCCTTTTACAGCATGTCTTGCTAACATCCAGGGTGTTCCCTACAAGCACACAAGGTCAGCCCCCCCACGTCAAGATGTGCTGAATTTCTTGACTAATCCCTCCCCACCCAGAACACTTAAGGCCTAAGCAACGGGACTGCAACGCAACTGCGACGCGACATTCCTCTGTAACATGTTGCAGAGCACTTGGCAATACATACTTCTGCACAACCTACACAACATGGTGTCCTTACACTTTCTGAAGCTGGTTCATTTTATACCGTGTTGAACAAATTATGCTAGTTATCTATATCGTTAGCTACTGTTAGCAAGCTTTATTTGGTCGTGATACCAGGTTGCTTGCTTAGCTAACGTTGACATAGATATATACAGTTGTTGTTGTATATATTGTTGTATGGAGCTGCCAACAACGATGTCTATCGCTGTATTACTTCACTGATCTCTTGTGCAAACTATGATTGTTCTTACCATGTATTAATGCGCATCTAGTAAATCGCTATGGTTAAGAGCGTCTGCTATATACTTTAAAAAATGTATATGCACCGTGCTCTTTCTTTGTTTTGTTAGTTGAATATTCTGCGCATTAAGGTGTTGTAGTGACATGTTACATTTATATGTAATGTAAAGCACAACACAAAACATCTGGATATTTGCAACCTTAAATATATAATTTAGAATGGTGTGAAGACCACAGTCGATCGTTCGTTGTTTGCAGAATCTCCAAGTTTAATGTACTGTCAGTAGAATAGACCGTCATGAAAGCAGCTTTTGTGCGAGCAACTCACCTTTATAGCATTAAAATAATAGAGTAAATTCACGTGGAACAAAGGAACCAGCAGACGACTCTTAAAAATAATGTTAATGTATTAAGGGAAATGAAGGATGGTCTTTTCACAGAATTGTAAAAAATCGCTGCTTTTTTCTTTCTCCCCTAATCTGGATGTCGCTCTGGATAAAAGCGTCTGCTAAATGCTTAAAATGTCAAATGTAAAAAAATGATGTACTAGCTCGATTAACTATGGCCATGACAGCTCGGCCTCCATTCACTAACCAACCAATCAAAGCTGTGCAACATCTACGGGACATGTTGCGAGTTAGATTTTTGTGCTAGGTACGCAACACCCTCTGCAACATCAACGCAAGGATGTTGCGTTGCAGTCGCGTTGCAGTCGTGCGAGCATGTATAGGCCTTTACTCCCATACAGCTACTGTCCGAGACCCTAGAAGACAACCCATTCTCTCATATGGCTAGTCCTCCCAGCTAAAGTATTCCAACTGCCTCAGAGCTTCCCAAACTTCTGCTGGCTAACTTAGCTCCTCAGTCTTAACTCACTCCCTATGCCAGCCCTCTCTGCTCATCTCACCTCCCTCCACTGGTTACACATAGCAGCCCATATCCGTCTCAGAGCTCTAGTACCCAGGGATATCATGGTCTCAACCTCACCACCCCCTCCTTACTTTCCGGCTCTTATCTCTCCAGACAGGCCTGCCCACACCCTACGCTCCTCCAATGCAGGCCATCTGTCTGTCCCTCCTGATTGAGGTTCTGTGGGAGGAAGGCCCGCTCCTCCTCAGCCATTCTCATCTAATCTTCGGCTTTAGCTATATATATTTTGAGCACTCTCCAAAATGTTACACATCCATGATAAAGATGAGCAAAGAAGTTTGTATAAAATAAACAATACAGTTAATAAGCTGTATTGTACGATCAAAAAAATATTTTAAAAGATTACATTATTTTACACTATTACAAAATATTTAGTTAAACAAGTGTCACACGCCACGTGACAAACCCTGGATGGGAACAGAGCAGTCTGGAGACGGAGTGGAGTTTGTCGGTCTACGGACCGGATTTCTCCTGTCTCTCCCCCCAGACATGGGGAAGAGACAGTGGGAGTAGCAGGTTAACATATAACAAACACAAAATATTCACCCTACTCGCCGCAAAGCTTTCGGGTAAAAACAACGAACTAAAATAACAAACTAAAATAATCATAACTTACGGGACACCACGCCTCTTCTTCCGGAGTTCCCCTGGAACCTCCCCAGGCACACATATATCCAATGACCTTTCAAGTGCTTCCCACCCATTCATACTGAGACACTCAAACTTTGCAGTTGGAGTTCTCCAACCCATGCATACAGAGACATTCGACCTTTGCAGTCCGAGTTCTCTTTTCAACCCATGCATACAGAGACACTCGCCACTCCCCACAGTGAGTTTTCTGGCAACCAGTTTTCTGGCAAGTGAACCTCTTAAATAGGCTCACTTTCTGCCTGGCTCAAGTGGGACTCGTGAAGCAATCATCCATCTATCACTCAACACTTCAACAATTTACATTCACACAGACACCCAATCAGCCAATTAACTTCCATATCAATTAACTGATTGACATCAATTAAATAATAATTAAATCAACTATGGCCTTGGAGCAACCTTCCGGGTGACAGTTCACTCTCACACCCTGTGAGAGTGCCAAACCTGCCCCCGGAAAGTCTCCCTGCTCCAAAGGCCTCGTCCACATGTAAAAGACAGGCAACCATGCCACTCCCATGTGGCCGAGACCGACGCCCTCCACAACAAGTAATGTTTTCTTTTCCCCAAAAACATGTGTCACGGCCTCCCGCATGGTCTAGTGTCGGCTCTGGCCGGGAGTGCTGCTGGGGGCGGCAATTGGCTGTCCGCCCCAGGGAGGGGGGAGGGAAGCCGACACTGTTCGCTGCGCACAGGAGTGGTTCTGGGGTGCCGGAGTTACAGTCGACAGCATGACGGAGGAGACGATGCTTCGCCTTTGTCACTGCCAGTCACAGGGCTACGGCAGCGAACTACGAGGGAGGGGATTGACCTAAGAATAGCGGGAGTAACTGGCTACAAAATTGGGAGAAAAACTGGAGAAAATGAGAAAAAAATAAAAGAAAGAAAAAAAAATAAATACATGCGTCACAATTATTCACACCCTTATTAATTATTTAAAATAAAATCCAACAAAAATAATTATCCATAAAAGTCTATAAATCAAATGTCATTTGATTTATAGACCAAAATGTCATTTTTTGGCCATTTTTCAACATTTAGCTGATAGTACGCTTATGTTGAAATAACAGTCATGCCTACAGTTAATATGGTGGTGGATCTTTGATGTTAATGAGTTGTTTTGCATCTACTGGTCCTGAGGCTCTTGTTAAGGTCAATTGAATCATGAACTCCAGCAAGTACCAAGACATTTTTGCCAAAAACCTGGTTCGATCTGCCAGGAAGCTGAAACCTGGCCGCAACTGGATCTTTCAGCAAGACAATGGTCCCAAACATACTTCAAAATCAACCAAGAAATGGTTAACTGACCACAGAAGTACTGTTTTGCAATGGCCATCTCAGTCTCAACGTGAACCAGATCAAACGATTTAAGGGGGCAGTCCACACGTGCAAGACGGAAGGATCTGACAGATCTTGAAAGATTCTGAATGGAGGAATGGTCAAGGATCCCACCCCCCAGTATGTGCACTAATATCATAAAGCATTATAGAACTGCTCAATAGTGTTATCCCTGTGGCAGGAAGGTGCCCAAACTGAAAACAGGGGTGTAAATAAGCGTGACATCTTTTTGGGGGAAAATATTACTCTGAGCAGTTTTATTAGTATTAAAGAATATACTTGTCCCATTTTTCTGAGCATACAATACACTGTAGCTCATTGCCTTTATTATTTATTTTATACACTCTTCTTTGCTCATCTTTTTCAGAGGTGTAAATCATTTTGGAAGGTACTGTGTATATATACAGTATATATACATTAATCTGAGCCTATCAGGATGAGGATCAGGTTCCTGGAAAAGAGGATGTCCAGTTGTTGGCTATCCTCTCACCTTCAGCCAGTCCAACACCCTTGTTGACATGCAGTGTCATATTCCATGAGGTGGAAGAGGGAGACGTCACATCACTGACTTCTGAGTCTAGTCCTGCTGAGGGGGTCACTTAACTTTTCTGAGAGGAAAGATAAGCACTGTAGCTTGGACTTTAGCCTTAATTTCTCTCCTAAAAGGCTTTTCCGTGTCTTAATATCTGGGAAATGATCCAGACATTGTTCCTTTCAAAGCCTTTTGCCAGCCCTGCATGATCTTGCATGAAACTGTTTATCTGTCAATGATTGTATCACAATGGCAGATGATAATGAAATGCACTGCTCTGGGTTATTTCAAACATTTTTGGGCCTATATTTATTTATTAATTGCTTGTGTTTATTTGGTATGCACCCTCATGCAGCAGAGCATTAGACAATTAAATGCACCCATTATCAAAAATGACCCTTTTCAAGAAGAAAAAAAAAAAAAAAAAAAAAGAAGACTTTTCCATCGTGATGCCTGGCAAGTTCCTATATGAGGAAGTCCTTGGTAGGTAGGTGGATGAATGGTGAGTGGTATATGGAACACAGAAAATAGCATTTAGGATAGTGAAACTTTGAAAATATTGAATATATATTAAATTAATGTAACAGAGAAATGGAAGCTGTAACAGTTAAGTAGGGTAACTATATGCTTCATTACTTGTGCAAAGGTGGTGGACAACTTATATGACCATATACTATATAAATAACTGGCAAGACTGCACAGTGAAGAGGCATGGATAATTGTGCATACACAAGTAAAAAGAAAGAAAAAGACAGTTAATTATTCATACACAGCGGTGCATGCCACCCACAAGGGTAAAAGGTGGCTGTAACTAGTGTTATGTGAATTGTACCACATTGGCAATTTGTTTGCATTTGCCATCAGTCTCTGTTGTGAAAGGTAGGGGTGCACTGATATATCGGTGGAATATCGGTATCGGCCAATATTTGTCTTGTTGGCTGCAATCGGCTTATCGGCCAATAAGATCAAATTTGCAGATGGCAGTCGCCGATAATTATCCGTCAATTTGTGTTGCGTCTATCTGGTCTAAATGTTCAAACTTGGATGGAACGGCAGCATCTTTTATTTACAGGCTAACCTGACTGAAACCATGCCTAATTTACTCCTCTGACGATGCTGCGATTGACTAGCTATCACGAGCACTCTGGCACTCCGCGCAGTCTTGCACAAGATGCACGCTAGAGCTGGGCAATATGGACAAAAATAATCATCATGATATGTTGACCAAATATTTCGATAACAACATTGAAACGATAATTTGTATATGGAAAAAAACTGGTTATATACAGATATTCAAACACAACTTTATTTAACATTCAATGCTTGTATGTGTGGTAAGTTTTCAAGCATAATTTCAAGTATAACGTTAGCACTTTGCGTAAACATATACAAAAATGGATATATATAAATATACTGTATGTATGGCTGCCTTTTCTGAATATGATTTTTTTGCTTGCCTCTGCCTCTCTTTTTTTCACCATACATTCTTCATATTCCTTTTCCACTTCTCAAATGATGGAATAGATTAGATGTATTTCCGTCTGCCGCCGGGAGCACTTTGTTACAGTACTTACAGCAACAATGTTATAGCCTAACCGCAATCATCAACATTTGTAAATTTGCCACGATTGATCATTGAAATTACAATAACGGTGTAAAATGTGGTTATCGCCCAGCTCTAATGCACACTGTTCTCGTTGCTTTCAGACATGCTGTTTTAGTTGACACTGTCAAGCGAAGAAAATGTTGGCTGTGTGGGCGCATTACAAGGTGTCGGAGAAAGACAACTGATTTGCTATTTGTAACAAAATGCTCCATTTTGATACACAAATCTGAGACAAGTAAGACAGGTAGCACATAAGAAAGCCAAAGTGACTAATAAGAAAGTTCAAGTCACCACCAGCTCGACTCAACAAATTCGAGAAAGGCCAAGCATAGGGCTAAAAACATTTTCAAACAATCATTTCATTTATTTTTCACAAAACAGGCAATTTTTGGTTATGTGAAAGAATGCTACAATAAAAGCTGTTCCATATATTTGTATGACTGAATTTGTGCTCATTGAAAAGTATAATAAAGGGCAGAATTTTTTTTTTTTTTTTTGCCAGGGCACAAATAGGACAATAAATAACAAAATATCGATATCAGCCGATTGTGTTATTTGAAATTCGGTATCAATCCAGAATGTTTATATCGGTGCATCCCTAGTGAAGGTGACTAAAGGGTAAAGCCATCTTAGTTAAGCTGGCATATCACAGTCAAGTTTGATGTCCTTTGATGTGAAAGGGGGTTAAGGTTGAGCCTCTGTGACCTTGACTGTTGACCTTGTGACCTAAACACTGAGAAGGTTCTGGGGAACAGTGGGTCCATGTATAACTGTATAAACTGTGACTGTAAAGGTATGTTGACTCTGTGGTCTTCCACTTTTAAACGTATCCTGACCTTTCACCTTGTGACCTAAAAAGCAACAGGGTCCAATGAACAGGGAAGATAACATTTGTGTTATCCAAATCCAAGTATAATTAGTAACTGGAAATTGGAAATTCAGTAGCCAATGTGACCTTGCCCTCTGACCCTGTGGCTTGAAACATGTGTCAATTTTCATCAATATCCATTCATAATTTCCAATATTTGAGACTAGAAACCAGTTCTGTGGCTGAACAATAGGTGGATAACATGAAGCCACTATGAATAATGAACCATTCTGAATTGGACCCAAACTTGTTTTTACTCTAAATTTCCTCAAGGGGTCTTCATATTGCTTCCTATATCGATCATGTCTATTTCACTGATGCTATTATTTTCTCTTTTCACCAAGATGTCCAGACCTCCACTGCTCTGAGATGTAATCATTTCAACTTCACCCTCGGCTAAAACACTATGGGTTACAAAAAAGTCACTGTCCAACTTTCAATGCGTCTTCTTTGACTTCACTTTTCTGACTTTCATTTTTTCTCGCGTGATATTTCAGAGTAGTCCCTTCCACTAACATATTCTATTAAACTCCTTTTCTATGATTTGAGAATTTCTCACCTTGATTAATGCAATTATCGCTTTGCTGTGCTATCTCACAATGAATTTTATTCTCTTCAGTAATACAGAATTTTGCTGCTTCGGTTGTTTTCCATCCACTTTACATTTCTCATGCTTCCATGCTCCCCAATGTCTCATTTTCCCAGACTGCAATGCTGGTTTTGGCACTGTTGTAGGCAGGATATTAAGAAATGCATTATGGGAACAGGAAGTTGCACAGAAAAAAATATTTTCATTAGTTTTTGCTTGAATAAGTCTTATATTTGCAAAAATATGTATCTACCATTTAATTTGAACTACAATAAGGACGAAGGACAGCATATTAAAAAAATGTAATATGGTTATAATTATCCTAGAAACACCCAGCTCTTATTTATTAGTGTGCTAAACCTTTCTGTTCTCCTATCTTAAATGTATTATGTCTTATTACATCCACTCTCCATCCACAAAACAAATATTTTACTGGAAGCCATCCATTCCCATCTCTAAACCTTGATCTCCCCCTTCTCAAACTATCCAGTGGTAGTACCCAGCAACAAAAGAGCTGATAAGTTTAATAAGACACACCTCTTAAAAGAATACTTTTCCTTGCCCCCTTTTATACTTCTACTTGTTGTGCATCATACAATGCACTCAAGCTGTACTTCAATGACTCATCTGTTTTTTTTTCCTATCCAAAATGTTGCTGACCATATTGTCAAATGATTCTTCCACTGTAGCTAGCAAGCTAACCTGATCTTTTGTTCTTTGCACTTTATTTCTGTGGTTAAAAAAACATTATACATATAGTATAATAGCTGTCAACACAAAGTTTAGGGACAACTTGTTTCAGTACTCTCTCACTCTCATCTTCCTCCTGAGACAGGAATTATATTACAGAGAGCGACAGTTTAGCAATGTAAGTTAGCAATGCTTAGCTGGCTAGCTCATCAATCTAACTAGGTTTGTTGTTTTGATGCTAGTACTCACAATATAACGAAAATTTGAAATTTAGACAGCCTGTCTAACTAACCTAGCAGAAATTGTTCACTGGTTCATCCTCTGGGAGCATGCTGCACTAGGTAGCTATTGGTCTCATCCACCAGTGATGACTAAAAGCCCCAAAATGCCAACAACTACAAGACAGGAATATACTGTATAAGGCTAATGAACTTGGCAAGTTTTATTGATGTAGTTTTGTTGACTTTGCAAAGGAATTAAGCTATGTGCTCAGATATGGGAGGTCATTTGTTTACATAGAGAATTGCTAGCTAGCTAGTCACTAGTTAGCTAGCTAGCTAGGTGCCTGACCTCCACGCCATAGAGTTTGTGTGATTTTAGCACTGTTCAAATGCAAATTAGACAAATATGTTGAGTGGTCCAATGGACAGATAATGCTGTTAGCTGGCTTGCTAGATTGATTAGTGATTTTACTAGACTAGATTACTAGACTAGCTTGCTAACCTTCCAAAGTATTGCTGCTGTGTGATTGCATGATCTGCCTGGTGCACTGATGCATGAGCAGCCTGCAGTCTCGATCTCGCTGGCTTTTGTCAACACAACTCAGGTGTTGTGATTTTTCTTGCTGAGACTCTGGCTTGGGCCAAATTTGGCTTTTAGGTAAATATAGCCTCTGATTGCATTCACAAAAACACAACCTTTCAGCTATGGAGTTACTGATATGCCTCAGAGAATTTAAGGTTAGCTACTCACAGCATCTCCAATACTCCCATGTGTCATTTTTGGCCACTTTTTCAAATCATCCTTCCAACTTTCCACTGTAGAGGTATGAGGGATGACAATTCCTCCCTTTTTCAAATTCAATTTGTTCTGTTCCCACTTTGTTTTACAATCACTCATTTTTGGGTTCAATGAATTGTTCACGATGGGTCTGACAGCTCACTGGAAGCTTCTCACACATTTCACCCAAGGTATCACAGGAATGCTGAAATGTCAGGAATACCGTGCAGCGCATTATACATAATATAAATAAGTAATGCCATGACTCAGATTGTGATAGAAAAATGCACCTGGGGGTTGAATAAAAGTAAATATTCAACATACAACTTCATAACCCTTGTGCTCCAAACTCACCCTTTCACTTTTCATTCAAGATATAACTGTACATTCTTAAAATGTAGAAGACCAATATAAGTTAAGTAAGAAATATGTGGTACTTTTGTTCGCCTTACCAGAGAGACAATCGGCAATAATGGAATGCATGACATATGCAACATCAAAAATCTGTGCCAAAAAAAATCAATAATCTACTGACACCCAAATATTTTGCTTGATTCTTGTAGATCTCATCAGGGTCTGTCCAAAAATATTTGTGCATGCTTTTTACAGAGGGGCTTAAAGTCACATCCCCTACCAGGTCTGGGCTTGGGCTAAAGTTAGAGAAAAAAACCTAATAACTTTACCCTTGTGGGACAACTTGGCAACAATAATTTAGAGGTTCCTGGTTCCCTTTTCCCCTGAAAGTACAATTTTTTCTGTTTAGGTGCTACAGATGACTGTAGCATGTAAACTGAGCCAAGGATGATTTTTCTCATCAAGGTGCCTTTCTCAATATTGGCTGACCTTTGCCAGGTCACAGGTCAAGGGGGCATTTATAAAGAAATGAACAGTCTTTTTGAACTCAGCGCACCTGAAAATCCCATGGTGAATCAAGCAAAACATGAGAGGGTTAGGCAATGCTTTGGTTAAATTGGCTCAGAATGACCCAAATGCTGAATGGTATTGTGTGTTCATCTAGCAGTAACATCTAGCATCTAGGATGCAACTTTGTATAAATCACTGATAAAATGTATAAACAATAGAATTGCAAATGTTAACTTCTGTAGAAATGAGCTTTTAGGCTGGTGACCTGAACCTCCATGTGACTGTACAGCGGCAAGTGGTCTTTTAATGGCAGCTACTCACAACCATATTAATCACAATTTATTTGTGTGTATAACCATTCATAATCACAAAAACCATCATCTCTACACAATATCCAGTTCAGCAACAATGAATGCATAGTCTACAAATGGTTCTGCACAATCCATTGTGGTATAGTACACTACACGGTGATCTTAATGAAAGCATCCCATAATAATATTTTATTCATTTGAGCGATTCTCCAGTTGCAATTTTGTTGTGCATCTCTGCTCCCAGATTAGCAAGAGCCCTAAACAGATTATCTTTTAACACAAGACTTTAAAGACTTGAGTTTTGCTTTTAAAACCTGGCTGCTTGACAAGGGTTTTTTGTTTTTGCTTTTTATACCATAACGTCCTACAAAAACAGTACTCACAAAGTTTTGGGGCCCAAAATGGAATTTGGCTATTGGTAATTGGCCATTTGAATGATGAACTGTGCTACTGTAAATACTCCTGAGCCATAAAAAGCACACTTTATTTTCCTTCTGTCTTTCATCCTCTAAACCACATAACAAGAGATGATGTATTTGTAGTTGTGTAATGTGACACATGGGATTTTTGCCCAAATTGTTTCTATGAAAATGTACTCTCTATAAGAATCAAGATATGTCAAGTGAGATTTTAGTCTTTTATGCAGTTGATTCGCAGCTGATTAATGTAGGTTTTCATTCGCTAGCCATTAATAGGTTTTCAAAACTCTGTGAAGTTCTTGTTGGACTGTTCTTGAACAAAACTGCCTGCTCACACCCTAGATTGATATTTTCAGTCAGCTGATTCAGAGTTGCTTGTTTGTTTTGCCTTGCATCTCAAACCAATGCACAGACATCACAATTGAGGACTATGAGCTTTCGACCACAGTTGCCACTAGTTGATGATGTCTTTCCCCCAGATTTCCATGCCAACATCACCTTAGCCACTGTTGCTCTTGTTTCCTTTATTTTGGCAGTTACTTGTTCAACATACAAGTAACTGGCAAAATGTTTTAAAAAATGCAAATGTAACATGCAATACAAGCTAACCTTTTACTTTGCACCTATGATGCTAGCTAAACCATTTTCAAAGCATTACCCACTCAAGAAACTTGTTCATTATGCCGAGCAATATTAACACACAGTACTGCTGCACACAGAAAGAGTAGCAAATAAAATGATAGGCTACCTCATTTTCACTGCATATTACATTTTTTGTCAAAAAATAAATTGATTTCATCCAAAGTGATTTCCATGTGAAAAATATTAATGCTGTGGATGAAGTGTGTAGGGGCACTTAACATATCTGAGAGCCAAGAACAAGGTCACCTACCTGAGCCTATGGTCCCAGGGTGAGTCACTTCTACATATACTTCAAACGTGGCCTCTGGACTCTCTCTGTAAGATACAGCAAGGTCAGAGGTCATAGGTCAGCAGTGTGGGACCACTGTACTGTTGGGAAAGAAAACTGGGCCTCTGTTATGCATACTCACTTATGCATTATCACATTCAGTTATGAAGGAGAGCAGCTGTATAACCATAAAAGCAATGATACAAGGCTATATTAATTTGCATGTCCTGGAAAGGACAACAGACCCTGGTCTTAAATTAAGCCTTAAACATGATGCTTTTTCCATAATATCTTTTTGTGCATTTTACTAACTATTCACCACATTCCAGATATGAGAGGCACATTGGTCAGAAACTATTACGGGAGGACAGTAATGTACTAGTATTGCACTATTCACACCCTTAGTTCTGATTTATGACAAACTACATACATACGCACAAACTAAACACACACTACACTAACTATACGAGAGTAAACATGTTATTTGAAATCCATGTTTCAGGCCTTAATTAAGGGATTATTATTAGTATTAGCAATAGTAGTAGCAGCAGCAGTATTATCATCTGTGCTGTACTCTGAAGCATTTTTTGTCTCATGTTTTTGTTTTCAATGCAACAATAAAATATAACTATACCCCAAAATGTGCACTGAAATGCAAGGTACTAGTTTATATGTGTATGGGGGCTGTTTATATGATGAAGCAAAAAAGTCATATTCCATTTCATTTTGGAGAAGGGGGGGTCATCACATTTTGCAAGAAAGAGTGCTAAAAAATGACTAAAATTGTATCTCAAAATCCGATCACATGCACCAGAATTCAATATCAATTCAGGTGGTTAGTATAATTCTATTTCAGCGTATTCCCACACAAACGGTTCGATTTTTTATTTTAGTGTTTCAGTCAAGTGAGTCGATTATGTGCCATAGGCTACGGTGGCTACACTCTTCGTTAAAGAACGTCCATTTCAGAAACTCGCGGTTTGGAAACCAACACTGCAACAATGTAATTGTTTTAATGGACAGTGCCCACCGTTAGCTAAAATACATACTTGACTAACAGTTAGTTAGAGTGTTACATGGCGTCCAGTTCCATGGAAATTGGCCTTGATACGATATAGCTGTCGTACTACTAAAAAAGTTGAAAGGGTTTTAGATGCAGTGCTTTCAAGAGAAACAAGAGACACATGATATAAACAATTTTGTGCTGTCGCCTCGAAATTATTATAGGGAACACGCTTTGCTGGACAAGATACAGGTTAGCCCTCTGTGCTGATCAATGTTTACAAATCCCGATCCAAGCAAAGCACACCCACAAGCCAAACAAAGAACTGTGGCCATCGCTCTAGTCGCCGATACGTTAGTGGTCTGTTTGTTTATATGCTTGTCATCAATATTCCTGAATAATAATCAATAAGTACAGATTCGAATCCAGCGAACAAGTCCCCTTCCCTGTCGCAACAAGTCCAGGCCTTGCGGTGCCACTCTCTCTCATTGCTCTTGTGAAATGCATGCTTTTTAGCAGAACAGGAAAGACGAGAATAAATGACTCTTACTTGATCCGAGACCCCATTTTCAGTTTTCACAGAATCCGGGTCTAACGTAATGAATATGGAGCGTTGACTGGTTATTTCTGTGTTATTTATTTCTGGTACCCTGCGTCAGACAGTCCAAGTAAACGCCATGGTTTCCATGCGCAGATCACGGTACCGTCGTCGAACTGCATTATGGGAGTTGTAGTTTTCCGCGAAGAAAACATACGTTGCCTAAACATGAGACTTGAGCGGTAAAAACATACAGCTACCACAATGCTCATCTGCGGCACCGTGAGAGTCGCATGATGCAGTTCAGAGGGACCGCTCTACATCATTGCAGTTCATTCATTCGCTCTCGGTTGGAATGTTCTGAGATCCGTGCTCGTGAATATTCCGCTTGCTTGGTCATACGTTGCATTCCAATAGCCTGCTATTTTCTGTCTTGTTTGTAATTGAATGTAGTTTCGTGTTACCGATATCTGAATATCATTCGTGTCGCAAACGTTCACCCACAAAGTGTTTGCAGTCAGTGTGAAGTGAACGGAAGTTATAAATTAATTGTGATTAAGTTTGGGCAATATAGCCTACATATTTTATTTTGTTGTCTAAACGTGATGATTTAGACTGTTATTAAACGTTTATCAGTCCCCTCTATACTTATAATTCTAATGACAAAGCACCAATAGGACCCGGCTCAAGTGTGTACATTTTGTATTCGTAGCTATTGTAGCTTTTATGTTGTATAGCTTATTGATGTCGCTAAATTACATGCATTCAATGACACTCTGAGCACTCTAATTGGCCAGACCAGCTTGACAGGAAATTAAAAAGATCTCTGAAGTGTTGCATAGCCTTTCGTTAAACATGTGTTTGGGAATGGCTGTAAGGGAAGATTGCACCTGGGGTCACGTGTCATTATTTAAATCAGATATCCGTTTCAGCAGCCGCTTCAGCTTATGCATGGCTTCAATTAACAAAAGAGGTATCATTTATGTGGAGAATGGATGAATTCCCCTTATTTATACTGTATAGTTAGCCTAATATATATATTTTTTTAATGAATGTTCCCGTGTTAAAATAAGAACACCGGTAAGATCATGGACAAACCTCGGGAAACGGCGCCCGCAAAAATGGTTAGATTTTAAACATTGTAAAACAGATTTTTTAATTAATGCCAAAGTTCCCTTTACTTTTGCAATAGGGAGAAAAGTGAACATTTAACTTATAGCTCGCCCACAAAAAATCTACAGCAAAGATGCTCAAGTAAGCTCTACAACAAGTAAGCTCAGCCCAAAATGCAACCATTTATTTGCATTGTGTTTGCAATGTATGATTGCAACATGAAATTGCAAATGGAAAAGTATGAAAGTGAAATGAGGATGGTATAAAAGTAATGCTAATTTTGTCTCTGAGTGCAGTTACCTCAGCTCAGTTTTTAATAACCCCTCAACTCACGGAATGTCTCTCGAGTCCAATGAACGAGGCGATATTAATGAGTCTGTTTACAATGACAGATTCATTAGTTGCATTCAGTAGCTTCGAGTACAAACAGATCAGATACACCGAGGGGCCTATTCAACCTACAGCGAATGGTTAAGACGCAGTCGTCGATTTGCGTGACGTTTTTTATTTGATTTCAGTTTGGTAAAATAACATAATTTCGTACGTTTAATAAACAAACACGTTGATATCAATAGCCTATGCCATTTTAATTAGGCAACTGATTTAATAGGTAGACTATATTGTTTAGGTTAAGGTAGACAGGTATAAACATAGATAACGGGTCCCTTTATATTGAACATTTACGGTTTTCCCCCTACGCACTTATTATATCATACCCTGTGCCTTTACTTTTATGTCTAAATAAATAAATACGCCTGGGAATATCAGCATGGACTCACGTGATTATTATTAATAATAATAATAATAACAATGATAATAGCCTAATAATTAGAATAATGAAAATACATGATTATAATGATTGTTATTATCATTATCATTCCGACAAAAATGAATCAGCAAGCACTGTAATCTTTATATGAAAATATAGCCTACCTTTCATTTATCCTATTATTTTGACTCATATGATCTACTTGATGAATAAAATACCAAGCATAACTCGGATTTACCTGCTATTGAGGC
>JAINUG010000190.1:1141491-1236491 GCA_029706075.1 Aldrovandia affinis | reverse complement strand
GTATTTTAATTAGAACAGGATATAATATCAAAGGGATTGATAGCGGTGCAAAGGATAAATTAGCATCTATTTGACTGTAATATGTTTTGTTGTCTCATGCCAACTTTCTCATAGGATGTCTCGAATGACTAATGAATAGTTGACTAATGAATTGTGACCGATACTCTTTTTGTTTTTTGAGTTTCATAGAGTTGTATGCAAATGCAGCTTTGTGAAACTATAATTTATTGGTCCTCCGCAACATTCATACTAAAAAATCACAATCAAATGATTTTAACAATTATTTTTTTAGTTCAAATAATGGCGTAATGAAATTCCATCTTTTTCGAGTTAGCAAACTCCAGAACAAAACTTTAATCTCTGGCACATTCCCATAAGTAACGGACTCTGAACTTGGAGTTTAAACGCCGCACAGCATTTGCTGTTCTTCAAACAGGTAAAGAACAGGAGTGTCCTCTTCTTGTAGTAAATATCTTTGGATGTTCGTCTTATAGAGATATCTTATACAGATATCGGTAACTAAAAACATTTAATCCTAAAATTGCTCATTTACATATCTACATGCCACTATTTGCAAAAAAGCAATGTATAAATAATTTTATAATGCACAACTGGACATCGGTTCCTTGATGAAAATGTCGGCATAAATAGTACCGCAAGCTTATAACTGATGAAGCCATTGCTTCTTTTGACGGAGTAAAACTGTTTGGGCATTGGCAATATATCGCTGAAGTCTTTAAAGTCAACAAAAATCGCAAAATGCAAACGAATCCATGAATTGGAGTAATGCTGGTGGTGAAGAGACCTTTGTGCTTACAGGTCGTGGCCTTATCCACCTGACCCATTGCACTTCAGGGCACCTATGAGGAATACAGTGAAGACAGACAGTGCTATCAGCAGCAGTGAGAGGTCTAAATACCACTTTGGTGCTGGTAAAAGTCAGTATAGCGTTGCCCCACAAGTCTTGTCCGCTATGCCATCTGATCTGGTGCATCAAGGAGGTCACTGTTAGGGAACTTTTGTTCACCATGGCGGTACTTTCACCACTGACCCCTCCACCTCTCCTTGTCTGCAGTACATGCGCTCATCTGGTGTACTGAAGGCAGGGAGTCCCAGACACATGGTGCCCTCTGAATGCTGCCACATCTGGGCATCAGTTCTGCCAGTGCCCTTGCCATTTGCAGGGCGTAAATAACAGGAAAATATATTTTTTCTCATTTGTTGGTGTTGTTGTTGTCATTTACTTTTTATTAAGATGAAACAGATGTTATTGAAATACCAATGGGCCACTTGCCACCAATGGGGCAATTTGCCTACGCCAATGCACAGGGTGAGCAATAATTAGTGTGACTTGTGTGTGCATAAAAACATATTGAAAATGTATGTCAACATTCAAAAACCGTGTGACATGGTTCTTACACAAGAAATGTACTATAGCATACATTTTTTTAATAAAGGGTAAAGAATAATTATACAACATTGTATTCAAAATAAAGCACTCTACATGATGGAAATTTCAAGACTATTGCCAGTGTTCACCATGGGCTGACTCCCTGGAGGCTCCCTGGTCTTTGGGGGTATTTGTGAATTAGGGGAACGTGTATCTGCAGGAAATCTATCCTGGTACTTCTAACAAACCCTCTCCACCTTTATAATCAAAAACATAATGCCTGAGGGAGACTATAGTAACTAATGAAAGACAATCAAGCGTAGGCAATGACAAAAATAGCATCATCTTAAATGAATCCCTGAAAGTTATGCCTAACCAGCATACTCGTTGATTTACTCGTTGCTTTATACGAGCGAACAAACCATTGCTAAACGCGAGCATTTCACTTGAACAAGTGTTATTTCTTGGTTTCAGGCGACAGACTGATGTTAATATTTACCCAATTCATCTCCCACCATTTACCACCAGTTTCACTGAGTGTCCAAAGTGCATAGGTTCTCTCTGTCACAGCCTAAGTATATCTATATAAAGCCCAGTGTCCCAGGTGTCTCACAAAATCATATGCACACGTAAATAACCGGAATCCCAATCCCAGACTGGCATCTTTCTGTTCAGGTAGATTGTTTAACATCCATGTTACATCCACGACTCTTAGATTCCTTCCTACAAAACACAGGCTGTGAAAATAATATGGATAAAGGGGTAAGTTCACTCCTAAGTGCAGGGATACACTTTTCCCCCTTGCTTGCACATGCATTGTTTGTTTTTTTTTATTCAATCAAAATTTAAACAAATAAAAAAGTTATGGGGAAAAGTAACACTTTACTAAATCTGACACTGGCTGAAAAAAGCGTATAATGTGGACATGTCTTGTGTTTGGCATGTATATATTTCACAAGTATAAACATATTTTTGGCAATGATGGGATATGGAGAGAATTTTATTATTATTATTAATTATTATCCTTAAAATGAGGCGATTTGTGACAAAAGTTGCTATTAACACCTGTATATTCACAGTGAACAGTGTTCAGCGATTTGATTCAATTCAACTGAACACTGATTTAACCTCTCTGGCTTTTAACTTTGCTCATAAAAGTGCTTAGATTAAAATGAACACTGATCTTGATAGACTGAGGTAGGTACTATATACTAACTCTGTATTGATGTAAGCGCAATAAGCTAGTTCAAAGTTGATTAAAAACTATAGACTATAACTTACCTTGTTACTTTCACAGTAATTTTATTTAGAAATTATGCACAAGCGTTGTGTAAATTAAGAGGACTGTCGCTGTCTTCATTTGGTTTATGACTTTAAGTTATATGGCTAGCTGCACCCTCGACTAAATCGATACATTAGTCATGCACAATGAAGCCCAACTTTTCTGCAGAAGTCACCTGAAGTAGCTTCAGGCAACATCATCCCCATCACTCAGCCTGTGGACAAGAATAACTCATTCGCGAATAACCATCGAATCGTGACTCGGTCAATTGTCTTGTGGCGTGTCATATATATATTATTCATTTTAATGAGACACTGGACATTTAGACAATTCGGTAGATTAATATAATCAGTGTTGATGATTTTCACATTATCTAGATATGATTCGATTTGTCATCAATGCATAGTGGCTGAGATGTTTTGCCATAACGTTCAGACAAAAAATATTGTCTAAAACTGGGTTTTGATTTGTACTTCCATGGTAAATCAGTGGGTTAAACAGTATCGGCCCTTTAGACAGACGTAAACACTATGTTAGAAGTCACACTAAAGGATAAATCGGTTAGAAAGGGTTGAGTTCACGTTCGCGATATGGCTCATGTTGATACCACGTGGGACACTTCATCAATTCACACAAAGTTTCCGATTCAAAAATACTATACATTAAAAACACAGGCATATTCTAAAAAGGTAACTCTTTTGAAATACTAAACCAGGATCTATTCGCCTGTATTGCTCTCCAAGGGAAAAGCTTGTGGCGGCTGATTGTAAGTAGTCGTGGAGTTAATACCCCACTTCCAATTGAGATCAGAGAGCTAATTAAGGCTGTTTAAAGCGCTACGGATGATAAACAAGGAGTGGAGCTGCACAGAACAAAATTGTTCATGAGCTCAGAAATAGTAGTACTATTTTCAGAATAGTTAGTTCCGATAACAATCTATTATTGGCAATGCCAGTTCATAAGTCATTATTTAAGTCATGTCTTATGAACTGTTTTTTTTGTTCATTTCTTCATTGATATACACGATATATAAAATAGGGGAAATGGCCAACCCCTCATTTGTGTTGTATAACCTGCACTTTAGAGCTTGTCTGGGTATAACACACGCAGAAGGAGAACGAGTTACCTAAATAGCTGGTGTGCATCCCAACCCAGAAATCGTGAGATAAATGTAGCGTGCGGCGTTGGCAAAATATTGTACCGCTAGCCTATATCTGTATCTACAATTACACCAATTTTCATTATGAGAAATTAACATCAATTATTGTCGCTGCCATTTAATTTACGTGGTGGGTCAGCTTCGCCGTAAGAGGGAATCAACTGATTACGTCAGGAATAAAATATGGCCCTTTAAACAGTCTGAGAATTCATTATGGAGGTATGCAATTTTGTGTAACATCAATCCAAACAAAACAGGCTGCCAAAATATTTCAAAATCAAAATGTGCTGCCTAAATGATCGCAATTACACAGTCTATATATTTCAAGAGGGATTATGTACGTGTATCCATCTGCTAAAAGCGGGCGCACGATCTCCCGTCTGAGAATATAGGCCACTTCTGAAGCACCGTCCTCCACGGTTTCATTTATAAAGGCTGCGTTAAAGTTGATGTACCCAGCTCTCGTTTAATGCAAAAATAAGCAACTTTCTTAAATGCTAGAATCTACATTCCAATAGCATGGACAACTACGCGCTTATTAATATTAAGCCTGGCCTCATTTTGAGAAATATGTTTTTAAACGTGTATTATTATTTAAAACATGTTATGAAAAATGAAAAAAAAACTAGTCCTGATTTAAAGAATATGTAGACAATAAACTTGCCTTTGTACCGTTAAGAACAATGTAGGCTGGGGAACCAGTTGTTTAAATCATAAAGCAAGGGGGTATGGTAGTTTAACAAACAGATACTTATAAATATACAATACAAATAAAGAAGAATGTTGAAAACTTAAAGACGACATTTGATGACCGTCTAAGCTCAGGTTTACCGTTGATCTTTATGTTTCCCATGCTTCAAAACTGACTGTGAGTCACCGCGGAATTCCTATAGCAGAATCCTGGGACCAAATTCCGCCTGTGAGCAAAGTGTTTCTTCAATTTGTAATTTGCTGTAAGTAAATAAAAAGAATGCAGATTTCCATTGTTTTACATTTACTGTTTAATGAAAGACTAAAATGATCTTAAATGCGGCGTTGGAAGTTATTGCCAAACCTTTCAGCGGGAGTAGGCTACTGTACACTACCCAGGCCCGTAATGTAAATCAATTATTTTTTTAGTTATATTTAAACTCATTGGACGTATGTGCTTTTGAGTCTGGTGTGCTTAATATAACACGGGACAATACGCAGAAAGTATGTGTACAAGACATGGCGATGTTTTCTATACTAATAAACCTGAGAAATTACGTGATGTCAATCAGTGCTGAGACACGGCTACCTCAGAGAATACAGGAACCCGAAGCGGATGCGCTTACACGATTTAGCTCGGTTTCTTTCAGCTTGCTTTATTCAGAACAAGTTGTCTTACAAGGCACTATAATCCACATTAAGAATCACTTTCAGCAAAAACAGATGTCTCACTTGCTCGGTGTGTGTGCGCGCGCGTGTGTGTGTGTGTGTGGGGGGGGGGGTGGTTTCCTCTTCTGCACATCGAAGTCAGATAAATACTAAAATGAACTTACATTTGTATTATCGGGAAATACAAAATGAGAAACGGGTGTCTTACAAATAACTTTAATTTTGATTTTCAATAACCCCTCGTTTTCGTTTTGACGTTCGACTACAGGACACGTGACGGAGATAATTTCAGCACCATTACTGATCTGTAGAGGATAGAATTGATCATTCTCACAGCATTCTCATGGGATTGAAGTAAGCAAGTCTTTCACGAACAGAGCCTTAATAGTTTTCCTGGACAGTCCTGAAAGATCACGTCACAGAGTCAAAACATGGACGTATTTTAATCAACGAATCACTGAACCAATTATTTAACATTGCGTAGTGTAATAGTAGCTAGCCTTGAAAAAGATCATCCAAAAATCAAAACTGAAATAATTGTACATTTTAACAACGCCATGAAGTGGTTGCCACCCTGAGCACGTCGGACATGAGGGGAAATCCGTGGGTTTAATCCCAGATGTCTACAGTAGCTACAGTCGTTGGTGAGTCGATGTCTGGTGTCCTCTCGTAGAGCCACAGCCATCCTTATTTCGACCTGCCTTTCAACATATTTGGTAATTAAAGCGCCGAGTTTTTGTCAAAATACAGACAGCACAATATCACTTAACATTATTTTTAGAATTAGTCAGGACTCAAGTCGAGGTCTACACGTGTTCGACCCCCCACACACACACACACACACATTTTTGCCAGACATGCAGTTTGACAGAGAGAGATAAACATGTCGAAGAAAAGTGTGTAATGTTACGCTCAATAGGTGTTAATTACACGGATTAATCTCAAGATACTCCGTACAGCCAGAGTGCTGCTGGTGTCAGCGCGGCAACGACGCGGGCCCGAATCCCCTGACACGAGAGGCGTTGTGTTCTTTTGTTGGTGTTTAGTCACGGGTGTTGAGCCGGAGCTGGTTCTGCATTGTGAGGCGAACCCGCCTGTCTGGTAGGAAACAGATGGTTCCAGAGACGATGACGTTGCCAAAAGGTGGATAAGGAAATTGAAGACCCGTGATTTGTTCACCTGCCACATTCTTTGTGGACACTATTGTTTGAGATCTTAAAACGTGTTTATAATGCTATTTTCTTCGAAAACACACATCAAACACACATATGTTTTCATCACCCCCCCTTTTTTATACCTTTAAATGACTTTGATCTGTTTCCGTTGATTACAGATATAGTGTACGAAACCGTTTTTTTATAACGTTTATTATTGCAACATTTTTCTTAGAATAATAATATTTATGTGATATATTATATGAACTTATATATTAGTATTATATAATGCAAAGTAATGACATATTATTGAAGTTACTGAGGTTAGAAATATGTTTGATTTATGGAAGTATATCCACCTGCTACTGTATTTTAAAATTAAACCAATACTTAATTATAGGCTACATTTTCAAATGATGATGATGATGATAACAACAACACATATTATGAATAATAATAATAATAATAATAATAATAATAATGTTAACAGTAACTTACAATTTAATCCCATTTATTTGATTTAAATAAATTAAGAACAGAGCTTGTAGGGAGCAGCCGGCAGATCCAACCTCTGCCTCCTCTTGACAACCGGACCAGCTGGATTGCTTGCATTACTTGAGATATTACTTTCTTATTCAGGAATACCCCACCTCCGTAACCAAAGCCTCACAACTCAATAGACAACTACACTATTCCTCCAAACACAAAAATGTTATCCTAACCCTTTCCTTTAAAATGTTCAAAGAATTACTGCCTACACGTGCGCACTTCGATTCCTACAAATCTGATTAATTTAAACACTACTCATCACATCAAAGTAGCCACACATAATCGACAGCAGCCCTACACAACAACAGCAAAAACAACAGCCACAACAACAACAACAACAACAACAACAATAATAATAATAATAATCATAATAAATAGCCTAATGGTTATTACTGCAGTCCCCTCAGGCCCAGAAGAAATAATAAAATATAACACCAGGACGACAAGACCAGGAAGATAACCCCATTGAAGAAATTATGTGATGACCAACCAACGCTACGAGACAACGATCTTGAAGTCCAACTTCAGTTGTAGATTCACAGCAGCTCAGCGTGTTGGTAATAATAAAAATTTGATGACGTTGGGTAGCCAATGAACAAGTCGTGGGGGCGTGACGTAAGTGTCCCCGTAGAAAAGGCGCGGAGTGTATCACACATCCAGAGACCGTGGAATAGGAATAGGGCCGGCAGGCTGCTGCTGGAGTCTTGACGGGGATTATACAAACTGAATGTATAGACAACTCCTCCTCCTCAATTACTCACACACAGCTCTGCTGGCACGAGAAAAAACTTCCTAAGAAAACAACAGCTCCTTTAAGAGTTCGAGCTCGACAACCAACATCTGATACTGATTTCGTTTTTTTTAAGCCAAGGGTTAATTCTTGTCTTTCTTCTGAAATATTATTAGCAAACGCTTACTGATAACAGCACCACCAAACATCGAATTCGCAATCAGTTTCATATTACGCTTGCCTTCCTGCGGCGATAAATTGGCAGCAAAGAAGTCGCAGAAACGAGGAGATTCGCCGGTCCGCTACATGCCTTTAAGACTTTGTTTTATTATTGTTTTTCCCTCCTGTCGTTTTTGGAGTGTTTCTGGTGTTCCAGTTATGCAATGCTGTATTTCCACAGTTGTGAGCAGTTGCAGTGTTGCTTGACTGTATTTTTATTTTAACAGTTTAAAAAAAGAAAGAAAGAAATTGCTCCACGAATGTTTCGCAAAATGTGGTAGCCCTTGAGTAGCCTACTCTAGAAGATATTGGAGGAATCCGTAACAGACTTCTGCAGCTGGGTCTTCGATTGCTGGTATGTTTTTTATTGGTCTCCCTTGGAATTCTTACCCTTATATTTTGTGTAAATTCTTTCTCGTTAACAAAGAAGAACTTGTGTTCTTTGCAGAGAGATTGTAACAATCAATAGGAAGCACCAAAACAGGGATATAATTACGTCAAATAACTAAATTGAGTTTTAAGTATGTATTGCACTGGTCATTCCTATTGTGCTTCTTAACAGGCAGATTATGCGAGTTGTGGGAAAGCACGTGCCTCCGTTTTATTATTTTACATTTTTTTCCATCTTATTTCTGGCCTGGAATTTTAACTTGCTGCAGCAAGAGGGGGGTGGAAATTGACTGCCACAATGCACGGGCTTGGTTTGCGTCTTATGGAAGTTTTGGGTTGCAGATCAGAGGAAAACACGTGTAATTTCCTCCCTTCCGCCGCAGCGATGCTTTTCCACGGCCTCCCCGGAGGCGAGATGCATGGTGTCATGGACGAAATGGACCGGAGAGGGAAGAGCGATTCAGCGGGGATCAGCTCGGCAATAGATATGGGGGAAACTGAAACGGTAGGCAAGGGCGATGAACGCCCGCTGCAGGCGCGGGCTACAGAGTTATCTACACTCTTCAGTATTACTAGGTCTGTCTTTGAAGCTTCGTCTTAAGAAAATGGCTACGAGCATTCGTTGGAAGGACAAGTAAAAGGCTGCAGACAAAATTTAGTCTGGTTCTTAAATGGTATTCTGACAGATGATATGGCTTATCAGCATTTTAAAATGAAGTTTGACAGCTTTTGTACCGTCAGTTATCAGCATTTTAAGCTTAAATTCATTGTTAAATTAACGCACCATTCGCCAATTTTAAAAGACAATATAAAAAATATATATTTATTATCCAGTCTAAATACAAAATCATGACGACATGGTCATGATTATTTAGCAGTTCAGTATTGTAAACTATTAAATATGTGGCCCAATTTAAATCTGTGGATTCATCAGGCCTTCATATAGGCTAAGTGTAAAAGCAAAATAAATTAACAGTTTTTTATAAGATCCTATTCTGTTACTCTTTGATAAGGTATGTTTTAATGCAAATATGCTTAGAGTTTGTACAGATATGGCTTGGCTATTCGAAATAGTGTTTTTGTTTTTAATTGTTTAAAAGTATATATCTTTTTCCTAATACGATAGGCGACTTTTCCCCACCGTTTCCATTTAATGTATCATTTTAAAGGCTACGAATTCTCAAACAATTGATCTAATATGTGCATTACATGTTATACCGTATTGCCTATTCGTGGCATTGTTGTCATTGACTATTCATAATGACAGGGGAAATAAATTCATTTAAAATATTTTTTCTTACCCAAATTCCCTGCAAAAGTTTTTTGGGGAGACTTTTCATATTGTAAAGAAAAAATGTCAACAGGAACAATGGAACACTGAGAGTAGTGTTTTGACAGTAATTCTTAACATTGTTTATTATTATGCTTTTCGTTCATTATTTCTCGAGGCTTTCACTTTTTAATCATGCATATTGGGTGTGAGATGGTTTTGTGGTTTGGTATTTTTTTTTACCCTGACCTTTACCTCTGTTGTTACATATGTTTTAGCTCGTTTGTGCAATAATTTGGCAGTTGATGCTATTTGTCGAACCACTGTGGCGAATGGTGTTTATTTTCCTCGTTTTATAGTTTCGGATGGGGCCAAATGCTATTATCCTCCGCCCGTCCTTATGGCTTAAGATTCTTGATTTTTTATACACTGGTGGAAGGAAGGGTATATACATGTTTTTATTTTTGTCCATTATCTTTAAAACAATTGCGAGGATCTTTTATCTTATCATCTCTGTGCTAAAGTGTTTCGTACATGCCCCCGGGTAAGCCCCGGTGATTTAATGTAGTGGAACAATCAAGCTTCTCTTGATCGGAACAAAACTCACGAGCACTTGGGTTTATGTTTGTTTGTGTTGATCTTTTTTATTATCGCGGTGGATTCCGTTTTTTAAATGTATTCCTGAATTATGTAACGACTTAAATGGTAAATACAGATGAATGTTTCGAGGAAATTAAATGCCGCGGTTCAGTGCGATTTGTTGCATATTTGTTGAATATATAATTATTTCCTTACAAAAGCAAAATTACTTGTGATTTCATAACGAAATTGTTTCCTATTGAACTCGGTGTCCATGAACTATGCTCCTCCCCATGTAGAATCTCAAAGGCAAAAATGAATGTGGCCTACTGTTTTTTCTGTTCAATGCCCTAGTCATAAAGGGATAAACATGAAGAAATTTGACATAAAATCATATCAAGAAAAGTTAGATTCATTTAATATTTTGAGTCTTCACTGGAAATCGCAAGAAAACATGGCTCGCATTTATTATAGTTTGATATATATTATAATTATTTGACTTATTAAATAGCATGTTTAACAAGTCACCGACTAGTTTACATATTAACTATAGACTCCATAGTGCAAATTGGCCATAGCCTACTATTGGGCCAGCGATTAAAGTGATGTCGTTGTGGCTGCAATCTGGGCTGTTCGGCGGAGTGAGAATCACTGGTCGTTACTGTGTTGCCTCTGCAGAACATGCCCTCCATCAGCAGCGACCGAGTGGCTCTGTGTGCGGGTTGCGGAGGAAAGATCTCCGACCGTTATTACCTGCTCGCGGTGGACAAACAGTGGCACATGCGCTGTTTGAAATGCTGTGAGTGTAAACTCAACCTGGAGTCCGAGCTCACCTGCTTCAGCAAGGACGGCAGCATTTATTGCAAGGAAGACTATTACAGGTAACATGCTTCACGCGATCGCTAGATCCAGGAACACTGGACTCACTTATGTGACTAAAACGAATGTTCCATATGAAATCATTGTAATTGTTTAATAACCAGCCCCAGATTATCTTTAGTAGGCACATTAAAAAAAGTCGTATAAGCGATATCATTTGACATATCTCTGGCCAAGATCCTTCAGACGAGCTGCATCCATGCCTACAGTGCGATACGAAAAGACGAGTTTTACACAAGATACGACTGATTAGGAATGATTATTTGAGATGTCGACTGTGACAGAATATCATTAAGACTACCAAACTCATCCATACAATTTATTTGTGACACTATTTTAAGTTGATTAGACAAACACAAAGAAATATCTTGCTAAAATGTCAACAATGATGTAGTTCTTAAACGCCGCTTTGATGTTGTATTAGCTATACTTAAGCCCACACATTAATTGCGACACCTTTTCAATTACCCCAATAATTTGTATAAACCTTCTTGATTCAACGTAATCGTAACACTACCGGGAGACCATGTGCATTAAAGTCAATTCCAATTTTAGTTTCCAAGACCTTTGTGTCCTCAAATATACAACATTTGCCCGCTAAAGTCTCTTCACTAAATGTAACTAATAGGCACTGACCCTTCGATAATACAGAGTGCGAATTCTTGCCATTGACTGACACGCTGCTTTTCCACGCAGGAGATTCTCCGTGCAGAGATGTGCCAGGTGCCATCTCGGGATTTCGGCGTCGGAGATGGTGATGCGCGCGAGGGATTTGGTGTACCACTTGAACTGTTTCACCTGCACGACCTGCAACAAAATGCTGACTACCGGAGACCACTTTGGCATGAAGGACAGCTTGGTGTACTGCCGACTACACTTTGAAACACTCATACAGGGGGAATATCAAGCACATTTCAATCATGCGGATGTAGCTTCAAACAAAGGCGGGGGACTGGGTACGGCCAACTCCCTGGGACTCTCATACTATAATGGCGTTGGTACGGTGCAGAAGGGGCGGCCGAGGAAACGAAAAAGTCCCGGACCAGGAGCAGACCTGGCGGCGTACAACGCAGGTAGGATGAGCTGTTCACCTTCCCGTATTGCGCATGAGCATGCATTTTGCTGTAGTTCACTGGTGCACAACCGTATTCGGCTGGAAAACAGAAAGAACATACAGGGAGGCATCCTTTCATTTTCGTGACTAGTTAAAGGCGAGACAAACCACCTGTGTGACGCAGGCGCATTAGAACGCCTACGTCCGGGTTTAACGGCCTAAACCATAATCGTTTGATTTTTAGAAAGCAGCAATTTGCGGAAAAACAAGCTTTTCGCAACTTTATACCCAAATTAATGTATGTAACAGATACCCAGCTTTTCTTCAACTTCCATTTGGCGTTCAATCGCAAATAAGAGGCGCAGTGTTGATTGAGTTTTGAGTCATGCACACATTGGGTTGTATAAGGAAGTTACTTAATTGTTTGTGTTTCAGCAATGTTCAGGAGACGATTTAGGATTAAATTCTATAAATTAGTTATGTTAGATACACTGTAAACGTCCCTGCACAATACCGCCCCCACAAAAAGAAAACCGTTTGTGTGTGTTGCAGAATATTCTATAAATTACAAATGAAATAAGGGAAATAAAGACTCCAAAAGTAAAAATACGCATACAGTATTAAATATGTTCAGTGTGGTGCATTATGTGTAGTGACAATCAAAAGTCATAATAATAACTATATATCACGGATATTCAGAAACACATTACTGTTTTTACATGTTTATATACGTAGTTCGTTTTGGAAATGAACGCATCCAGCTAAATCAAATAATTAAGTTACTATATCAATATACTTAATGAGGTGGGAGGGGTTTAGTAAGTGTGCTTGTTGAGGGTGGGGGATGAGGAGATGAGTAAATATATGCGTCATTATTGAAACTTTACAATCACTCATGTGTGTTATGCTTAGAATACTGGGTTTTACATTTGCAATGTTGCATCTTGATTTATATATATATATATATATATACGTGTGTGGGTGTTTGTATTTGCTTGTCTGATGTCTGATTTGATTGCTGATTTGATTCGTTGTGTTTTTCGGTCAAATCTTAAATATTCATTGATGGGCCTTGTTTTGGTTCTAATTTTGATTATTCAACACAAATTTGAAACAAAAAACACTTTTAGCAATTATTTATACTGTTAAGTGGCATGTTGAGTACACAAATATTGGAACTTTCTTATCATGAACAAAAATACTATATGCATTTTACACAATGAACAATCTACAATGTACTGGTATAATTGAGGTAATAGGTAAAGCCTACCTTATGTAGTAAGGTCTCTTAAAATAATAACAGTCCTGCCAGTTGTAGTGCTAAACAAAATCACTGCCTTTTGAGCATCTGTGATTGAGTGTTGAACATTTCCTCATTTTCATTAATTATACATTAATTAATTATTCGTTTAGAATGGAAAATTGCAATGTTACGTTGTCTAAATGGATTCATTTTTTAAGAAAGGATAGTGTCAAATTAATGTGAAGTACTTATGGGAATTTCTCTCAGGTGTTTTTAGGTAGGACATTATTATTATTATTATTATTATTTTATGGAGATGTACTACTTACTTATAAGTTGTAAACTAAATTATCATTTATTGTTGGCCATAGAAATTGTATTTTTGTCAGAAGGCCTTTTTTTTTTTTTTAACTTCCCACGCATTTCTGCTAGTTTCACAAAACAATTAAATTAAAATGTTGTCATTATCCAAAGCAACAACCATTCACACCATTTTAGTGCCAGGCGACAGACAATAAAAAATATTCCTTATAGAGACAGACACTGTCTCACATCCATCCAATCTTGAATGCACGCTGTTTACACAGAAACCTTTTTAGTCAGAACTTACACATTCCTTTGTTAAATATGTTTTATAATATATTTTGGGCATACAGTACTGGAATTTGTGTTTTAAAGTAACCAAAAAACACAGCTCCATAGCACTATTGATTTCATCATTTGATCTTAATTAATTAATCTTGAACTACAGAGAGCAGCTGTCCACTAATTTGGTGAGAAATGTGATATTACTACTATTACTACTGGTAGTAGTAATCATAATGATAAAGATAATAATAATAATAATAATACAAAAACCACCATGACCATAATCAGCATAATAATAACAATAGACACATTATATAGTATAATAATAATAATAATAATAATAATAGTAATCATAATAATAATCATATGTTAACATTTTTAATTTGCTACTTTTTTTAACATTGTGCAACTGATAATTGCAGAAACAGACTAATACAAGTGCTTAAATATTTTTAACAGTTTAATCTCCTAATCCTAAATCTTTGGGTGCTCTGAATGGTTTGTGGCATACACATACGTGTGTGGGTTTCTAAGAGTAGGTAGAAGTCGATACTCAGTGGCATTCTCCAATGGGAATGCCTCGGCCCCTTCATCCTTCGTTGTTTAAGCCCAATTTGGCCCCTTCCCAGTTGAACAGACCCCAGAGTGCGCAAAGGGGCGAGTTGGGGGATTTTAGACGACTATAGAGGCTGACAAGTGGAAAATGGCTTAGATGGAAGGCGGAACTTCAAAAAGATTTTAAAAAGAGAGAGAAAGAGAGAACTCCTGTGATCAACATTTCTCCCACCACACTCACTTGTTGAATTGTAGTTTGATGGGTTTTTAGGTCAGTAAATCAATGTCAGAAAGCTTGTTGAACAGACGCACCTGTAAGAAATCCTGAATAAAATACTCCCATGTGAGATCTGGAGAGAAAGCCTCCCACGGTTAGGAACGGCCTATTCTATCCTTTCATACATGACGCGATGCGTGGCACCACCGGTGCACGAATGGCAAATAAACTTTTACTTCGTGCTACTAAGTACGAAGTGTTTCTGAAATCAGACGGGTTGCTGAATAACGCCTGTTGTGAGGAAAATGCAGTAACCATAACCCATAACCTCCAAAATCTGTTTTATTATTATTTTTATTATTAGAAATGTAATCATTGGCACCCTCAGCAGCAGCAACAACAACAATAACGGTTATAAGACTACTAATAGGAACAATCTATTGTTGTTATTATTATTGTTGTTATTATTATTAATAATAATTATAATAAAAGATAAAAATAATAAAGATAATTATCACCGCTTGTATGGTTTCTCGGTGTTTCATAAACATGTTGAAATAGGGGTTGAAATTGAGAAAATTCTGTCAGAAGTAACCGATATTAAGCGCATCATAATATGGCAAGAAAATACTATCTCGGGCTCGCAGTTATCAAGTGCTGCGTATTATGGCTTTCAGTAGCACAATGTTACCTTCCTTTCATTTTCATTAACGAACTCTTCAGCGTCATTAAAGGCAATTTAAATAATACAGGAGCATTTGCAAGCCCACGACCTAAGCACTGCCGGTTTGTAAAAGCGCGTATTCCTCTTAGAAATGTTTATGTATCTCTTAATTTAGCCCAAATACAAAACAAGAGAAAACAAAACACGTTCAACGCTTGAAAAATCGTAACAAAACATCTAATTTATTAGTCTAGACTGAACCATAATGTGGGCAGATAACCCCAATGCGCTTTCCCCAAAATAGGCTATCCAAATTTGATTGGGCCAAAATTATCCCAACAAATATCATCATTCATGTTGCGAAACAACAGCAACATTTTACTGACTATTCCAAGGTTATTTGTTTACTTATTTTGCAATGTCTGTGAAAACTCGGTATGGAAATTCTATTTACCCCACAAGATATAAACAATAAGCCTAATGTTATCGAGATATTCGTGACAAAATGATAGCACATAAACACACGTTCCCTTTTGCAGTCGATTATTTATCCCTCGGCTCAATCACGTTTTACCCTTCACCTCTGAAATAAGCAAAGTGTTTCACTTAGACAGTATTGCACCCACGTTTGGTGCTAAACATTCAATCAATAATTTACTAAGGCTATAATTACGGCGCAGTTTAATTTCAGTCGTATCTGTCTCATTTTCTGCCTGAATTTCTGGTCATTTTTTAATTTCACGGCCCCGTGTTGAATCACATGACTGACACCGGTTTTGGAGATTACCGACCCTTCTGGCTTTCTTTGGAGGGGGGGGTAAATGCTTCCATTCAACTTAAGACATATGCATAATAGTTTTTAAAAATGAACATTTAAGCGTGCTGTAACGAAGAATACAACGTGTACTGTTTTTTGTGAAAGCGTCGTAGATTATAGTATGCTTCGTATGCTTATTAAATAGTTAGCTATGATTAGGCATGGCTGAAAGAAAAAACATTCTGAACAATAATGAAATTCTGGTTCTGCTACTGTTTGAGCCCTAATATTTGTCACTGTTATTTATACAAGGCACTATTTTTTCCCTTGTACCGTCACTGGAAAAGACCGTGTATGGTAGAGGTAATAGTCCTGTCTTTTCCATTTCTGTGGTCTTTAAGTAGAAGTAACCCAGGCTTAAAACCACTGATTTAGCGCACCCCCACACCCTTACTGAACAAAAGAAACAAGTAGAAGTAGAAAGTAGAAACAAGTAGAAACATGAAACGTACTTTGGAACTTTGCTGCCCTCTGGAGGGCGTATGTTTAGCTGGCATGTTTCAATTACATTGTAATAAACAGGTTTTTCCCTCAGTAGCAGTTGCAGTCCTACCTTATTTCATGCACATTTATGCCAATTGGTAAACGACCATATCATATAACTGTGTTATATATTCAGGTTTTAAATCAAAAGACACATGTAGATAAAGCTAACGATTAAGCACGTTAGCTGAAATGAGTAATGAAAAAAGAGTAATTGTAGAATTAGCACTAATTAGGAAATTAGCTATACAATTTATAAAAGCGGTCACAGTGTTTTGAGTTGCAGATGGTGAAATCCATCTAAAAATAATAGAAAACATAAATAAATAATTTTGACATTATAAATCCAGATATCCTCTCGTGGAAAATGCATTATCGTTGGTGTACTGACAGCTACTCCCTACCAACAGAGAAACATTTGTTCTGCATGTTAGTGTTGATAGCATTAAAGGATAATTATTGAAAGTGTTGCACTGTGGGTTTTGAATCAAAAATATTTGTGGTTGTAACAGAAAACATTATTTCAGAACTGTTATGCATCTAGCAACACTTAAAATCCTGCCAAGAAACTGTAGTCAGGAAAAGAATGTGTCAGTGTGTGTCTTGCAGTTTCTCCACATTTCTGTAAACCTAGTATTTCAGGAATTCACACAGAAGATATGATTTATGTCATTATACTAGCTCATTATTAAGCCTGTACCCACACTACAACAGTTAAAAACAGAAGAAAGGTAATTCTCTGTTTGCCAATATTGGTTGGATATTGCTAGTAAAAAATGGAAAGATAATACGAAGAAAATAGTCCAAAACCTAGAAGAATATCCATTCTTATTGGAGCTAACATTACGTGTTTTTAGTTACCAATGGAAAAGTACAGCCATTATATTTCTAATCTTCCATGGTAATTGCAGTTTAATAATGTTTTATGGACCTGCCACCAGCAGTTGCCAATAAAGGCAGCCGAGACAGCCAGCAAGTGGCTGACTCCGAGGTCATGCAAATCTAAGCCGAGGGCAAAGGCACAGTGTTCCTTGTTTTTAATTGCTATGTATAGGGACTTTTTTTTAACCCAGTAGCATACAGGGATTGTGCATCATCTACGCTTCCCAAAAAGAAAAGAAAAAAAAAAACAGGAGGACACACGTTTCGGAATGACATCAACATGTTTTTTCTTTGGTGGTACATGAGTTTGGGACATGTTATCACAAACTACTGATTACCTTAAAAAAAAAAACAACTTTTACCGTACCATTAAATCCCACCATAATTTCACCATTCTTACGCCTGGAGATTTAAAATCTCACAAGGACTCACTCTGCAACAGTAAGGGACTCCAATTGGTTACAAACACTGCTCTCAATAACATCTGAATATGTTATTCATTAACAGTTCATCCTTACTACATCAGAAATGGTGCTATTCATATGTTAATTCAAGTTAATAAAGTTCCTTAAGAAATATGTCATAACAAAACAATAAATAGTATTTTTATCCTCATAAAACTGTATTGTAACTGACATGTTGCTAAAAACAATATAATTTGATGGTAAAGGACAAATTATTGTTGTATTGTGTTCACAGACAGTGCATACAAAATTCCCAGGCAAAACTTGAACACATCATCCCACAAAAAAATGATATTTCGATTTTATGTACTGTATCATATACAAGTGTATATCCAAAAATGCCACTGTGAAATCCAACTTTTGGACAACTGCATTATTTCAAAACATAAAATGACATATATTTCCAAACAGCAGTAATACTTGCTTGAAGCAGAGAAGTTTAATTTGTCATGCCAAACCAAACAAATACAGAAGATTCAGCTCCCAGCAAGATCACTCTTAACCAATCAAGACATATACTTATATACAAATACTGCATAACAATTATTAATAAATAGGTTAACATGAATAGCTATCTATGCAGCTTTGTATTGCTCATTCACAGTTAACAACTAGGAACTCCAGTTGTTCCAAAAGGTTAGATAAGGGTTAACCAATGGTAAAATGAATGGATTATAATGACAAAATGTTATTAATATTTTGAAAGCTCAATGAGTAGCACCATACAAGGGCGTAGGTTTTGATTGAACATTGGGGGGGGGGGGAGCGCAAACAGTCAAAAAAATATATGATCATAATTGAGGCGGACACTGACAATCTATGAACTATTGTTGCAGTCGCTGATCATTAGCACACTTTTTATTCAGGATTTGGCTAAATAAAATTTGTCTTGTATTTGTTGTTTTATATACTGAGCACGGAAAATATTATTTAGGCTTGTTTGCTGCGACCAATGCAGGATATCTTCAGATTCAGCACATGGAACTGAGTGTTATGGTGGGTCAAACCATTGCTACTGGTGTGAAGAGGGGGATGGGGGGGATAAATAATTAATTTTGATATCTACAGGCCTTAAATATGCATTTTATTTTCTGCATAGGCTAATTTTAAGGTCATTTTTTAATATCTGCAGCTTTTTCCATATGAAAGCATTAAATGGTTGGGTGATCAGGTATGATTTGGGGGGGACAATTCTTCCTGTCCACCTATAATTCTATGTCCTTGGCCCCATGTCTGTCCTCTTTGAAAGTTTGAAGGTAAATCAAAACAATTTTCTATCTATGGCCATTAAAACACACCGCAAGACAGCTGCATTCATAATCTGTCGATTCTAAGCTTTACTGTGCATTACCAGTCTATGTAGCATGGAGAAGATTTAGAATATGCTAGCATTTGATTTAATTTTGGAATGTGCGAGGAATGAACATACCTTGACAAGCCCTTGAAATTATAAATATTTTGGGCTCTGAAACTGTTTTATAGATTAAATCATGGGACATCAAAATAACGGAGAATGCTTTTTATTCTCTCTGATGTGTGCATGATCTGACAGGCAGAATGCACACAGGGGCCTTGTTTGGGGTTTTTGGGGGGTTTGAGATGAGTAGCTGCAGCAGAGGCCTAACATGCACCTTCTCCCTGTGTGTGTGTGTGTGTGTGTGTGTGTGTGTGTGTGTGTGTGTGTGTGTGTGTGTGTGTGTGTGTGTGTGTGTGTGTGTGTGTGCGCGCGTGCAACCCTCTAGCTCTGAGCTGTAATGAGAATGACGGGGATCACCTGGACAGGGACTCTCAATATAGCTCCAGCCAGAAGACCAAGCGCATGAGAACCTCCTTCAAACATCACCAGCTGAGAACCATGAAGTCGTACTTTGCTATCAACCACAACCCGGATGCCAAGGACCTGAAACAGCTGGCCCAGAAAACAGGCCTGACTAAACGAGTGCTGCAGGTGAGAGCCTCACTCAGTTCTGCTGGTGATGCCTGCTGGCCAGTCCTGCTGGTTCATTCTGCTTTGCTGTGCAGTGTCCACTGTTATACATTTGATGGTCTGGAACTAGATTTAATTGAACTCTACTGGTTAAGTAACATTTTCAAGCAAATGTAATGCTTTTATTGAAGATAGTTACACAACACCTATGTTTAGTTGTCACATAAATGAATGAAAAATATTTTGTGCGAGGTGAATTCTCACTTAAATTGAAGTTTAGGACTCAGCACATTGTCCATTTGATTGAATATGTGCCCCAGTAATAGAGAGCTAAGTGGGAATTGAATAGGAATTAGGAATTAATTCAGTTCCGTAAATCTGTTCATTGTAAAAACTTAAATTAAAGCTATTTCGGATTTATCTTAAGGCACCGGTGAAAAATAAAGTCAACAAATCAAATTCAAAATCAGAGTCATAATGAAGGTTTTGGAATTATAAACTCAATTATTTGCTTCACTTTATTGTTTTAATAACAAATAGTCGTTTTGGTGTGATACATTGCATGCGGCATAGTAAGTTTCTGTTTAGAAATGAAATGTATGCTCATATCAGCCAGTGAAAATCAGAATAAATAGCCCATGTTGACATTTATCGATGAATAATATTTTTGGTTTTCATTTTTGGCTATCTACTGTAAGAGAAAATTAATGAAAAGCTTATTTAAGAAAATGTGTTGTAAAGTTTCACTGTTGACTATATAGAAGAACCGTTTTAATTGTGCTTTGCAATTTTAATGTCATCATTTAGTGAGGAAAATACAAATTTGAGAAAGAAATGTGTTGCCTCCGTATAGAATATCAGCTGCTTAGTATGGAGAATTGGGAATGCACAGCATAATGGCTGATTTGCACAAAAATGACAGCAAATTACCTAGGGGACTGAAGAAAAAACTAAACAAAAAGGTTTCTGAAAAGAAATTCAGAAACAAACAAACAAAAAAGACTCAGCTTTAATTAAAGCAACCAGAATACAAAGAAGTCATTTTGCTTTGATGCATTTCATATTTCATGTTTCTTATTTTGTTTGAGACTGTCGCTTCCCCGAGAATGCTGTTGCTAACGGTTGGCGCAATACTGCACTGAATCGGTCCGCAGGTCTGGTTCCAGAATGCTCGTGCCAAATTTCGACGGAACCTCCTGCGTCAGGAGAACACAGGTGTGGACAAGACCTCGGACGGGTCCACGTTGCAGGGGGGCACGCCCTCTGGCCCCGCCTCCGAAATCTCCAATGCCTCCATGAGTCCGTCGAGCACCCCAACCACCCTCACAGACCTGACCAATCCCACCATGCCTACAGTGACCTCTGTCCTGACCTCTGTGCCCGGCAGTCTGGACGTCCACGAGTGCAGGAGTCCTCCCCAGACCACCCTCACCAGCCTCTTCTGATGATGCCCCCACTCCCCAACCCCTCCCCACCCACCCCCACGGCTTCGCCTCTCCCCTCCTTTCCACTCATACGGATGTGAAACAGAAATAACATATGACAGTTTTGTTTTTTACATGCCGAGATGGAGACAACAAATGAGAAAAATAAGACCAAGACTCCCTTAGTTTTATTCCAACCCTATTTTAGAATCTTTGTATGAGTGGCAGCCAAGCCTTACGGAGCAGTTGGTGTTGTATATTATTATTATTATTATTATTAATATTATTATTATTATTATTATTTTCTGGTTTTTTTGGAGAACTGAAGAGACTCTTGTTTTTGCTGGGTTTTTTGTCTCCACCATGTTTACAGACAGAGACTGAAAGAGAGAGAACTGCTCAGTTTTTAATATTGATTTCTATTCCGACCCAATGTTTATGTAACTGTACAGAGGACACTGTAAGGGAACTGACCATGAAAAGGATGCTAACTATGAAAATAACAGGAAGCTGGAGATGAATTAAACATAGCAAAATAGCAAAGTTATCCCACGACTGTCACGTGCCTTATATACCGTTTTGTTTCTCAAGATATCCCTACAATATTCAGACATGGTTCTCTCCTCATAAGGATTTTCCAAAAGAAGTATTTTGGGCCTGCATACATGTATGTTAGGTGAGATACATGGGACATGAGAACTGTGCTGAAGGGCTTGGTGTGTAAGTGTATGTATGGGCGATCTCTGCACCAACACTGCTGACGTTATAATATTCCACCGAACGTCTCTGAGCGCCCATCGCAAGCGGCACGGTCATATTAAAAACATGGTGGTGCAGAGGCCCACCCCTTCAGTGAAACATCACACACACACCCAGAGTCAATCAAGGCTATCGCCGAGGGACCGCTTTGCTCTTTGCACCGCACAATTACTGCAGAGATGTCACCCCCCCAACACACTTCCTGAAGGTTTAACTTTTAAAACAGAAAGCATACCCTTGGGTTGTTACACTGTATGTCTACATGTCCACGTGTGCTCATGTTGGACCGGAATTGTAATTTATTATGTGGAGGAAAACAGGTTATTACTATTATTTATATTGAAAATAAACGGAAAACAAAATTGGAAATTAAACAGTACTTCCAACATCCAACATCTCTGGCAGTCGTTTTCAGCCTTACGTTATACATTATATTTTCCAATTTGGAAAAAAATTGTTGCAGTCATTGTTAAAAATAGATATATAAATGAGATAAAATAATGTAATTATTGCCTCAATGTTAAAGAGCTATTAAGTTAAAAGATGTCACTGGTGACAGACATAACAATGAACAAACAGGACCGAGGTTTGATTAAAGCTGGAACAGTGTTCAAACGTGCGGCAGTTTGGCCTTGACCCAAGCTCAATACAGCAACACTGTCACCTGATGCTGAGGTGTAGTTATCATGGGGGTACCCATGCCCCCCCCCCCACCCCAGCCGAACCCGCACCTCACCTGTAAAGCACACCTGTCTCGCTTTCATCCAGTCAGGTCCCTCCCACTCTGCCATGTGACTTTCACACCATGCTGCAAACTGCAAACTATGATACTGGTTTGTGCAAAGACTCCATGTTTTAAAGACATCAAGCTCTACATCCCTTACATTTGAAAATTTTATCCCTGCCACTGAGCGTTTTGACACTTGAACCCCTCAGCGCCTCAGCAACTTTCATAGTGACAGGGTCTCTTTCACTGAACTGGGAAGCAAAGCAGAGAAAGTAGTCTCCCTGATTTATGGTCAGTGGTTTAAGTGTGTGGGGCTTTGGATGCACTGCTCTTGTCCTGAAGATGAATAAACAAACCAACAAAACAAAAAAAGAATGATGTTTAAAGAACATTGTCTTTGTGCTAACATCAGTACACATTTCAAAAGTTGATTTACTGTGTTAAAATATATCTGCAATGGATAATGATATACAATAATGATACCTCAATGACGCAAGTACCTGAAGTAAGGATGTGACAGGAGAGTAGGAATCCACTTTATTTACTGTTTATACCTTTACAAAAACAAGAGATAAACAGAATTCAATATATTTTTGAAGCTAGAAATGCAATTTGACATGAAAAAAAATAGATTTCGGTTGTATCATAATATAATAATGCTGCATGGTAGAATACACCACTCACTGTGTCTATACGAGGACAGAAAATGGCAATTAATGTGAACACAAGCTTACACAAACACAGACACACGCACGCACGCCCATACACGCACACACATACGTCTTACCTCAGCCCAGCAGCAGCTTTGCTACTGTGGAGTATCAACACTCGATTTAAAAATAACTTTGTCTTGGAAGTTATAAATTGAATTTATGCACTGAAAACTAACACTATAATGTTTTAAAACAAATTTTTAATTATAGTCAGTGTAGGATATTGTTCCCTCCGATTGCACACAACGGGGAGTCCAACTTTTCGGCGAATGAATACAAAGTGTGTTAAACGTCAGTATACAATTTTCTGAAGCAGTCGACACGGGCTTTAATGCCCTTCTCCTTAATTATCACCTTCCGGGTTTTGTTTGCAAATATGCACTCACAAACCACTGAAATGAGGATTTCAAACAATTCCTTTGTTTAAAACTTTTTTTTCTCCTTCTTTCTCCTATGACAAAATCAGGGATTTTTACTCAGAAAAAAATACAGAGCATTAATGACGAACATGCATGTGAGCCGGTGAGTGAGTTTGATGTGAGGGGAGGCTGCCATCCTTGAAATTGTGACCTATTAGGACCCTGGTGGAGGCCAGAGTGGGCGGAGCCTACTAGTTCGGAATGCTGTATAATTTTTACCTAGTTCGTGTTGTTTTCCGCACATTCTTGTACAGTTCCCCTCAGTTTGATGTACTTTAGTCTTCAGTTCTGTAAAAAACATAAAAACTGAATAATATCTCCTCTGTCTTCCTGGAATTTTTTTTTAGCCACAAGAAACATTCTGCGCTACTCTGTATACACATCCCTTGCTCCCTCACACACCGCCAAGCATAAGTAGACTTTTCAAAATTAAAGTGCGTGTTTGCCATCATGGCTTTAGCAGATAAGTCAAAGGGCACAACTGACAGTTTTTACCATTGGCAAAATGAGTGCGGGGGACAAGGGGCACATATCCTCCCCAATATTCAAAGCAGTCATATCTTTCCACCCCAATAATTAGTAGATATAAAGCATTCCCTTTCATTATGTCCCCCCAAAAAAAAAAACAAATGGTCAAATAAAGAATATGTGAGACAATGTGAAGGTCGGATTCAAACAAACAAGAGCACAAATTGTACAAATGTGAACACAGTGGAAACAGGAGCGTTACAATGGGAACCTTTTTCCTCATTCTTTCAGTCAGAATAGCGGATGGGTTCATTATGGAGGGTCAATAATCCATCAAGATTACTCTTGTTCCACTTAATTTGCTGTCTAAGAAGGCCTTTTGTTTCCAGACCACACTTTAGCTGCTCTCAGATGTACACTCAGCCGGAATAAGAAAATGAAGAGGATCACCACTTTGATATATGAGAGGCCGTACCCTTTGTTTTTTCACTTTTGGCATTTCGTTTAACAGTAAATTTAACATGATTTAATTTTTTTTCATTTGGAAACTATCTCAGAGGAAAGCTGTTGGTTTTGATCACCACTCAAACATGCAGAGCGCCAACTGTGTCTAATTGAAGATTCAGTTCAAGCCGAGGTGGACACTGATTGTTGTTTTTCAGTGCGTTTGTTTTTCAGTGCGTTTGCATCACTACAGTGTATGCACGGTGAGGTGGGTCCTCACTCACCAAAGAGCCCAGCAGTGTATGTATGTATGTTTGTGTGCACATGCAGGATTTCATCTGAATCTGTCCTGGGTTACCCAGCCCCTGTGGAGCCTGACCCTTTTACAACCGGCTCAGATTGGCCAGTCCACACATTGGCTCCTAGGAACTGCTTTCCCAGAGCTCCCTGGGGTGTGAGCTGCAGTACCACCCAAAACACCTCAGCCCTGCCAGGGTTCCATGTACTGCACCAGGCCTGCCTTACGCCTCCAATCAGAACAGGGGCATTGTTCTCTCTTTCCATGGGAAATAAGGCCATCTCCTCTTTGTAATGGCGCAGAAATGTTTACCATGATCCTAATAAATAATGAAAAACTTGCTTCACAAGAACACAAAGTTGATTGCGGTTGGCACCTTTCCCAAGAACTTAATCATAAAAATATATGTTTCACAGGGAGCATTCCCCTTTGAGTCTGAGCAATATGTGTTCAATTTTCTTGTGGCACCAGCGTCAGCCAGACCAGCTGAACTTAATCAAAGAGGTATGGAGAATGTACTTTTAAAAACATACTGAAATAGCTTTGGTAAAATAAATATAAACCAAAGTTTTATGGTGCTTTTTTTCAAATTTAACAGTATGTGCGCATGGTAATCATTCCTATTTGAGTTTACAGATGAATATAGACAGAATGGATTTCACGAATAAAGGAAAGGAAAAGACAGGAAGAGGAGGGGGAGGGAAAAGGTTGAAAGGAGGAAAGGAAATTAGGAACAGGAGGACATGCGGTTCAATAATAAAATGAATGAACCCTGCAGGGTTCTGCTATGGTCACAATGCTGGTAAACACCATGTTGAACGTCAACATGAGGCTCAGTGCAACTTAAATCCTTGAGTGATATCGATTCTCACGTGTTGCATTGCTAACGCTGATAGGCACTGAGTTTTATTTGTGCCAAAAGCCTGCAGGTGGAGAGTCAGATCTGACATGTTAATTGGTTGCTGCTCCTGGGGTGTCTCTCAACCCACACCTGGTTGCCCTCTGCTATATTGGTCTCAACCATTTCCACTCATCTAATTCAGCTTCCCTCATAACAATCAATACCATGTCTGTGATTGAGTATGTGTGTGTGTGTGTGTTATTATGTTAATACAATTTGTATTTTTTGGTGTCTGTATGAATAGAAAAAAATAATGACAGATTTCAGGTAACCAAGCCTAGGCAGATTGTATATATGGAGAAGGATGACTTTTCAACTGCATTTCAACTGACTCGCCTGAGCTGTAGTTTCGCTATACCTGTGGAGGGGTAAAGGGATTTCAACAGCAAATTGGCCCATGCCGACAGTGTGTCATCACCCACAGATATGACAGTAGTTTTGCCCTGCGTTCAGTTGAATCAAGCCATTGAAAAATAGTGAACAAACTGCACAGATTTGGTGAACAAACCATTCTCGTTTATTTAATAATGATTGCATTATGGGTGGGGATAAACTGTAGAGATGTCCTAAGATTACAAACGCTTGAGAGAGTGTTAGGTCACCATGTTAGGTCACATTAGAACAGCACACATAAAAGGCCTATCAGGTGAAAGCAGGCTTTGATTATCCAACCAAAGCACATCAGAATGGGGCATTATACTACAAAGATTAGAAAGGTCCAAACACATTGATGTAATTTGAACAAGCTCAGTGACCCCAGCAACAGAGCAGGGAGCAGACCATAACAATGAATAAAAATGACCCAACAGTTCAAACAAAAAAGGAAAATACTGTTATCAAACCATCAGAATATATTTTCTGTTTTCTTCACAATACCAACATTTCAATACCTGTCAAATCAGATCATGTTTAAAGCTTTTTGCATGTTTCCAAAAATGAAATCCACATGCAGCAGCTGAAAGCATCACATGCCAGAGCCAAAGGCAACTTTCGTCCTGGAGTACGCCAACAGGCTTGCATGGCAAAAATATCAAGGAGTTAATATGTACAAAAATACATATAAAACTATATTAAAATTCCCCAGTGCTATAATGTGATAACATTTCAGCAAAATGGTTTATCTTGCTGTATAATTTTTTTAGATAAAAAAATGTAGCCCCCGGCTGCTCTTTTTAACTGACACAGACTCCTGATGGCTGTGTTAAAGCAAGCAGCTGACAGATATGTGGGACACCCGAAACACGCAGAACCCCGGGAATGGAATCTGGTGGAGGAACTTGGGAACTTGATGGGGAGACAGAGAGGCTCTGGCTGACAGTCCATGTGCTGGCCACCAGGGAAAGTGATGACATGCTATCTTTTGGACTTCATTAAGGGGAAGTTCATGAAGGAGAGGTGGGGGGAGGGTTCACGAGGGTGAGTACCCCCCATTTCCTATGAGGAAATGATCTAGAGGATGATGTCTTCATCTCTCCGAAATGATCTGAGACCCTGCGCAGAGTCAGGAATGGAGGGACGGCGATAATCCACAGATCCTGTACGGTCCCAGTTTGTCACCCAGCTGGGCCTCAAAACCTGTGATCCCCTCTGGCCACTCACGCTGCTGTGTCATACTTCCATGGGGCAAAGATTTTGAAACACATTAACTTTACATTGCACAAGCTTCCCATTGGCCCTCAAGGTAGACAGCCACCCTTCGGACATATCGTTTTACAGAGGCAAGCCAACCCCACCATGCAGAGAGCTTATCAGGGAAATCCCAGGATCTGATGGATATGCCCTCTCCTTCCTCATCCCAATTGCCTTTCACAAAGGATCATACCCCGGGCGATGAACGCAATGCGAATGACTAAACGCCTCAATGCCCCATTCATGATAATTACTCAGAGAGCACACAACCTACACGGAACCCCCAATGCTTGAATGTTGCTGTCAGTGTTGAAGCTAACATTGAAAGTAAGGGGATGAATTAAACTAACTAAAAGGTAAAACAGAAAACAATCTGCTGCTAAATTCTGGGAGACACTCAAGCAAGACACTTGTTTTAGGCTTTAGATGTTTTGATATTTTCATCATTCATTGTTTTATTTGATAAATCATTGATAACATCGTCAATCTGAGAGTTGCAATCTGTATAATAATATTTTGATTGAAAAAGCTGAATTCTATAAGGATTATTCTGCTATGGAATATATTTTGTGTATACTTCAACAACAAGCATAGTTTTGTTGTATCATCAAATTGAATTGATAAAGACAATTAAAGATAACCTTCACAAAGTAGCAAATGTCATCTAGAAATATGTTTCCTAATTAATATTAGATTTGTGGCCAGTAGTGGGAAGCATAGGCATAACAAGTGGGGGGACGGAGGGGGGAAATTATTGGGCGGGACAGATATGACTGTTTTAAATATTGAGGGGTGGGCGGGATATTTGTATATATAAATAAAACATTCCCTTTCATTATGTCCCCCCCAATATTGAATATGTGGTTATGCCCTTGGTGGGAAGAGATGCATTTTGATCACCAGCATACTGATTGGTGATTTGAGCAACTCATCATGCCTTTATGGATCACATCATACAAAATAATTTGCTTTCACCAGGCTCTTCAAACCAAACTGATCCAAATTATAATTTCGAAATAATTTATGATGACAAAACGGTCCAAAAAAAGAAAGAAAAATACACTGTATTTATCGGCACCGCCAGCGACATTCCTAATTTGTATTTTGACATGACTGAACAAAGAAATATTTTTGATCATGCTGCGATGCCCAGGGAGAGGTCATGTGTGAATAATCATGCGTGAATAGATCTCGCTGAAAGAGATAGCGGTTACCATCGGCGATGACCGACGCGTTATTCGGCTGATGCATAATGCGTGCGTGTGGGATTGCAGGTGCTCTGCAGTGTGGCCACAAACGTGTCCTTGTTGCTGGAACTGCAGCCGTGTAACTCGCGTGTTTTCTTGTGGATATCCACGGTGCTGTTTCGGGCAATTCCCGGGACCCTTCCAGACACATCTCTGCCACGTTCTTTGTCAATACGCTGCTCACGACAAAAAAGGGGACCCTCCGGGGACCCTCCCCCCCTCACCAAAAACAAAACTAAGCACAACCGGCCAAAACATCTCCATCCCACTCTAACAGCTACAGAAACATCACACCCCATTCGATTTTAAGTACAACGTTTATTTATCTTTGCAGGGCCTGACTCAAACCAACACAGAGGGAAAATGCCGTCTAAATACTTAGGTTTATGAGGTGGTAATAAGACATATAGAAGATCTGTTCCACGTTAATGTGTGATGTTAACTCTTCGGGTTTATCCTATGCAAATAATTACAAGGAAAGGAAAGGGAAAAAAGCAGAATGAGGCTTGGCAATCGTCGCCTTGAACTAACAAACCAGCTCCACAACCCAACTCTTAATGATGTGTTAATGGTTGCCTATGGCTGTTTCGTGGGAAAAGAAAAATAGTTATTTAAAGATAAAAGTCAGTTATTGTGAATATATATATATATATGTTTATTTATATATAGATTTACTTGATTTGTTAAGATCAGGGCATTGAAGTAATGAGCAACCATTGGCAGCTGTGAGCGGCCGAGCGGTGTTTGAGCTGGTTGTGTATCTGAGGGTGTCATCAAACTGAAACCCGATTCCAACACCGTAACTGTGCCCGGTAAACAATCTCACTCAACCCATTAGGTACATAATAGGGAACAGAGGCTTAAAACAAACACTGGACCCTACTCCAGAGTAGTTTTTGTCACAGGCAGAGAGGCCGGCTAAGAATTTTAGCACGCAAGATGCACAGCCTCATCTCAGGGAATGAGATGAAAAATGGGAGAGGGATGGATGCAGTGAGAGAGGGCAGAACCAGAACAGTGGAGCAAGCAGAGAGGCGGGGGTTTCCCCAGGATTTTGTGACATGACGGTACACATTAGAAGGTAGGATGTGGGGTACCTGATGTGCCCTCAAAGCTGGAGCATTACCCCGAGCCCCCCTGCAATACAATACTCCAGAAATTACATTAAATACACTACCACAAAAAACCAAAACCCTTGACCATGTTTGAAAATAGGCAGAGGCAATTGTAATTTTATTTGCAGCCCCCCCAGTTTAGAAGTGTAACAAATATAGCAAATATAGCAGGAAAAGGGACATGGCGGTGCAGTGTTGGCATTGCAGTTTTTGGGAGAGGCCCCTGGGTGAAAGGGATAAAGAGAGGGATTTGGGGTGAGGGCTGGGATGGGATGGGCAGGGGCGCTCCGAGCGTAGTATCAGACCGGGGAATCTCCCGCTGCGGCCCAATCAATCTCACAAACAGACCGATGCAAACAAACGCGCTCCAGACCGCACACAAATCAATTTCCCACCAAAAGCCCATCCCGTAGGTAAGCGCGGCATACGAGGGGGCAGCGGAGGAAATTAATAACTAAACAGGAATAATGATGAACGGAGCGAGAGCAACAGCAACAACGAGAGAAAAAAGAAAGGAAAGAGAGAGAGAGAGAGAGAGAGAGAGAAAGAGAAAAAGAAAACCCGAGGTCTTATATTTGCTTCGGGACAAGCAGTGGTAATGAAGCTTGGAGCCCTCGAAAATGACCCACAGCGAGTCAGATCCCAGATCAACATCTTTGCCCTCACAAATTGTCTTGCCTTCCCCGCAGCAACGGAGGATGACCCCTCGAATAAATTGCATACCAGGTCATTGGCTTCAGTTTATTTTCTGGATGATTTGTCAGGAGGAAAGTCGACTATCCTGGATCGCAGCCCATCTCCCAGGCAAAACCCAGCTTCCTACTTAAAGGCTGACTGGCTGCCAGGCCCTACTCTAATGGGCCATTGTTGGGTGTTGAAGCCAGCCACCGGAGAGGCAAATGTGCGGCCCATATGTAGCTTACACATTAAAATAAAGACGTGTGATGAAGGCTTTAATAGAGAGGCTCCAATTCTTAAAACACATGACAGGCTATATAGAAATAATGGGCCTAATAAACTCTAATATACAATATTATTACCTCACTTACCTCACTAGGCAAGTCTAGTTATACCAAAATGCTTGTTTTTTATCTGCTTTTGAGCATTAGAGTGAACTTTTTTGAAGAAATGGCTCAAGTAAAACATTTTTTTGTGTTTTTGTTGCAAATGATGTAAGAAGCATATTACTAATACACAGAAAATTCTTATTTTTCTTCCTTTTATTTATTTTGTTTGTACTGGCTTATATCCCAATCCCCTTTCCACCCCCATCCCCACTCCTCACAGGTCGTCTTAATCAGGCTAGTATGGTGTTGCACCCGTGTACCCCCTCAAAAGACTTGTTTTTTTGGGGGGTTTAGAGGGTGAGCACAGGTTGTAATCGCCAGAATCATTACGGAACCATCAAATCCCCTCTTCCTGCTACTTACAACGTGAGGCCTCAGGGGATGGGAGTCCAGAGAGACACTTTGATCTGTGAACACATCACACCTTGAGTCAGACTCCCACATTCTCTCCTTTGCACACATGTAAACCCCTCAAAGCGAGGCCCTGTGTGCAAGCGCAGGGTGTGAAAAACTGCCACACTGACCTCAAGTTGTTGCTGATGGAATTTTCCAGCATATCATTAAAAAAATGTCAAACCTTGAGACTCACAAATCAAATCTGTGGAAAATCTGGCAATGGCCTTGATGTGTTATGGAACGGATTTAGAAGGCACAGGCTGAATTGTCAATATTACATTTGATCAATAATTCAGTTTCATCATCTTAACTTTTAACATATAGCACTAAGTGATAAATACTCTGAACATGAACATATCACCAATGGTGCTGACAGCCCATTACAATCCATTAAATAAACATGCACAGATAATTTATTGATAATTTATTTAGTTAACAAGATTGATATTGTTTCAATTTGTTTCCACCAGTTATACCTCTTAATTTTACTGACTGATTCAAAGTTATCACTCTGGTATTGTCACATCTCACTACGTTTCAATTTTTATTTTGTTCACCACTAATGTCTGACCTGAGAGTTCAAGCTAATTGACGGTGGAGAAAACAAGTAGCCTAAACAAAAATAATAATAGAGTATCCGATTCGTGAAATCCACTTTTATGTTAAAATTGTGCTTTCAAAAACCCACCCGAGTGTTAAAATTGAGTGCTATGGTACTTTGTGATTTGTTCAAGCTGGCAATGCGCCACCAACGCGCACACAGGAATGTGAAGAGGTTTAGCGACCGTCACGGCGGCCCCGTGTGCACAGGCCACAGCTACAGTAATTACCAATACCAGTCCAATTCAGTATGAGTGGTCTTGAGTGTAATATATTATGAAAATGAGATGCGCGCGGATTATCATTATCTGACCGTTTACAACAGATTAAGACCCTTCTCTCCGACCCGAGTAGCTCTCCATCCGCGCGCCAGCAGCTAATCAACACGAGGGGACCCAGTTAATCGGAAAATGGGTCTCTGCAATCACGTTTATTTGATGGCTGGGGACACGAGATTAAATTAGAACGATAAATTGGCCTTTGACGCTGAGCCAAAGGTTCTCAATTCAACACTGTCACATCAATGACGGGCTCATCTGTCCCGGCAAACTGGACTGACCTCCGGGAGAGGGGTCCACTGCATTAGTAACAATTAAGCCCAATTAGTGGAATGGACCTTCCAGTAGGAAAAACGCCGGCAGACCCATTGCTTAAGGGTTTCAATAATTCAAACTGAATATGGTGTAGATGTAATTAATTTTGTTCCAGTGCTGAATTACAGGTGAAGCCATGAAATGTAATATAGCCTACCTTTCAAGTCCACACACAATATGAATGAACATTTACTATAACTTTTAGCAATCTTTCTGTAAATGCTTTTGTTTTTTCCCCTTCAAAGTGTCACAATAACCCTGTTTAGGTCCCTTGTTAATTGTGTTAGAAATATAAATGGTGGTTTATATTGGAAAGAAAGATAAGAAAAGCTTTGATGCTCCAAAAAGTAATAGATAAAGTTCCCAAAACAATAATATTGATATTTCTTATTTTGGATAATTTTTTTTTTTCTTCAGTATATACGAATGTGTAGGAAAGAAGAAGACTTTTTCTCCTTACGAACGGAAATTAAATTAAGTACATCTTAAAAGGATGAGAAGACAGCCATAGGCTATCTCACATTGGACAATAGTTCATGTAACCTACTATGCCTCACCATTCCCTTGGAAATACACTGTATTAAGTTACAACATCTGCGCTACTTACATGTGGATATAATGTTGTATGTCTTCAGTTTGGTGCAAAACATTGAAATTATACCCCAACAAATTTACTTATTTCATAAAAGACAGGTGAGCCCAAGGGACTTGTTTTACATAAAGTACGTTGCTTTTAAATGTGGGTTTGAAGTAAAACGTTTTAAAGAAATGTTCTGTGTTGTGACAAGCTGTTCTCAATTGTGAAGCATGTAACAGGGTCACCAAGCATAAAATAGTTGTTGAGACTATTTTAACCATCAAATGATAGATTGTAATTATACCTTAACTCTAAAAGGACATTGAAAAATATTTTTTGTAGAAAAGCCAATTATCTTGGATAAGGTTTGGTTGCTTATGGATAGGACCAATACATTCAATCAATGAATTGTATATATATATATATTTATATGTGTGTGTGTCTGTGTGTATGTTCCAAAATAGTTCATATACATATACATATATAAGAATTAGTGTGTAAAGAAATATAAGTATTACAGCACAGGTAACATTACAAGTAAAATGTATTAAATATGCACCCTCCTGTAATGTTTAGAATGTATGCAAGACTGATCATTTAATTTAAATTTGAAAAAAGTCATGAGAGTAAAATTCAAAGAGCAGCTAATTTATTTATTATTCTCTGCTCTTTGATGTTTACCCTTGTATATTTTTTTGTGAAGTTGTAATAATACAAAATCATGAACAATTATAATGATAGATATTTATGCCAATTATGTAAAAACAATATAAAGCCATTGTAGCTTCTACATTAGCAACAAATTCAAACAAAATTTCAACAAAATGTTAGAGCCAAAAGTAATGAAAGAAAAGGTTTGGCTTAAACCACATCCATAAAATAATGTTCAGTGAAAACAGGGTCATGACATACAAAAATGCTACAATCATTTCACTTCTAAATTCTCATTAAACGAATGCCGCTATTTCTCTAATGGAAAAATTTTTTTGTCTCACAACAAATGGACTCCAGAACGTCACTGATTTCTCTCTGTTGCTCTCTCTCTCTCTCTCTCTCTCTCTCTCTCTCTCTCTCTCTCTCTCTCTCTCTCTCTCTTTTTTTCTCTCTCTATGTCTCTCTCATTCTTGTTTCATGTGTAAAAGGTTTGAGCAGTGACATCACATGCCTGATTGGCAGTTCTTCTGGGCAGACTGGCCAGCAGATGGAGTCTGAATGAACTATGCTGACATTGTGCACACAAGTCAGAGCCCCGTGTCCAGACCACAGATTCACACCAAAGGACTCTTTCCCTGAGCAAATACAGACCACCCTGGGCACCCTGTGATGACCACACACAACAAACAGCAAAGCCAAGGGCAGTCCCCACGGCAACAACTCTCTAATTCTGTTTAAAATCTGCTGTTGACTTCCTTTCATAATCTGTTGTGATGTTTACAGGTGCTTCCAGTCCCTGGATATACAATATGCGTGAAACCTATAGAGCACGGTTGTGTCGGCTCTCTCAGAATATTAAATTATTATGCTGTTGCTGTTAATATATGAGTTTCCCTTGTGAAATGTGAGGCTATAAACCTATCAGTAATGGCAGATAAGTGTGCTTTTTTAATGAAGACAGAACTATGCATACCTTTGTTCAGTTATTAGAGCAGAAGAGACCACATGAATGTAAAATACAAAACTAGGCAAATTATTTAAATTCACAACTGATTGGAGAAGACAGCACGCACGATGCCTGATATCACAATTTGCTGAATCGGCTTCTTCTGAGCTTTTGTTTCATTAGCTGCAACAAATGAGCTGTAAATGGCTTTACAGCAGAGATCTGTTTGTATTTGTCAATGGCAATGATGAAGCTAAGTTAAAAAACATAATGATTGACGAAGCTACGCTTTCATTCCCCATAGCTGCTGTGCTGGATATGGCCCTATTTTTAGCCAGAACACCACTCTGGGGGGCACATTGCCATTGCTACAGAGCCGGAGCTTGCTTGAGTTTATATGACCTCTGCTGGTGCCAGTGGTGAATGACGTGAAAGAGGAGCGATAAAACGACAGTAGGCCTCGCTGGCGTAAAAGGCCCCACCAGATACTTTCGCAACACATCATCTCGGCTCCTTCCAGGGCTGCGACGAGCAGCGTTGCGCTTCGACAACCCCCTCACTCATTTGAATTCAATTAATTGATTTGAATACATTTTTATTGCCATCAACCCCCACAACCTGTGCCTAGCCATGACACACATACACACACACCCATACATACATTATCATAGACTGGAGCAGGTGAGAGCCACCTAATTGAAAAATTCTAAAATATATATACTAAATATATATTTTCATCTTTTGTCCCCCAACAACTCAACACCACCCGAGTGGGCTTTTCCCTGCGTGTGGGATGGATGTGCAGTGGGCGTGGCAGCGTGCAGTGGGGCGAGCCGAGCAAGGTTTGAAAGCGGAGCCGCTCACGGTGCTAGGGAGCGGGACTTTGAGGAGCGGGGAGATGACTGGCGGGTCTCCTCTCCCTCTCGGCGCCCAAGCAGCGATGCCAGCTCCACCGGCAGCTGTCAGGAGCGAGGTGGCATTTCTCCCCATTGATGCTGACAGAGGCTGTCGGCGGACGCCTGGAGAGGGAGCGAAAATGACACCGTGTTTATCCACAAATGACATCTTTCGGCTATGGATCGGTGTCGGTGGCATTTTGATATGCCTCGCGATGTGAAAACGTTTCCTGAATCGCGCCGTGATGTATCCTTTGTAGGGTACACACAACAGGAATAATTGAACAATCGCGGCAGGCGCAGGGCCGTCATCTCTCCTGCCAGGCAGAGCAGGGAGAGAGCGCTTCGCCGGCAGGCGCACACACAGACAGACGCACACACACACACACCCACACCCGCACATTTCACACGCGATACAGGGAGAAGTGTCTATTGGAGGGAGAGGAGATTATTGATATTGGTGTACGTGCACAAGTCTATCTGCATGTTATAACACGATATATACATATACAGCCTTCGTGGTTGAATAAACAGAGAAGAAGGGATGTAGGTGTATGTCACACTGTTCAAAAAGAAATAAGATGCCCATTAATAGAGCATTACAATATAGTTGTACTGTTATAATAAGCAGGTTCATTGTTATTCTTATGTGAGGCTGAATTACTAGCTAGCTGCCTTGTCTCTCCAATCTTGTGAATTTTCCCACTACTGCTCTGTGGGGGGTGGGAGGGAGGAGGGGGCGGAATGGGGGTACAGGGGTAGATCAAAAGTATTACCTGAGGATGGGCAGGCAGTCAGCGATGCGCGAGTATCTCCCAGGACCCCCAGAATCTTCGATTCCTCCCCGGCTCGCTCCAGCCGACAGACTCGTCTGAGTCCCCCTGCTCCTGCCGTGTCAAACGGGGTCTACCAACTTCTTGTCCGATCAATTATTTCATTGTTTCCTGGAAAAAACAATCTAGCTGAAGCCCACATCACTTCAGCACTCACACACAGATGCATGCACACGCGCAGACAGAACACACACACACACACACACACACACACACACACACACACACAAACACACACACACACACACATTCTCTCTGGCACACTCTCTCCCTCTCTCCATTAAACATTCTCTCTCTCACACACACACATGCTCTCTCACACAGATAAGACACACAAACATGCACACACACACACACATTTTCTATCTTGCACATGCTTTCTCTCTCTAACACATACACAGACACATGCACACAAATAACACACACAAACAACATTTTACATTAAGAGAGGAGCGTGACCATGAATAAAGACCGGCCAACCGTCTTGCGAAGGAAATTTGTTTGCCATGGCAGATGATTGCAAGAAACATAAACACAAGAAAGGTTACGATAACGGACGAGGCCATTCGTCTTATTTGCTGGTCTACCAGCTAGTTGATTCCCCAAACGAGCGTTGAAGAATCGCGTGACATCAGCACTTTATCACTGCACGTTCACCATTATAAATCAGTTGAACTACTGACACCTGAACTTTATTCTGTGCGAGCTATAAAGGCCACAGGCAAAGCCTCTCACCATTAACCGAATGCTGATCCATTGTGTGTGCAATCAGGTCAGAAAGCAGGCCGCACGAAGCGCGTGGCATGCATCACCTGAGTAATTGTAAGGCGGGAGTAATGATGAAAACAAAAAGTGTATAAATGAACAAAGAAATGTCATTGTACAACTGCGCCTCTGTTTCTTTCGTGTGAGAGGTGCTGCTGTCATCTCTGGAAACCTAAGAAAATGTTTTTTTACTTTGTGGTTTTGGTTTTGGTTTAACTAAAAGTAATTTCCTAAATTGAATCCAGTCCAATTACAGCCCTTTTCCTTCCCCCTACAGAGGGATGGTGGACAAGGCTCCCGGAGTGGAAAATTACCTTTTATTACAAAAAAAACCCCATTGTCAGCAGATCACTAAAAAGCAAATCGCCTTTTCATTAAACGTCCTACAAATATGCAACGTCTATATTACAAAGGTACTGCTTTTATATCTTTTGAAGAATGCAAAGGAAGAGCTCTTATACGCTGAAGTGGAAAGGGCCAGTTGGCCTCTCTACAAATAAAACTGCAGTGTTATTTGTTATAAGAGTAAACGATCACATTGCTGACCCACAAGGCCACAAACATAGCCAAGGAATCCAGAGAAGAAAAATAGACCTCATGCTAATATCCTAGTTTTTATTGTTATTTTTGTCCATTTTTAACAGCCAAAGCCAAAAACTAGGTCGTGTCTGACAAGGTCCAGGTTTTTTTGGTCTGTGAGCGTGTACATGCATGCATGCATGCACGCACGCACGCGTGAATGCATTTGTACGTGCGCGCGATGCGTACGGGAGTGTGTGCGTGTGCGCCTTTGTCCCTAACTTTTGAGATGCGTCGCATCCACTCCCTTTATGCACCAATGACATCTTTATTCAGTGTCCCCTACTGCAGAATGTAAAGAAACAACCCGGGCTCCTCTTGCTATTATGTGGGGCAGACAATGGCAGGACCTCCCAGCACTGCAGCTGTGCCTGGACCCTGAATACAACAGACCTCTCACAAGCTCAGCCCAGATCCTGTACTTGGGAAAAGTTTTGCCGCGATTCAGCTGTCACTCACCGCCGAGCAAGGACACATTGAAAAGAGCCTCTGCTTTGCTGAGTAGCAAATATTTCTTAGGCCGGGGCTGGTGAATCAGAAAAGCCATTGTTCTCTGCTCCCCACTCCAATGGATCTGCTCTTTGGGTTTCTCTGTAAATGGGGCCGCCACAAACAAACAATAACCCCCCCCCCCTCCCCTTGCCTGCCACCCCCCCAATGAATAGACAATGACGCACATGTTTATTAATTGAGATCTCTTCAGTGCATCCTCAGTGCTCCTCACGTAAGAAATGAACTGAAAAGAAAGGGAGTTTAATTCACTGGGGCAACCTCTTCCTTTCACCATTTCCCTTAAAAGAATTCGGGGGACAGATAGCATGTTTTTGTTTTGCATGTCTTTTTTATCATCTCAAGGGGAGGGGGGGGCTTTTCTGTCCTACACCCTTCTATAAAGTAAAGGGGTTTGACTTCTACTTGGCAGTTCCCTTTATTTCTTTTCTCTTTTTTGATAGGGGGGGAAAAGGAAAGAAGGAGTGGAGGAGACAGCAGGTCGGTTGACCGTGCAAGTGTTCGGGGGCACACAGCGCGCACAGACCCTGCCCTGTACCTTCTCTATGAACCGCTGAGCGGTCTCCTTCTCTAATCATCAATTGTTAAACTGATTGCCCCGCTCAGTAGGGGGGTGGTCCTTTATATTATTAAAAAAGGAACACCATTTATTCCGGTGTCATGCCGGATTTAGATGTTTCAAGTGCAAAAAAAAGAAAAAACGCCCGACAGCAATGTTATTGTCATCAGCAACTTGCAATGCCATTCGGAAGCCTCTGTGTACAAGTGTACACCGTTTTTTCTTTTCTCTCTCCGGGTAGAGATGAAGAACAACTTCAGTTACCCTCTAATAATTATTCAGGCGCTAGTAAACATAGCGTAGCATTGTTTGGGAACTGCGGATGTGGAATTCGGAGTTGAGGCGTCAGCACAAACAGCAGAAGCTGGGGCTACTGTATAATTAAAGAGCAGGTAGTCAGTGATCAGGCCACGGAGAAAAAGCCCTTCATCAACATAGACAGCCACCGGAAATAATGAATTGTTTATTTGCTAAGCAGACAATTTCACCCAGGGCAACCAGTTCTGACCATAGTGCACAGAGGCCAAAATTCTCTGCCAGAGCTACAAGAGCACAAATGCATTCTAACTAGCTTGGCTTGTCTGTGTTTAGGTCTTAAGACAAAGAGGTGGTAATTCAGTCCTCCAGCAAACAAGTCTGGCCTTAGCATTCAATAATTAATTTAAGGAAAATGCATTCTGTAAGTAAGGCAGTATACATGCAGAGTGATTTTAGTTTATTTCAGCATGAAATGAAACAACAACAAAAAAAATGCTGTGCAAGTAACAAAAAAGTAACACTACCTTAAATGAGTTATTGTAAATTAAGGCTGAACTACATTGCTGGGGGACTGTATCACAATGAAGGTGGCTTTTCTTCCCCTCAGTCTTATAGCAATGCCTGTAAATGTAACTCCAACCCTGCAGTTTCCACTGTGTTATCATACCTCATTATTGATTATGATATTATACAGCATAGAAATAACCATCTGACTTTACCATTGTACAAGAGAGCGCTCGGCGATCCTACAATGTGCCGCGCAAATCTTTTTCCTTTGATGTCTGAATGTTTAGGCAAATGATGGAGTTTATAGATTAAATGAAATTCAGTGAAGACTGTGGAAGGGCCTTCAAAGGTATCCTGTCATCGATTTCTTGGAAGACCCAAGATCAAAAAGGTCTACCTGTGACTGGCACAATGGGCAGGCCAATTTCTTTTCATTTGTGCATTATTATTGCCCAGCGTGACTGCCGTCTATTCATAAATCTGCATCCAAGTTCTGGGTATAATTTTGAAAGATTTATTTTTTCTTCATATTTCAGCATTGTGGAAAACAACTCATACGGGTGATTTGACAGCTTGATATTTCTGATCATAGGTGTAACATGTGGGGGACATGTCCCCCCAAAATATTCAAAGCAGTTATATCTTTCCCCCCTCAATAATTTGTAGATATAAAACATTCCCTTTCATTATGTCCTCCTCAAATATTTCATATGTGGTTACGCCTTTGTTTCTGATGCCGGATTTAAGCCTCAGTGGTGGGAAACAGGGTATGCTTCCTGGTCTTCCCGCCCCTCTCCTACAGAGATGAAAACATGGGGCGGGAAGCCCTCGAGGAATCGCCCCTTTGTCAGCGTGGGACGGGATTGCTGCCATTGTCCCGCCAAGCTCACACTGGAAGGTCAGGCTCTTGGCCAGACACCGGAAGAGAGAGCAGGAACAATCCCCTCCCTTCGATTCCTCCTCCTCACTTCACAAAGGCCCCTCTGCTCTGCGTTCCCATGGCTGTAGAACGCTGTCCGGCTCTAGTGGCAACTCATCAAGCTCACTTGACTCAGGAGAACCCATTTTGAGAGGTACTGTTGTAGGCTCTCTTAAATCCAAGCTCTATGTAAACCTCTTGTTTCTTGTCTTCAGAATATTTTTTTCATGATTGTTTTCTTTTTTTGCCATTCTGTGGGCAAGTGCTTTGAGAACATGATGTAATATAATAATATACACCATTTAGCAGACGCTTTTATCCAAAGCGTGAATGCATACATTTTCAATATATGTGGCCCTAGTGGGGATTGAACCCACAACCTAAGCGTTGCCAACGCCGTGCTCTACCAACTGAGTCACAGAGAACCATGTAGTGGAGAACTTTGTGTAGTTGGCAGTTTTGAGTAGTGGGGAGAAGCGACCTTCTTGATTTATACTTCAGCATGGTTTTCCATCATGCTTTACAATAAACAACATCCTCTCCAAAATGTGTTCACCGAGGCAGAAAATGGGTTTACCCACATTGGACATTTCTCCTTCCACCGTGGGCATTTACAAATCGTATAGTGCTTTTCTTTGGAGTTTTATGTCCGTGTATTTAGAGCACACTCAAACAAAGGCTCTGACGTCTCAACACAACTCACACACACACACACACATGCATGCACACCAGCGCGTGTAAAGACACACGTACACGTGCGCATATACACGGACACACGCGCGCGCGTCGCTCTCAACTTCCTGTGCCAACTTCAAAAGGTGCTTTGATCAGGAGTCTGGCATCCAGCTCTCGGATTCTCTTTTCAAGGGCGTATTATGTATTTTCTGGCTCTCCTTTCTTTCGGCTGATACGCCTTACATTCAGAGACCTGTGTAATGCTCTTGTTTGTCTTCTCTAAGTCTGGGGTTTTGTCACATTTCACTCTTTCTGCCACCTCCGGCTGCGCAATAGGACCTCTAAGGAAAGCACAGCACCACCGCAGCAGAAAATGAGCGGAATAATCAGCCATAGATGTCATTTACTCTCATGAAGCGAAAAGTCAGCACAGCTGGCAGGTGTGATCTAGCGGCCAAATGGACAGGAGGGCTCTTTTTGTTGTTTTGGATTTTTCGATTTTCGGACGAATGTCACGAGTCCCTGTGCAAACATTGTCACCGTGGCCTTATTCGGTTTTTTTTTTGCAGGAAAGGGACAAAAACCATCACACGGAAGAGCACATTTCACACTGTAAATGTGCCGAACGGCAATTCTGTTTCAGCCTTTTCACCGCAGGAATACGCTTGACAGATTGATCCTCTGAAACACCTCGGTTCCTCTTTTATTGTCCGGTAATTTCGGAATCCGGCTGCACTGAGATGGGCAGATCCTGTGCACACAATGCTGCGGTATTATTCATGCGATAACGTGCATCACAGAAACGATTTAATCCACCCGAGGTGCCCCAAAGGTATGAATTATGGAAGCATTTATGGGCGCCTTATACATGGGCTGTGTTTATACTCAATTTATAGCTGACAAAATTCAGAGCAGGAAACGCACAATGAAACCTTAAAAGCCGTGTTTTTTATTGCGCCGCGGCAGCACAGCGCAGTTACAGTAGTCGCACAAACGACTCCCCATGGGACTGACTGTGCAGGCATCCCTGCATTTTTAATTTTTAAAACATTTTTTTTTTTTTGCTCAAAAGCACTCAGCCTTTCTGGAGGGCCACTGTTATGAAGGTGATAAATTACTCTAATAAAATACCCCCCCCCCCCCTCCCTGCAAAAGTAGAGAATAAAAACGTTTCTGGTGAAAAGACCAGGCGCAGCCCCTGGAGATCTGGTGAGACGTAATGAACTCAGGAGCGGGGGATTTATTTATTTTTGGATTAACTTTTCTTTTGTTGCTCCAGTGATGGAAAATCACACCACATGTTTTTTGTCAGTAAGGGATACAGAGCTATTCTGTCACCATTTCATTTGATGTCATTTTCCCAGCCTCTGACCCCTGCCCTTATATTGTTGTTCTCATATTAATTTAATGCATTTCAAGAGAAGAAAGATTAAAGATAAGGGGGGAAACTCAAATAACAATTATTTGCCTAGTCTGCTTCACTGGTCCCACTTGTTCCTGTTCAGCAGCCATTTAAAACACTATTGATTTGTGGCATAGATTCTCTGGCACTGAGTCTGTGATTCCTCCATAAATGAATGTTCTTTAAGCCTCCGGTTAACAAGGTGTTTACTTTTTTAACAGAAAATGTTTCTCAATGGTGTCCCCCCGCCCTTGCCAACCCATTCTGCATATGTCTGCTGTCCACTGGCAGCACCACATGATTTTTTAAAATCTTTTCAATTTTTAAAATTCCATTAATTAAGGTTTCTACATGATTTGGCCCAGGATGAGGGGAGTGGGCACCACCAGGATGGGAGCCAGGTCTTCCATAGCTCTTATCGGCTCTTAACCAGAGATGGACCAAGAGACACGCCTTGCTGCATGAGCTTTAAGAGCGCTCACTCTCCACACGGTCAGAAGCTGACCTTGAGAAGACGGGGATCTGACCTCGCACTGACTGCGGGGGGCCACCCGCCAGGCGCACAACGCCAGCCGAGAAAGAGCCCCTATAGTGGAGAGTAGCACCGCTGAGACAGATTCACACTGACCAGTGAGTGAAAGAGGCACCGTGGGGGCGGACAGCAAGACTTGCACAAGCTGGTAAAGGGACACAAGAAACAGGCTCAAATTGGGAGGAGCAGACTGTAGCGTCGCAAGCCGACTGTAAGCTCCTCTCGCCGAACACGATTACCCTTGTCCACGCGTCGCTGCATGCCGCAGTCACCCACGCACACACGGTAATAGCACTGATGTCACATGACCTATGCAGAACAACAACATTTTGACACGAAGTCCTTGCTTGTGTACTGGAGGGTTCAAGCACCCTTCTCAACATTCATTGAGTCACACAGAATGGAAAAATCTGATTGTTTTGCATCTATCCAAGATTTGTTCCTTCTTCGTCTGGGAACATTTGTAATTCGAGGCACGCACGCTGGAGCATCGGGTTACCCGCGTGACGGTAGGTGCGAGGTTAAGAATCACTCAGTGTTTGTCAGGAAATCGCCATCATTTTAACAGACATTCCTCAAGCAGATGTTTAGAGACTTTCCCCGTGTCTCAAGGCTACAGTGAAAGACAGGGGCGGTCATATTTCACTCTCGGCAGACTGTGCGAATTTGATGTGAGGGACCAAGAGGAGGCTCGGTAAAGGTCTCTGGTGACTTGTTCTCAGCCTCCAGGAGGCTGTCCACTCTGCCACGAAGGAGAAATGATATGATATAAAAGGAGGCGGCCTTCGTGAGCTCCAACCTTTCCCTCTCGCTCTGCTATATCCTTTATCATCGTTTTTCGAAACACGTTGTTGAAAAGGTCATTAATACCATTGAGTAATGCTAGCTTCCAACTTTGAGCCCAATACAAATGTAAACATGTCGGCGGAGACATAATGGGAGAGGATGTGTCAATGACTTCACGCTTCAATCTTTAAACCTTGTCACTTCCAGCTGGGAATGGTGGGCCCCCTTCCCCTGCATTTCATAATGCAACCTAACTTTAGGTACATAGCCTGAGACAGGCCACCACAACCTGGCACCAAAATGCTTTGCTGCAACTCTCAATTGAATAGGTGTCTGTTACACTTTTTAAATTATTTTTTATTTTACTGGGTCCTAAGACCCTAGGACAGAGATTTCATAGTTTATCACTGTCATAAAATATGAGGATGTCTGTCATTTATGAATAAATTAATAAATATCAGGTTATGGACCACTATGGACAAACACTACAGAGGGGAAATAACCTTGTTGCTGCTAAGGGGTTCAATAAACCCGTGAGATTTAAGTTGTTTCAGCTGGGGTTTGGCTGTGACACACCAGAACACCAAACATCAGTGCCTGGCAGGAAATAACCTTTTCTATAAAATCAAGCACTCTGTGCGCTGTGAGGAATATTTTACAGGTGCCTGGATCTTAAACTATTTCATGAGAGTGTTGCTAATTAAAAACTGTGTGTGTGTGTGCGTGTTTGTGTATGTGTGTGTGTGTGTGTGCGTGGGAGAGAGAGAAAAAGAGAGAAAATGAGAGAGAGAGGTTTTTCAAAACAAACAGTAAAAATGCACATGGCATAAATCTGGCATTTTAAGACATGAATCATATTTTCCCCCCAAAGCTGAAAATAAGACTATCATCTTAAAAACCAAAAAAAGCAGAACATTGACAAATAAATAAAATACATTTGAGACAGTTGTCAAATCAAAAAATATCACCCACCACATAACCTAGATATACCCCTCAAGCAGTGTCAAACTCTCAAACAAATACCAACATACCCTAAATCAGAACACAAAACATAAACACGCAGACTAAACTTCACATGAGATTGTTCTGCCAGCAAACCCGTTTGTCTTTACCTGCGCCTCTCTGCCAGTGTAAGGCCTTTAAGGTGACAGTATGGTGTTAAAACTCAGCTAATAAACCTAACACTTCACTGCGAGAGGCTGAAACCTTTCGACATTGACAGGGATAGTTGGCAAGCGGCAGCAGTTCTGTAACTAATCTGCCGATGACCACTTGAAAGGCAGTTTTTCAGTAGCACAGGCCTGCTCCTTCTCTCTTCAAGGTAATTGACAGGCAGAGGTCTGATTGGCCCAAGCACACCATGTGAAACGTAAGAGCCAATCAGAGCCAGCTGCAGCCTGTGTGAAAAGAGAAAAGCAAATCTTCTTGCATTGGAAAATGTATTTTAAGACATGATTCCTTTTTGAAAAATATAAATACGTTCAAAGTTAAAGATGTAAAGATGTTGGTTATTCCATCCAGTCTGTCGATCAATGAATCCTTAAATATGGATGTAAATCTGGGATTCCCCGCGAGAGTACATGCACACTGGAGCAGCTGAGACATAAATGTAACCACTTTTTTTGAGGTAAGGAAAAACATATCAAATAATAGAAATCTGTGAGCATTCCCCTTTAAGTACTTCTGTCTACAGAGACACACATACTGGACCTTTAGATATAATTATCACATCGAGTTATATAATACCAATTTAATCATTTATATTTTTTATGTATATTTTCTTATTATTATTAGGTGATCCGTAGTGTGTATACAATAGTTGACATTTCAACTTTGTTAGCATTCATACAATATACTGTATGTATTCACACATACACATACATAGTAAATACACAATCTGAATTTAACTGCTAAGGAGAGAGTGAGGGATGGAAAAAGAAGAGCAAAGGGGAAAGAAGCAGGGGAAAGAGAAAGAGAGGGAGAAAGAGATAATTGCAACAGCGCAAAGCTCTGATTGAGGGGTGACAGAAGTGTATTGACGGTGGGAGGCAGACGAGTTGGGAGGAAATTATGATAACAAGTCAGACTAGTATAATGGGAGGTATCTGTCATCTCGGGGCTCCCCATGCCAACTGAGCAGCCTCATTTCAGAATGCGCTCTTGTGGAACTCTTGTCCCGTACATCCCTGACATATGCACTGCCTGGACAGGCCCAATCGCACACATCATGGAGAGGGTAGAGGACAGAACACAGTGATATGTTCAAGGCCAATTGAATGAGAGCGCACACATTATTGCACTCCGTTATTTTGTACATTTTCTGTTGCCAGAATATAAGCAAGTAGTGCTAAGTGTGGGAATAAGCTATTGATGTATGTATGTATGTATGCAGATGCAGAAATACAAATGGTTGAGTCAAATCCTCATTCCGTGTGTGTTTACATATTTGCAGGCTTTCTGCCAGCCAATGTAAAACAAGTTTGAAAATTGGGGAGCTGAAGAGTACCCATCAAGTGCTTTAGTTTATTGACATGTGGCAATGCCTTTTTTGAAAGCTAGTAATCTTTGCTTAAACTGTTCTGACATTCTCCATGATAATCCAGTTAACGCTAAACATTGGGTAGATTCATTTCAGTTCCCAGCTAGCCGCAAGTTAGGATTTTTCATGCTTTGCTCAGAACGCCTTCGCTGACTTTCCTGGCAGAAGATGGCCTGGATCCTTCAGCAAACAAACTGCAGTGCCTTTATTTTGAAAGACTTGTCTGAATGTCATACCTCTGTTATTATCCAGTCATTCCAGCTTTTAATTTTCTTCACGAGCCGAGATCATTTTTGAGAAATCTTCTCACAATGCACGTCTGTGGGGTTTTAAATCAAAAATAGCTTCTGCAGTGTACCAGCAAACACAGAGGAAGTCAAGGGGTGGTGGTGGGGGGAGAGGTGGGGGGGGGGCGTATGAGCAAAGCTTTGCAATCGGTTGCTAACAGAGATGTAAACAAGTAAAACATTTATCAAATCAAAATGTAATGTAAATCATGATATTTCGCCTGTACATTTCAGCCTGAACACCTCATTATTTTTTGACGAAGACTGCAAGACGTCTGAGCTAAGTGACCGTGCATCAAAAAACGTGGGGAGGGTGCGGGGGACAGACAGACGAAGCAAAATACAATGATTGGCAGGCAGAGCAGGTGATTATCAGGCAGACCACAGACAACAAATGCTCGGTCCTTCAGTCTGTAATAGGCTGGCCCTCGCTCCTGCCAAAATGCGCCTGCAATGCCCATACAAATCAAACACATATTTAGAATAGGGTAAAAATAACTCCCAAGAATGTCATTCTGTGGCTATCAAGAATGACTCAGGAAGTGGTGGCAGTCTTGTCCTATGTCAGGTTTCAAGGCAGCTATGTGCTGGTTAGACCGTGTACACTGCAGAGGCAATTTTGTGATCTGCTTGGCCAGTTACTATTCTTTTTTGAAAAGAAATCTCTATTATTTTCTGTCTTAATTATTGTTATTACCATGAGTATTAACTTTTTTATTTTATTTTAACCTTTGGTGTTGTGGACCACTGTAAAATATTTGTCAGAGGAGCTGAATAAAGAAAATGTAAACAATAACACAAGTTAGTACTTCAGAATATTAATGCTAACGAGATCAGTTTAGGATTTTGAATCATTGTTTTGACAGAAGATTTTAAGATGATCATTGCATAGATAAAAAAAATTGCCAGTGTTGCCAGTGTTGTGGTATTGCAGCTGCCCAGGTTTGGAAATGTTCATCGTTAAATATCCAATTTTGTTTTGTTTTTTAAAACATTTCAATCAGTACATGTCTGTGGCTCCCAAACTTTCCTAGCCAAGGACCCACTTATTGAGTGAATGCATTATGTGTGAGCCACCCCTAATTAAAATGTGGTCAAACATGTGCACACTGCAACTGCAATGCATGTAACTAGTGCAGGGTTTCATTCGACTGGTGTGAGACTATGGAGACTACATCTCTCAACTCATCTCATCTTCAGCCGCTTATTCCTGGTCAGGGTCGCGGGGGGGCTGGAGCCTATCCCAGCATGCATTGGGGAAAGAGGCAGGAATACACCCTGGACAGGTTGCCAGTCCATCGCAGGGCACTACATACACCATTCACTCACACACTCATACCTACAGGGCAATTTAGACTCTCCAATTAGCCTAACGTGCATGTCTTTGGACTGTGGGAGTAAATCGGAGTACCCGGAGGAAACCCACGCGGACACGGGGAGAACATGCAAACTCCACACAGAAAGGCCCCTGGCCGGGATTCGAACCCGGGACCTTGTTGCTGAGAGGCGACAGTGCTATCCACTGCACCACCGTGCCGCCCCTATGGAGACTACATAATACGCAATAACTCTTTTTCCCCACATCTCGTGACCCACCTCCACCCCTCTCAGGACCTACTAGGTCCCAATCGACAGTTTGGGGAAAACCGCTGGTCTATGTGGCACTGTGGATAGAGAACTGGGCATGGAAGCAGAGGAGTGCAGGGTCAGTCCCATGTGTTGCACTGCTGGTTTTGCCTTGAGAAAAGCTCTTAAACCTGAATCGAGTAATTACCCAGTTTCAATAACATATCATATGTAACACTGTCTATTAAGTCACCCTGGATAAGACATCTGCCAAATAAATTAATACCTATAATCATCCCTCATTTCAAACTTTTTTCATAGCGGATTAAAAAAATTCACCAGGCACAAGATGCAGCAAACGTTTGCTGTTTGAAGCTAATTTCGTCCACCATCGTTTACAAAAGTATTTTTATATACGATTCCAGTGATTGCAGGGAAGCTTCCACAACCACTGCTTATCTAGCATGATTTTTGCTAGAATCCTGTTGCGCCAAGGAGTTTATAAGATATGACATATCTTATAAACCTTGGTCACACCGATGAAAATATCCATTGTGACCACTACTTCCAGTGAGCTAACTGGATCTGAGCCATGTCATGGTTGGAAAAAATCTTGAGATTTCAATAGCACATTTAGAGACACATTAAAATATTCTGCATTTTTATATAGTGTTGTTTGTTGATGTGTATGCATGACTGCTCTATACTACACTGTGAAAACAGAATATTTGCCAAACAAGCTTCATCTACGATACATTATCAGATACAGTACCGTAGGCCTACGCTGTTATCGCACGTTAAGGAAACTGCGGATGAGAGCAAATTTCCTTGTTTTTCAGTCTAATTCTCCTCCTATTGACGGGAGAAAAAGACTAATCTATTTCTCAAGGGGAGTCTGCGTGGCACGTAAACTCAAACACACTCAGTCGAAGAGGGAGACAGACCGAGAGTACGAGTGAGTGAGTGAGTGAGTGAGTGAGTGTGTGTGTGGACTTTTGTACAGTTAAACAGAAGTTGCACAACGCGGATTAATGTAACCACCATGCTTAGCCACTCTAATTTACTTTCCGTACTCCACACGGCTGTGTAAGACGCGTTTACTTCTCTAAATCAGGTAGGAGTCCGTTATTGTTTTACATTTTCAACTGTAAGAATATGTGTGTTCAGAAGTCTTAGCTTCTGTAAGTTACACTACTTCGTTTTAAACTTTGCATTCCCGGATCGTGCGGAAAAGTAACACTGCCCAGATAAACTCGACTGTTCATTATTATTTAGCTAGGCGAAGTTTTTGCGCAGCCCGCAAAAATAACAATTGTGTTGTAGTGCTGTATTTTCGTTCAATTTAGTAGTTCTTTACTTCAGTATGTCATTTCCTTCTCCCGTTAAGGACTGAAAAAATGTGGTGTTGTTCAAGTCGTGGTTCTTGGACACAGCTCTCCTTCAGAGACACACTTTGCAGAAGAGCATATAGTTACTCCAGACGACAACACAACAGCAGCATTTCAAGCTTGATGAACAGTCATTTGACACACCGATTACTGTACTTCGTGTGGCAAATCACACACTTAGCGTGCATTCACATATTGACATCGAAGTTTATTTGATAGACTAGCGCTTTGAATAGTCAAACATGTGTCGACGCGATGGTGAAACATTACAGTAGTGCCGAAAATATGTGGACAATAAAGGCGGACTGTATACGGAAGATAAAAACAATTCTCAAGGCATGCCATGGTGAGAATTTAATGGCTCAACTCAGCTGCCTACTTAAAATGAATTAAGATATCAACATTTCCCAAACCTCGGTTTAATATCAAATAATATTATACCAGTAAAACAGTCTGTAGCATTTGTTTCACTCATGTAGCTATATGATTTATTTCACAGCAAGAGTAAGTAAAGTTCTCATGAAACCGTAAACATGTATCATGACGATTGGCTTTACCTGGTATTGTTTTGTATTGTAATGCCGAACTATGAAATGGCTTTTCCTGGCGCTTTGCAGTTTTGATCCTAAAACTAATTAGATTACCCGCAATGCCGAAAACAAGCTAAAGAGGGTCTCCTCCAACACCAAAGCGCCGAGACTCACAGCTCTGTTATTGTTGGTTAATGAGACTGTCGGTTAAAGAGACTGTCAATGCGCGTCAATTAAGCAAAGACGCAGGGTGTTTAAATGGCCTAGTTGGCTCGATAATTCATTTAATGTTGCATGATCATTAAGTGTGAAATTGATGTTGATTATCAATTAAGTCCAGAGAGCAGCAATTAACTTGAAAGTGTCGTTCAAATTAGCATTAGGATAGCATTAGGAAGCATTTCGTGAGAGCTATCTCATCTTATGTTTTTTTTGCGGAAGTTGCAGTAATTTCAAGAATGCTCCTCAAGCAAGTCAGTGACTGACTCTGCACTCCAGGGAAACCTGTTTTGTGCTTCAGTTTACTTGCACAGAACGGTAAGGTGTTGTCTAGGGAGAAGGATGCTTCTCTGGGGGAAAACAAAAACACAGGAAAGGCCCTTTGAAATAAACCTCCGTTCCCTATGTGATATAATAGGTTCTGTCATGATCAAAGCCTTGGTCCAGTCCCCTGTTCTGGGCTCTTTAGGGAAACACAAGGCGCATGGGGGTTTAGAATGGCCAGTGGGGGTTGATGAAAAGAGGAGGCGGAAGTAACTGGAAATCACAGGGTTATTAAATGTTCTCTTTCATACCTGCCGTGGACCCCGTTTGTACACACAGTGCAGCGGCGCCTATCTATCAGGTGTGCCGTCCTGTTCCGTCGAAACCCAAGGGTGTCTTTGCTCCGTTCATTAATTCATTTTTACGTAGTGCTAGTTGTGTTTTGTTCCACACTCTTCCTTATAATGAGGGGAACTGATAATGACTTGTCAAGCAACGTTTGAAATGTGTGTCCAAAGGAAACGCGGTGACATATAAGTAATGTATTCTGCATGGTTTGCTTTCACCGTACGGGAAACTAATGGTGGCGTGGTCTGTTGATAAGATATAAAAATCTTCATATTATGCAAACAATGATAATTACCACGTTGTGTTTTTATGTATTTCCTTTTGTTATTAGGAACAATATATCATAATCATTGTAATGGAGGGTAGGGGGACAGAGCCCTGTGCCGTGAATGTCAATGCAATTAATTTGTCCACGCTCCTCTGAAACACTGAGTGGTTTCTCCTCTCTCTTGTCATCTACACCGAGGAGTTACAGCCTCCATATACCAGAGCCTCCTGCATCTGTCTGACACGACCTGCTCATGTGCCTGTCCCGTTTCCTTAAACTGCACCTCATTCCAAAGTTCCCAGTCGCTTAACACTTCCCAGTGTTTGGTGCAACCCTGAATTGTTGAATTCTCTAACCTCCCATCTCACTTGAACTGTAGGTACTGGTAATGGGGAGGGTGTAGGAAGGGGGGTTTGCTGTGCAGGCTTGAAGACTATAGTCTATATGTGTAAAGAGACTATACAAATATGAGAAAATATATAGTCATACTGATCATGCATTGTATGAGGTAGAAAAACAAGAAGAGTGGGGCGGCGCTCCAAACCTTTTGTTTGTTTAGTTCGTTTGTCCATCCATTGAACGACGAGACTGGTCAGCTTCTTTTTGGTATTTGCCTTTGTATTTCAGTGAAATGCTGTTTATTATTTACTTGTTGCGATTTAACATTCAATCAAGTAAAAACTAAGAATGTCCTACTGGCATCCAGCTACGATGGAGGAAATGTGTGACCAGCGAGGTCAAAGGTCCAAGGCTTGGGCTAGCCGTGAGAGCCAAAGGAGGCGCCCTACCTGGGGCCCTTTTCAGCCGTATCAGGAAGCGGTGGATGGACATGTGGGGACTGGCCAGAGGCACAGCCCCCAGTAGTTTGAGTTCATGATTTTAACTGAATCCTATTTTTGTCCTCTGCCCATTGTGGTCAGCGTAGTTTGGCAGTGCATACAGCAAGACCAGATATCTGGCCTACTTTTTGCAGCATTCTGTCGTCTTGGAGCCACATTTGCCTCGGCGCACATTGGAATATGTCAAACAATTTAAAAAATGCTTTTGCTCTCCAAAAAAGTGACAAAACCTAAAATATGACACCCATATAAAAAAAAAAAAAAAAAAAAAAAAAAAAAGCAATGGGAATGCAAAAAAAGAAGAAGTATTTTTAAGTGTGCTTGAAACGTGATAAGCTTTGGCATTGTGCTGGAGAGCTCAAGCCTCATTTATTAGGGTTGACTTTTGGCTTTAGTTTTTTGGAGTTTGAATTGCAAGTAAATGTCTCCTACCCCTTCGAAGCACATTTGAATATGCTCATGCCTTTGGAACGATTGGGTAAAGGCAGGGGTAGTTTACATAAAAGCCACCTGTTGTGAGAAATAACCAAGGGGGCCTTGGTCGCCAGATTGCGGTGCGACTGGTGCCTTTGTATTTTTCGCCCTCGCTGGCGCCATGGGGAGACAGACGTGGTGTACGGCTAGTAAGGTAACATGGGAACTGGACCCAGGAGGTGATGGTGGGGTAGAGATGCCTGCACTTACTTTGGCGAATACCTTCTAGAATGAGTCACGTGTCAGTTGGCTAATGGGCTGGGGCCAGCACTGTGCAGTTCAGTGCTGAAGGCGTTTTCTGTCTCTTGCATATAGCTCTAGCACTCTCTCCTGTCTCTTTGCCCATTTCTATGTGGGTGAGCTGCATTGATTAATGTGAAACGAGGTACCAGTAGACTTGCCAAGTAGAGGCCAGGTGCTCTGAGGTAAAACTTGTCAATTTTAACGAAATCGTTTTGAACAGTACTGATAACACAACAGAAGGCAATGTGTAAAAAATGTATGTGGGACATGTCAAAGCGAGGAGCTTCTGTAGAACATTCACGGTCGAACAGGCCTAGTTTTAGGCCTCAAAATCATTAAAAACAGAACATTATTTGAATGCATTTAGTGCAGATTTGGGGAACTCTGTTCCTGGAAGGCTAGTTTGAATGCAGTATTTTCTTTCCATCAATTACCCTGGGTCAATTAGCTAATTAGCTATATACAGCAATCCTAGCTCACTCGTAGATTACACCACAGTAAACGTTTCATATTGGGACACAAGGACAGTCTTTAGCTGTCATTAATAAGCATATGAAGTAATTAATCTAACATGTCAGATCACATAAATGATTGGGCTAATTAAATCATTAAGGCCAAAAGTTGTTATGACATCCAGGAGCAAATACGGCCCACCGTCCACACCTCTGGTTTGGAGGCATGGGCTTGAATGGTTCAGTTGCTGTTATTTTTATTTCCACAAGGGTATCCATTTATTCTCCTTTGTATTTTGTATGCACCACCACATGCATTAATCTGAACTGAAGATAAACCCCCGTGACTCACTGTCACTTGACTGTTGATTAGGCCGATTGTTTATTTATTTTCGTCTGCTGTTTCTGCAGTCATCCTTTCATTTAATGCAAAGCATCTGCCGCATCAAGTGCGTAGATTTGAAATGGCACGTCGAAGCTCCGTTTAGATGAAGTTGGTATTTTTATCTTGTCGTGCTCCGCACTTTAGCTCGCGTCTGTCTGACACCTTCACGGAAACGGAATCGTTTGCATCAGCTTAGACAGGACCTCTGCACAGGGCGGGCGTGTGTATCTAACACCGCTCCTTAAATGGAACAAGCCCCTCTCCGGTCACTCCTGTCACTCAAACGCTCTCCATCACAAGCGGGGGCCGGCTCCAAGCTGTGTGCACTTGTTTGCGAGCAAGGGTGCAGGCAATAGATTGATTAGTGCTGTTAATGGTAGTATCTACCATCAGACTTGAAGTAGGACGGAGTGTTTCAGCTGTTGATGGTAGGCATTCGTTTGTTACTTGAACTGCCTGTGGCGAAGAGCTGTGTGATATGGGGGTTGGAACACTGGCTGTCACTTTGGAGTGAGCTGGAGACTGGCAGAGGAGCTTGAATCTGACAGTCCATTGTCATTATTTGAGTGCCTTACCTCCTCTAATGTCCCTGCTTTATTATATAACATTTATTTACAGGGAAGTGGCCCCTAATCTCATCCATGGTTACTAGCATAGCTCACACTTTCAGTATTAACCATTTTCACAGCTAGGTATTTAATACATCAATTTGGCTTAAGTAGCTCACAGAAGAGCAAAATTACAGTTCTCTACCATTGAATCAAACTTGAAACTGACTGGTAATAAATGCAGTGCCTTAACTTTAACCGCCACACCAAGGTCTTTCAGTTACAGTGGTCATAGCGGACTCAGTATGCTGACCCAGATTGATAAAGGTAGGCTGTATGCTAGAACAGTACTTAAGAATTTCCCCAACTGTGTGCTAAAATATTCCCTATTGCCAGGATTCAGTCAACATTTGTTTCTTAACTTTGACTTAAACTTTGACCTAAATTGTTGTTTATTTTTTTTCACAGACAGAGTTTGGCAAGGTTGTTTTGATGATCTCTGAAGTTGCCAAATTGTGTTTTTGAAAACTAAAATCTAACGCCAGCGTGTAATGGTGAGTCAAAGTTAAGGAAAAATGCTGATTGAATCCAGGCCAATGTGCAGTTCACAGCTGGTGACCATGTGATCCCCAGCCCTGAATACAACACACTGAAACAGAACAGTTTCACCATTTGCTTGTGTTAATGTAGGACAGAGTTTCACATCACATGATAACAAGCCCCTTAGCCATACACATATCATGTGATGTAAAACTTGCATAGCTCACAAGTTCATACTATCCAATTGCACAGCTTGATTTAATGAAGCATTTCCAGTTATGCGCGTTGCTCTAGGGCACAATGGCAGAGCGCTACGTAGAAATCTTAGAGTAACCTTTCAGTTATAAACATACTTCCATCGCCATTATGTTACCAACGGCCTTTGGGGGTTTAAAAACGCAGTTTTTTGGATTCAAATATATAGGTATGCAGTCTCATCAATGATCACAAAGGTGACCTAAAAGTTAAATACCTGATGGGAACACATTAAACTATTAAGCTTATCCAAGATGGTTAATGGCAGAGTTTCAAAATAATGATAATAAAATAAATGATAATTACAGTTTTGCCAAAATAGTGTTGCTTCTCCTCATTGCATTGACTGTGAATATAAAATGGAAGCTAATTTTCCACAAAGACATAGGTAAAAACAGTTTTGGATGGGTAATGAGTTGGCCCATTTATTTTGTGGGGCATGTCACAGACTCAAAGTAAGGGTTTGTTCTCTGGTATCAGGGTGTGTGGACATGCCCAGGCCTCAAGGCCCCACTTATTTGATCCCTGTTAGATATTTTATGGCCATCTAACCAGAACTTTACACAAGCATTAGTAATGGACAACAAAGCATGTTGAATTTTTGGACAGCATTATTATGACCATGGATCTGCATTTTTTGGTTGTACGGTGGAGACACGACCAGTTGTTTGCGGGCCGGCGTTAGGCAAGTCTCATTAACAAGGGGGGGGATAGGGATGTGTGGGGTGGAAAGTCCTGCAGTGTGCTTGGTGTGATACAACAGCACCTCTGTGCAATGGGGCTGACCTGAGGAGATGTTTATAGGAGAGGTCAGCCAGTGTAGGAGGGCCGTCTTTAAACGTGTCCATAAATTAGCCTTTCAAACGCTGCGGCTGTCTCCCAAAGACACACTGCGTTTGGCACCCATTCAACTCCCTCCAATCCAACGGGAGGAAGGTGCATTTTGTTGTTATTTTTGTTTTGTTTCTCTTCCTGAGAACTTAATTTTCTCCTTGTCGTTTATTGTCTTTAAGTTTTGCTGCGCAGATATTGTCTTTAGACATCTTGTTAATAATGAAAAAAGGGTATGCTTTTGACTTGTTTGGATGAGACAGTACCTTCCGTTAACCTGGGTTGGATTTCCCCAGACCGAGTCACTCGTACCTAGAAAGACAAAGAGAGAAAGTCAGCTCCCTCTTCCTCTGAACTTCATCATTGGAATTCTGAGAAGGCTTCAGCCTCGAGATGAGATTCTTGTGTTGGGGGAGAAAAAAAGGGAATCTTAGAATGAGCATCTTGTGATGAAACAATGTCAGGTTTTAGCCGTAGCGGCTGGCACGTGGCGCCGCTCTAATTTTAAACATGTTTCCCGAGGAGATAAAGGGATATCAGCATCGAAACACCTCCCCGATTCCTCGTCTCTTTTTAGAGCTCTTCTGAGAAGGCGTGTAAAGAAGTTGATTTGAGTGAAAGCCCGATTTATTTATTCTGATTGGATTCCCTGGGCCTGCGCACATAAAACACAGCTGATGTGAATTCATCAGAAAATTGTTGCCTTTATGTGAAAATGTGTGAGTAGTCATCGGGGGTACATAGGGGGAGGGATAATACTCCATCACGGCGGCCCACCGTAAACGGACGGCTTCTTTTCCCTCGTTATGAAGATGGACAGTTAACCTTCAAATCATAACATGGACAGAAAACAGATATTATTCCATGTATTACCATTAGTTTTAGTAGTACGAGCAGTAGTACCCATAGCAGAGGTACCACTAGCAGTATACATTATTGCATATTAATCCTTTTATTTATAACACTTAAGTACTGGAAATATGTTTTCCCTTCATAAACTTGTTCAATATCATCTCTTGGCACCTCTATCATTAATGGACAGTAGGCTCCTATGAATTTAACTGACGTGTACTATAGCATTTAAGGGTAGTTAAGTGGAACACATACTCTTATGGCCTACAGATATTGTGATTCAGAAATAAATGCCAGATCAGAAAAATAAACCCCCAGAAGTAATTGTGAGTATTATTTGGAAAAGCTTAAAGTGTGCCTCTGCATATTATGGCTGTCATTGCTCCAGGAGAAAGGTGTGGGTGTGTAATGTGGAAAGAAAACTTCACAGTTTGCCTCAAGTTCCAAGTTATTTTGTTTATCTCTTTTAGTTTGTGTGAACCTGGTACCACTTCTTGCCTATGTTGTGCTTATTTATTTATATATATTTGTTTAATGTGCTTGTTATAACGCGTAGCTTCTCCGCTAAAGCATGAGGTGTGATGGATGACTCTCGTACATGTGGGCTTTCTGATGTTTTGGCAACATTGCCAATGTTTGATCAGAGAAAGCCAAAAGGGATAATTGACCTGACAGTATAGGGGCAGCGTTAATGAGTGTCCCTGGTCTCAAGGCGGGCCCAGTCTTGCCCGGTCCAGTGGGCCACCCTGCTCTTCGTCCCCATGTCCCTGTCCTGGCCCGGTTTGGCGCTGCCCTTTGTGTGCCCCTTGATCAAATCAGAGAGGATGTCAATCTGGGCAGAAGTCATTAATCTGCCCAGGTACTGCAGGGCCAAAGCCACGCATGGACCTTCATTGTGTTCACCATGCAGACGCTGGGATTTAGGTCAGGACTGTACCCTTGGCAGCCCTTAGTGGGGCAATGGTTTTAATTGTTTTAATCAGCGAGGGGCTGGTTATTATCCTGATTAATGTTGGACCCCCATCTAACAGATGCGGAAGGCATCAGTCATCCCCCCTCGCGCCCGCCCCCCACCATATTTGCAGAGAAAGTGCGTAAGGGATCCTGGGAATTCTAACGCTTGTTCTTTTGAGTTTCCAAGCTGGTGGGCTCATGGTGGGCTGCAGTGCACGCTGGGAAACTAGGGGAGCACATTAAAGAGATGCCATCCCGCGTTTGACATTGATAGCACTCAATGACCGCAAGTGGGTATTTTTGTCCCTTTCATTTCAGTGTCATGGTAGTCTTCCATTCCCGAACTTGACGTAAGCCTATTAAAAAGAGAAAAGCTCCAGGTTTTCTGGATGTTATTTGTGAGCTCGGTTTGGTCTCAGTTTAGAGTGTATTTCCTTTCTGAACAATCGTTTTGCTTTTTCACAACCAAAGAATTGTCATTATCGTTTTTAAACTAGCAGCCTATACTTTCATGTGAGCGCCTGCACTCAGTAATGTCACAGCGCACGCTGTCACAACACGTGGCTGTGGAGCTGTGTCTGTATTTTCGTCCGCGTCCTGCGTGCTGTCGTCTCTGAGGGGCGGGGCTGTGTGGGTGGGAAGTGGTGGTGACGGGGGTTGGTCTCTCTCTCTCTCTCTCTCGCTCTCTCTCATCTGCGTCAGGGGCCCGTGGTCGCAGCCTCGTCCGCTCTCGAGGCAGACATGACCGAGGTGAAACCAGGACAGATCTTCGTAAAGAGAGAGAAAAAAAAGAAAAAGAATAAGAAGATCCCGCATAGCCCTGGTGATCCAGCGAAAGTGCGTTTGGCCTGCAGTGTGAAGCCAGAAATAACTCCCGCGCACCACAGCAGCTCTGTTTTTTTAATCGCCTGCCAATCTTGTCCGTGGGCTTCGGAGTGCTCTGGTGCCTTTGTGCCGCGAGGTCGGTCCTTATCGGTCGGAGGGAGAAGTTAATGGATTCAGCAAAATGGGGGGACTGCTTTTTCTCTCTCTCTCTCTCTGGTTCTCTCCCTACGCACGTTGGCTGCGCTCCCACCCTTAAACTGAGAGGGAAAGAGAGAGAGCGAGAGAGAGAGAGAGAGAGAGAGCGTAATATAGTTCAGTGGGACACTTCCAGTAAACAACCTCACCACCTGCCCCTCCTTACCCCCGTCTCTCTGCCTGCCTGCCTGCTTTACAATGTGCGATTTGACCCAGTTCTATCCGAAAAGAAAGGAATCCGATCCTATCTGTCTCCACTCCCGTTCTCCAGACAGGAATGCACTCGTTTGTTTTGTTTTTCTTTGTCAAGTTCTCCCCTCCCCCTCCACCTAACCCACCACCCCAACCCCCCGCTCTTGTTTTGCATACTGTACCGTGAGTGAAGTCTGAGAGTCCCGTTTGATTCCAGCAGAGTGAGTAATCGCAGGAAACGCTGCCATGTTATAAGTGCAGCCAGGAGGCTGGGGGGAGAGCGGAGCCGCTTCCTGCAGCCAGATTCCTGCCGCAGAACGTGGGAAAAGGCCGAGCAGATGCGTTTAATCTGTCCCGCTGTGTGCTAGCTCAGCCCTCGCTGTCCTCAGCTCCGCGAGCGCGGTCCTCAGCCTCCTTCTTCTTCTTCTTCCGTGCCTAGCGCTGACTACATTTGTCTCGCAAGAATACACACGTGCGTGTGTTTGTATACACACACCGTGTCTGTCTGTATCAGTGCACTGTATCTCTCTCTCTCTTCTTTCTTCATCCACTTGCACACATTCACACACATTTTTCTCATAGGAATACAAATGCGCCCATACCACACACACACAGTTCTGTCTTGGAAGTTCATACACATAAACACGCACACATGCGACACACATTTCTCTCATTAAAATGCACAGTTGGACATACACACACACACACACACACACACACACACACACGTACACACACACACACACACACACACACACACACACACACACACACACACAACTACATCTTCAACCACTATTTAATTGTTGAATGTCACCCTGACATTTGGCCTTCTCCACTCTCGGTGTGCAGACCTTGTGACGTTTTCAACCGCCGGTCATAGTGCTCTGTGATTGAGCCGAACGCATACCTGTTGCTATTAGAGAGCAATCTCCCTCCATCTCTCCCCTTTCTGGTGCTGTGCAGAGGATCCATTAGCAAGATCCTCGTGGGAAATATGACCGGGTAAGCTGTGTGAAGGGGGGTGTGTGGGATAGGGGAACAGGGTGAGTCAGTGGAATTACACTGCAGGAGACACAGAAGGAAATGAGTGATACACTCCAAGGAGAAAAGAAAAACAAGCTAAAAATACAATGCAGAAGAAGTAGGGAGAAAAAAAAAAAAGTAGAGAATGATGTTAGAGAATAATTCCTGAATCTACTAGCTGGATCCAGTTAATACATGGTGTTAACAAGTTCATCTTCTCTTCATAGAGACCGGTTTTTAAGCTATGCTTCTATGCTGCCTGTATATACAAAGCAGTTTGGAGCTTAACATCAGATATACACTGCATATATGTGTGTTTCCAAATCAAACAGGTTAAATAGTTTTATGGAGGACTTAACATTGTTTTTTTGGCCACTCTTTGGCATTCTGCTGTCTGTTGTTGGTACCTTTCTGTTTCCAAAGGTAACCTCAGAGGGTGATTAACTATTCTTGATCTTATCAGCAAGGGATAATAATATAACATTGTTGTTTTCAATAAATGCAAATTTCATTTAACAAAGGCAAATGTTCATTTCTCTTGATGGTGGCATCAGGGATGGAAATGGTTCTTCCAATACATGCAGTAGCAATTTGAGCCGTTCCAGGTAACCTGCTTCTTGCAAAACCTGGAGCGGCTCGAGGTGCTATGCACGGGGAGTGTATCGCCATCCCTGGTGCCATTTTCTACAAAGAGCCAAGGGCTGCCCTCAGCCCTCATCTTTCTGAGATTAAATGTGTCTTCGAGCAGTTTGTCATGTGGCATAGCTGATACTCCTCTACCCTTGACCTGAGAGTGGGACACTGCCAACAACTCCGCTGCTCCTGTTTATGTGTATGTATGTATGTGTGTGTGTGTGTGTGTGTGTGTGTGTGTGTGTGTGTGTGTGTGTGTGTGTGTGTGTGTGTGTGTGTGTGTGTGTGGCACATTATCAAAGTACCACATATTACCCCTGCACCAGGGAGTGTGGGGGAGGCCTTATCCAATGCTATGCAAACTTATTTGCCTAAAAGCATGTGCAGAGGTTGTGCGGCTGGCCTTCTCGTTTACGTGAGATCGATAGTTCTTGTACTGCATACGTGCGTGTTCCTTGTTGTGGGGGCGGGGTTACGCGCGGGCATCGCAGATATAGTCCTGCAATTAATGTTGAAATCATTAACATAATTTCTCCTCACAGCGTATGTGGAAAAGCAGCAGTTCACACAGCGAAGGTGAAGCACCGGCTTTGAACTCGCCCCCCCTCCTTTGATGGAGGAAGTGAAGATTGACTTAACAAACCTTTTTCCTCGGCGGACGCATTTTGAGTTGTTTTGCGTTGCGGAAAAAGCGAGGGAGGAAAGCAAAGTCACTGGGGGTGGGGGGCGAGAAGGAGCGGGAGGCAGGGGGGTATATATAATTATTGATTAAACGTTCCTTAACCACGTTACGAAATACCCAGAGAGGTTTATCCTTTTTACCTTGGCAGGTGCTCTGTTAATTCTGGCTTTAGAGCAACCCCTGATCCCTGCTAGGCACACCCATCTCCTGGCAAGCTACCAGGGAAAGGACCGGCCTTATCAATTAATAATTCACTCTAGGCTGGTCTCGGCCCCTGGTGGCCTGATAAGATTATAGCTACAAGCCAGGAGTCAAGGTTAGTGGTAATGATGCAACTCTGTTCCAACAATAGCCCAAGATTGGCCTTCCCAGAGGTGTGTGGCGAGAGGGAGGGGGCAGCTCCAGGAGGAGCCCTCTACATGTTTGGAGATGTGGGGGGCGGGGGGGGGGGGGTGGATTTTTGGAGTGCTGTGCGAAATTAATGCAGAGGTCTGAGAGAGTAAATATTGAATAAGCGGCTGATTTTTATTTGTTTAATTCTTTTTTTATTTTTTTGGCATTCACAGTTGAAACAGGCGGGTCTCGGGAGGCTCTCGCTCAATGCCTTGGTGGTGGAGCGGTAACCTTTCATTTGCATTTTTTTTTGCTAAAGCGGAGGTTGCTAGGGGTGTGAATGCTGGGCAAAAAAACGAGGAGCTTCTTAAGAGGGCAGACTAGCAGGCCTCTCGCTCGTCTGTTGTGTAAGAGGAGAAAGTTGGAGAAGTGCTCACTTGCTCCACAATTCTCTCTCTCTCTCTCTCTCTCTTTCTCTCAGGAAGGAACTGTTTGCAGCTGCTGGTGAGTAGGAGCCCAGAGGCCTTGGGCCCTTGTCAAAAGACTTGAGTAAGTAAATCCACCCCTTTCCACTTTAGCGTTCATTCCCTGTCGAATAGCGCTCTGTGCTCCTCTTCAGTCCACTCTGAAGGCGAGGCTTGGCCCAGCACTGTGCCTGGCAGGGGGTTAGTTTAAGAGGAAGAGCCCTTTGTCAAGTAACAAGTCGCCTACCTTTATTGATACTGTAACGCTCACTTGTGAAATTTAACGGCGTTAGCGTGCGTGTAATGTTCTGGGTTTTGGAGCGCTCGCAGTTTGACTCACTCGGTGTGGTTTTGACGTGACGCACTCTCCGAAACCTAAATTTGGCGTTCTGGCGTGCGCAGCCCAGCTCTCAGTTCCTGTCACCCGCGACGCGTCTCGGTGCACCGCACTCACTGTGTCAGAGGTCACCACTGTTAGTGGAAACCGCTCACACAATCGCAGAGCATCCGCGTTGCACACCAGGTCTTGGCCTGACTGTGACTCTGACTAGGTGTCCGAAGCGTTGCTGTGGACTCTCGATCGGCAAATTTTTCGCGTGGCGCGTGTAGCCGAGGGACAGAACCGAAGCGATCGAAACCCGTCTGCGCCCGGAGCAGCTTTCGGACCGGCTTTGGACCGTTTTCAGGAGTCGACCCGCCGCTGGACCAGGTAGATTTCGTCAACTTGCATCGCAGTCCGTGACAAAACTGAAGGATGGAAACCCCCACTGTGATTGTGAAAGTCCCCCTTCCAGACCAAAGGTAAAGATTTGCATTGTTTGCAGTGCAGTCAGACAGGAGGTGCTGAGTGCGTTCCTCAGGAAAGGGTGTGGTTGCGTTGTGGTTCCGTCTCACGCCGGGCCGGAGTGGTCCATTTCCCCCAGTCAGACGTGTTTCCCCGCCGTCCCCAGCTGAGAGCGAAGGCTGACGTGAACAGATCCGAAAGAAGCCTTGTCCCTGAAGCGCTAAACTGCGCTCTTCTTATTAACGAGAGACGCTGCTAATTGTTTCTCTGAAGAATTTGGCGCGAGGCAGGATCGCATCCGAGCAACTATCCCAGCAGTAGAACATTTTATCAGGGCTGTTATTGTTTTTGCTGTGGATTATAATTAGGACTTCTCTTTTTCTGCACCTGAATACTTGTTGCAAGGTGGTGCTTATTTGCATTGATGTGCACCCGGGCCTACCGAGCCAGTGCACGAGGGGTCAGCTCGTTTAAACGGCATGAAAGGGAAGATGTGTGTGGCTCTTGAAATATTAATTTCAGATTTATAGACTTCAGGCATTTTCTTTCCTGTGTTAATAAGCCACTGAACATCTTAGCACATCTGAGAGATTATTGGCTTGAATCAGCCTCAGTATTAATATTTCTCCTTGTGTTAATGTGGTCTGCAGCACAGTGTTTCATCTCCATAAGCGTTCGAGAGGGAGAGTGATTCATTCATTATGGCTGGACGCTGAGGATGAACTGGCTCTCTCACAACAAACGCACAAACTTCATTCTCCTTTAAGGACCATCCGCTTTGCGTGCGATTTCGGAAGATATTATCGAACTCTTTCCCTTGTGTGTGTATATTGAAAACAAGACAACGTAAAAAAACCCCACACATTTTTCACCAAAATCTGTTAGCATATTAGTTGAGTGCCGTTCCAGGAAACTAAGGGACGTTGGTGGTCTGTTGAGAGTCGGGCGTCTGTTTAGCTGCAGAGCTCTTGGCTCGCGGCTCTGCCGGCAGTTAAAGGGTTAATTCTCCAGCAGCACCACATGCTGCTTATCACGGGATGATGGCTTTTCATTTTTGTACGCTTGTCTGATTTGACATTCGCGGACTCTGTGCGGTCTCCCTTTCCGTCCCTGAAGAAAGGCCTGCGCAGCTCTGCGCAGACTCACACGGACGGCTTATCGCCACTTCCGTCGCCTCTGCGCTGCGAGCCACTTCTAAGAATCGCGCGCGTGTGGGATTCGGTTCACTGCGAAGGTGGATGCCATATTTAGGAAAGAGAGAGAGATTAAAAGTTTCCATCTGAACGTCTTGGCGGTATGAAGGAAGTAACGCGGAGAGCGATTATTGTGGCAACCCGCATGACGGTGCGTGCAGGGGATGGGGGGGCTTGCTGTGATAAGTCAGCGCATTGTCAGCCGTCTCGGACGCACATCGGCATTCCTCCTCAGTCACACAGTGCTGTTCGGCGGCCCCCGTGATCGTCGCCAGTAAACAAGGCCGTCTCTGTTCCCTCTCTGCGACCGAGGTAGACCTCAGGAATTCCGTGGCGTTATTCATTCTCTGCCATCGCGCGTTCGCCCGTCTCCTGGGTGCCATTGCTGTAGCGATGGGCGATGCTGGCGTCGAAGCGAGGGTTGAGGTGGGGGCTGCGTCATGCGGCCGGGCCTGCCAGGGACACGCACCTCTCCCGGGCTCCCAGTGGGAAGGTGTTTCTGCTGGTGGAGCTGTGACAGGGCACAGGATGGGACGGGGGAACACTTACGGTTTTAAATAGAAGAAATGCCCCGGGCTCAATTACTGTCTCCCATCTCCCCCCCCTGAAAAAGCGCAAGCTCAATAATTTAATGTGACACAAGTACTCTGAATGCAGTGCACTGGGCAAGCTTGCCTAGCGATCTGCAGGAAATCTCTGAGAGAGATCTCCCTGAAAGCAGAGATTTAAAAGTGTTCACGGTGGCATGCTGCACATTTGTGCATTTGGAATGCGATCTTACTGGCAGAGATCGATGGAGGGGCTGGGGGTGGAGTGACATCCACATTTGAAAGTGAAAGTTCCAGCGCTCATGATCTGGAGAGGTGTCTGTTTCCTGTGATGTCACTCCATCCCTGTAGTCTAATGGGCCACCTGTGCATTTGTGTGTGTTCTTGTGTTTGAGCTCAGTCTGGAACAGGGGAAATAGTTGGATGTATGTCTGTATGTCTGTATAAAGGTTGTGTGCTTCTGGTCTATGTGTGCGCAGGTGTGTGTTTGTGTATTCGGTGTGCGTGCGTGCATGTGTGCATACGTGTGTGTGTGTACGTGCTTGAGTGTGCGTGCGTGGATGCTGCCTGTGTGCGGTGTGTGTGTGTGTGTGTGTGTGTGTGTGTGTGTGCGTGCGTGCATGCGTGCGTGCGTGCATGCGTGCGTACCAACCTGTGTGTGTGCGTACCTACCTACCTGTGTGCGTGTGTGCATACCTACCTGTGTGCACGCGAGCGCGTGAGTCCTGACAAGGGGGAATAGATTGACGCACGTCTGTCAGTAGCAAGGTTGCGTGTTGGCGGTGTGTGCCGGCAGTGTGGCAGGCGGCTGCTGCATGACAGGCCTGTGATGAGTTAAGCCCTGGAGTGAGCCTGGCTTAGCCGGGCGACCGGGCCCCCTCTATATCCCCGGTAAGCCGCCGTGGGCCCACCACGCTGCCTCTGAATCTGCTCTCAATCCGCCACCTTCCTCTGCGCCACTGACCAGAATACCAATTGACGGGTGGCCTCATATATATTTCCCCTCTCCCCTCTGTGTGTGTGTGTGTGTGTGTGTGTGTGTGTGTGTGTGTGTGTGTGTGTGTGTGTTTTTCAGGTCTCTTTGCCTGATCTGAATTGCAAGACTTTTGTAGGGGAGCGGAGGGGGGGGGGGGTTGGGCTGTGTTTGATTGCACCGGGGCGAGGTGCAACTGTAGCGAGCCGCAGTGCTCTGACTCAGTCCCCCCCCCCCTCCCCTCCCTCCCCGGGAAATGCATTGATCTCGGCCCTCGTCAGTGGAGAGGAAGTCCAGGAAGGCCTCTTGTTTATCGCGGAGAGCACATCTCCGTATTTCTCTCTCCCCCGAGCGGCGGTGTCCCAACCAACGTTGTTTCGCACTGGCTGCCAGCCGGAGTCCTTCGCTAAGGGGCAGGCAGCCTCGACGGCTCTGAGCGCTGAGAAGCGTGCTAAATCTGAAAAGGCGAATGCCTGGCGCTCGGAGCCTCCTCCGGCTCTCGCGCTGCGCAAGGCCGTCGCTCAGCCCAGTGCAGCTTGTGTACGCGGCTCTGCGACGTTCGCCGTGTTTCTCTGACACCGGCACGGTGAGACTACAGAAGCATAATGCGTGCACAGCGATATACACAATAGCCGAGCACGTGGGGAGCGGAATGATTATTCAGCACATTACTGTGTATTATGCAGCTCCGCTCAATGAAAGAGGCTTCTTGTCCGGGGTGTACTGCTGACCACTAATTAGCTCCTCGCTCCTCGCACACACTCGGGATTGTCGCTCCCTCCTCTCTCCCAGTGTGCACACGCACACACACAAACACACTTATACAGACACATATGCAAACGCACACACACACGCAGACACACTTATACACACACATATGCACACACACATACATACACAAACACACTTATGCACACACATATGCAAACACGCACACACATACGCACACACACACACACACACGCACACGCACACACGCACACACACACACACACACACACACATATGCATACACACACAGCCACACACGTGCTCGCGCGCGTGCACACATGCACACATGCACACACACATACACACATATGCACGCACACACACACACACATAGACATGCACACACACATATGCGTACACACACACACACACACACACACACAAACACACACACACACAAACTGCTCACACCATCACTCCCTCCACTCCCTACACACTTTCTGTAGGGTTGCTCCCTCTCCCCGTACACACATGGCGAAGCAGTCAGAATGATGAATATCCTTCAGTGCCCGACCTGAAGTCCAGAGCTCACTGTCTTCTGGGAATCACATGTGTGTAGAAATAGCTCGGGCTGCTTTTAGCATAATCACTTCTTTCTCTCTCCGCTCTCTTGTCCTTGGCGCTAAGAAAATAATAGGAGAGAAACAGTGACCTCGTTAATGTGGGGGCAGCACATGTGTTTCCCCCGCAGTGGGCAGCGCGGTCGCACGGCCCCGCGGTGTTCGTCGCGGCCCGTGACTCCCATTTTTTGGCAAGCACCTGGAGTCACATGAAGCCACATGCTCGCAGGAAGATCGGGGCTCCCAGAAGCCGATGCCTGTCTCTTTCTCTTATTTCTCCCCCTCCACGGGGGAAGGGCAGGGAGGGAAGTTTCCTCGCGTTCTCCAGAGGAAGTGGCGTCTCCGTGCCTCTGCTCTGTGGGAGCGGAGCCGCGAGGGTTCAGACTATGAGGGAGCGGGTTTTGCGCTGCTCAGCCCGTACCAGGCCCTGTCACAGACGCCTGTTTTCACCGCTTCATCAAAAAAGGATCATAACTTTGTCGGCGAAAGACAAGCTTGCGCAGTCATCAGATTTATTAGGACGCAAACGAGGCTTTTGTTCGCTTAATCTGCATTTTGCTTAGGCATTCAAAATGTGCGCCGCGTTCCCGGGCGCAGGGAAAAAAGGACTGAAGGTGGTTGCGTTGCAAAAAAAAAGGTGTGTTCATTCGACAATTACCTGAATATGCATTAGTCAATGACAGTGTTTGGACTCTGTGTCTTTTGTTAATGTTTTCCGCCAGGAATCACCTGGGCGTGAGCGTGTAGCGGCCGCAGTGGTCCAAGGCGTGTTTTCTGAGCTCTCTGATGGCGTCATTTTTACAAGGCCCCGTCAGTGAGGGGACCCTGTGCGGTGTGTGGCGCTGCAGCTGGGCCGGGGGGTGATAGAGCGCCCTGCAGAGCGCCCAGAGGCGCCGGAGCGGGAGCGGGAGCGGGAGCGGGAGCGGGAGCGGGAGCTGCTCTGTGGGCTTGGATCCGGGCCAGCGGGCTTTGCTGCCCCAGTGAGGGAGAGAGCGGCCTCTGCCAAAATCGGCAGAATAACAGGACCCAGAGTGTGCGTGTGTGCGTGCATGCGTGTGTGTGTGTGCGTGCGCACGTGTGTGGTGTGTGTGTGTGTGAGATAGAGAGAGCTTTGGGCATGTTTGCACATGAGCTTGTGTAAATATGTATGTGTCTGTGTGCATGTATGTGTGTGTGTGTGTGTGTGTGTGTGTGTGTGTGTGTGTGTGTGTGCGTGTGTGTGTGTGTGTGTGTGTGTGTGTGTGTGTGCATGTATGTGTGTGTGTGTGTGTGTGTGTGTGCGTGCGTGCGTGCGTGCGTGTGAGATAGAGAGAGCTTGTTCATGTTTGCATATGAGCTTGTGTGTGTGTGTGTGTGTGTGTGCGCGCGTGTGTGTGTGTGTGTGTGTGTGTGTGTGCAGAAGCACATATCTATGTTTGTGTGCTTGCATATACGCATACAAAAATTATTTTGTGCATGTGTACATATCTGTATGAATATGTGCATGTATGCACCTTCATGAATGTTTATATATGCTAGAGAGTGAAGCCATGTGTGTGTGTGTGTGTGTGTGTGTGCGTGCGTGTGCAGAGGTTGGGTAGGAATTAGAGGTATGTGGCTTCGGGTAACATACTGTCACAGGCATAAGGCTATTCTACATAAATCTGGACCATTTCCCACAGAGATGCATTGCTTTGTATTCATTAAAACAAATTATTTGACAAGGCCAGAACACAGACCATTCAATTATATTTGAATGTGTTCCAGTAGTCAGAATGAGAAGCACTTACATAAAAATATGAATATGATTATGTGTTAAGTACATTGAAATAACTGCTTCCGATGATGGCGCTAAAAAAACAACTGGTTTGCGTTTGTTTTTGCTGTGATGGGGATGGTGACAGTCACTGCCAGGGAGTCACTAGTCATCAGCTCAAGATCAGGCGCCCCCACAGTTAGATACAAAAAACCCAAATGTACTTAAGATTTAGGATCACCGTGCGTGTGCAGTAAAGTACAATCTGCCCTGCAAATGATATGGCGCCTGTAAGATAAGCGGGCTTTACCTGGCCTGACCTGTTTCTCCTGCAGGAGGGAGGAGGCCCGATTCGCGACCATGGAGGGTCAGAACAGCAACCACCAGCACAACCTAGAGGAGCCCATCAAACTGTACAAACCCGGGCAGAACTTCCAGGACCAGGTGAGACCCGCCGACCCACCTACAAAGCAATGCGCCCGTCATTTCCCAGCCCCACGGACCTGTCCACCTGTCCATTAATAATAATAATAATAATAATACATTTTATTTATACTACAAGCAGAGAGAATGCTCGTACTAGTCCTGCTTAACTGTCACACCGTAGGTAGCTATCGCAAGAGCGGAAACGACTCACGCGCGACCGTAGGAGGCACAGCTGAACGGAAAGCTAGCACGTGGGAGAAGCGCAATGTGTTCGGCGTGATTAGCTGCTCTTGTCGAGGGAGAGCGAGGTGACCGAGGACTGCTTTTCACTAAACGCGGAGTTTAGAGCTCGAGTCGTTTGAGGCGGGGAGGGGGGACACGACGGAGCGCGCTCGCGAGGAACGGCAACCTTAAAACAAGTCGAGTGGAACTTTGACACACCTTGGAGCGTGGAGCCGATGGGTTTGTTATGTACAAAAGCCATTAATTTCGCCTTTACCGCGTGGCATTCATTCACTCTTTTAAAGGGCGGTGTGCGGGATTGTTGCTGTCGGGAATAAGACACAGCTCTGACAGAGTTTATTGTGTGGCTGTGAAATGAGAACCGGAAACAGCCCGGGAGTTTTTTGCTCTGTCACCGGAACCTCTTCGAACAGCCCCTCGTTTCATCGCACCAAGTCATTTAGTGACGCTCGTTCCCCTTAATGAATTCTACAGTAATAACCCAACTGTTGTTTGGAAATTAATGTTAATTTCCTCTTTGTCTCTCAGCACTGAGACGGCAATTACCACATCAAGTGTACTGGCAGGTTTGATTGTGAGCTAATGCATATTTTTGTTTTCCTAAGCGGGGCGAGCTGTGTAATTACGTTGTTGTTAAATGCAATTAGCGGTCGGTGCAGAGCACATGCCACTGCTATGAAAAGGGGTTCTTCCCCTCTTTCTGTCCCGGGTTAGGTCCACCTTCACTGTCTTTTCCCCCACCCTGTCCCTATTCTCCCTGTGGCCTGCTGTGTTTTTCCCATGAGGATAAAAGCTCATTTTTATCTGCGGTTTTATCACAAGTTAAAAAAATCTTTCTCTGTATCGGTTTGTTTGGTTAATGACCATTTAGATCTGTGTTTAGTTTTCCATGGGTGGTGCCAAGTCAAGCTCTGTCTCAAGTGATGTCTATTGCTTTCTACTTATGTGTCACGAAACATGGCATGTTTTTACATTTATAATTGTACTGTGTGTATTGTAACTGTAACCTGCCAAGCCCCTGCAGATGAAAATGAGCTTAAGACAAATCAGGTACAATGAATGAAATGCCAACATGTATGTTAAACATTGTACATGGTCCCTTACAAATAAACAAATACATAAATAAAATAAGGCACCCCCCCCTCCCCTATATCATTCACTTCAGGCTGTCCTTATCGAATCACATCAAACGCATTCGATGTACATGTGATCATTGTGTTAGCTGTGCCCTGGAGCGTACGGTTCTTGACCGATCGGCCGACACAGGGAAGGAGGTTTTCAGTTCCTGGACGGAGCCTCCAGCAGCGAGTAGCGCAAGCACAAAAAATCTAAAAGCCATCCAGCAAACAAAAGAGACTCTTTAGGATCACTGTTAGGGATTTAATCACTGCTGGTCCGCTGTTTGTGCCAGGGGAGCCTCAGATGGAGAGCAATTAACAAAGCGAAAGAAAACACTAAACCCGTCCACAGGTGAGGGGCGGGGGAAAGTGAAGCCTCCCTCCATCAGAGCTGACACGCTAATAACGTTTAGCCAGTTTGTGATTTTTATTATTCTCAAAAGGGTGGAAATCAGATGCGATATGGGAGGGATCGGGGTGTGTTTATGGACGTGCGATATGGCTGGAAGGTGGCTGTTTCAGATGTCCTCTGTCGCCGTTCCCGCCCTCTGGTTTGACTGCGGCGATGAAGCGCACGTACATCCTTACCCCGCGGGGGTGAGGGGGTTTGGAACGATGTCAAATTTGTTCAGTCCCGGCTGCGCTCTTTCCCGTGTTCTCTTCCTGGAGAAACTCTCGGCTGAGCGTTTAAACAGTCCCGAACGTCAGGAGTAACATGCTGACGCTGTTGTTCTGAGCTGTGAATCCACACAGCAAAGCGAGTATAAAATATATACATATATATATGTACAGTATATATGGATGCAGTATATAAATGCAGCATGGCATATAGAGATAATGTGATTGTTTTGGGAAGTATACACACCGCTCACATAAGAATCATGTATTTATTGTTGGGAGGGTTTTCGAATACGTTCAGCGTTTCTGCAGCGTGGAAGCACTGCAAGGCGCCCTCGCGGCGTCGTCTGAAACAGACACAAAAGCTCTTTTGTCCTGACCAGAGCAGTCCAGCGGGTCGGCGCAGAAAACGGGCCGCGGCCTCCAGCTGTTTGGCCGCGATGTGCCGAGGGACCGGACAGTGCTGGCAGGGGCGTGCGAGGGTGCCACGCCGCACATATCTCTGTCGTGAGATCAGACTTAGTTGCCCTGGGGCGCAGTGCGCCACCCAATCGCACTCTCTCTCCGGAAAAATAGGGCCGGACGTCGAGGGCATTCACAGCACTACCGTACCGTATGGAACAAAAAGTCATATCTTATTTTTTTTGTTTTGTTTTGTTTGAGATTTTTCCCTCTTTTTTTCTCCCAATTTGGTAGCCAATTATACCCTCGATTTCTTCTTCGATTTACCCTCCCCCATGAACTTGCTGCCCGCCTCCACGGGACAAGCTAATACTTCGAGGCAAAGTTTGCCTCCTCCGAGACGGAACTCGCCCGACGTGGTACCGCTCCTCGACGAGCTCGTGCCAGCTTTCCCTCCCCCCCTCCCACCTGGGGCGGACAGCCAAACGCCACCTCCGACCAGGGCTCCCCACCAGTGCTGGTCTGGTACAGTCGGGTTTCGAACCGCGACCGTGATAGGCAGCTCGCACTTGTAAAGGACCAGCCAATACGAGTGCATTAGACCGCTACGCTATCGGAGGGCCTCAAAAAGTCATATTTCTTCAGGGTTTAATTAAAACAAATGCAACTTCGATTAATGTCTGCGAAATTACAAATACAATTTGCATGTTTCAAGCACATCCTTTTCTTCTCAATGCGCAAGCACTTAAAAGTACTTAAGTACCATTTTGAGTTTCTGAGTATTCTTGCCCACCCCTGTGGGGAAACCCAGCAGAATATGATAAAGAATATTACACATCCATAATCGAGACATGACAGAATTCTAATGCAGTATGACTGAGCGATGCAGGCTGCATGGCCCCTACACGAGGTCTTTAATCTCTTTAGTCTTTAATCTAGAAAAATGTTTCAAAGTAATATATATACAAAAAATCTGCGCATTAAAAATTCATCACACAAAAAAATTGATCTTAACTTTGACACATATCGTTATGGGAAGCCTGCCACTCCAAGCAGTGAACTCCATGAATGAATGGTAGTGTGTGCCGGGGGGAGGAGGGTATGGAGGGGGGGTGACAGTGCTTAGGGATAAAGGGTGAGGTGTAGGAGTTGAGAGGTGGGTGTATAGGCGGGGAAGGGGGTGCGTCAAGTTAGAGGATGGTTTGCAGGGTATAGATCAGGGGGGCCCAAGTTCGGTCCTCGAGATTCACCGGGTGTGTGGGCTTTTGTTCCAGCCCTTCACTAACACGCCTGATTTCATTAATCAACTGCTCATCAAGACAATGGATATTCTAATCAGGTGTGTTAGCGCTGGGCTGGAACAAAAGCCTGCACACCCGGTGAATCTCGAGGACCGAACTTGGGCACCTCTGGTTTGCATCAATAGTTCCCAAACTTTGCGAGCCCACGACCCATTTAATGAGTGAAAACATTTCCTCCCACCCACCTCTACTTATGTATAGCCTATGAGCAGACACATGCTCAAATATGGAACGCAAATGTTTTTAACGTTATGTCAAAACAACCGCACGTACTCAGTAACTAGTGGTGCATGTAATTAGTGCAGTGTTTACTTTGACAGGTGTGAATGCTTTTGGAAAGTTTATTATCCACAAAAGTTATTTTTTCTCACAACCCACAGTCTGGAGACCACTGGTGCCGATAATGCGTACTTGGACATAAACAGGTAGGCTGTGTGATATGTGAGATTTTTGGGTCTGTCAGAGAGACGGGTGCTGCAGGGAAGTGTCCATGTGACAGTATTAGAAGGGCGGGGGCGGTGGCGGTGTTGGGGGGGGGGTGGCCTTTAATGCGGCTGCTCTAATCAGCGTTGATGGAATTGGGGGGGGGGGGGTGATGCTAATCTGGGTCATTGCATATGTAAATGCACAGCTGGGATCTTTGCAGTGCCAAAACACATCAGCCAGGGTGTCTGTGTGTCACCCGGCATTAGCTCCAACACGGCAGGCAGACGGGAGCGCTAAACACACCCCGATCCCTCCCGTCCCGCGGCTGGAGGCATTACCGCAATTACAAATAGTGTCAATATCGCGTTCCGTCAGTCTCGCCGCTCAGAGGACACGCGTACAGGGCCCGGCGCCGCGGTTTCCCACACACACGTCACGCTACCTGACATGTATGGAATCAAACTCGTCTTTTATTTGTATTTTTTTTCTATAAATAAATATCTGCACGCCAGTACACGCCAGGGTTATTTCTGGATTTTCCGTTTGCAATACTGTTCCCAAAAACTCTTGATCAAGCAGCAGTTGTTGATCCCTTGGTCCCGGGATCACTTGATTAATAGGGATTTAAATAGACAAGGGGGACAGGAAGTCCTTGTCCGGGCCCCCTCATCTTCATTAGAGAGGGCCACGCCCGCCCCCGTTCTCTCTGTCAGTGAAGTGTTGTCATGGATAGACCCTTGGCCTGTGGAGTGCTGTTTCATCCAGAACCAGCTTCTATTGTAGGCCTGTCCCCTCCTCACAATATGTTCGTCAGCGCTAATTAACACAAGTACCAGCCATTACTGAGAGATGAGTCACTGCTGATCGCTGGCCAGGATAAGACTCACTGTACCGCCTGCGTTTAACTTGCTCAGCACACACACCCACATCCATACGCACACCCAGCAAAGCGTGCACCCATGCACACACTCTCTCCCCTTCCTCACTTCTCTCTCACTCCTTCCCCTTTCCTGGCATACCTTTTTTGTATGTGCATGCCTGTGTGTTTGCATGTGTGTGTGTGTGTGTGTGTGTATGAGTGTGATTATGTGCATCTACAGTGTATGCATAATTGTGTGTGTGTGTGTGTGTGTGTGTGTGTGTGTGTGTGTGTGTGTGTGTGCATGTGGGCATGTCTGGAGGTGAGTGTGTATGAGTACGTCTACAGTGTCAATATAATTGTGTGCGTGTGTGTGTGTGTGTGTGTGCGCATGTGTGATGGTGTGTGTACGAGTGTGTCTACAGTGTCTATATAATTGTGTGTGTGTGTGTGTGTGTGTGTGTGTGTGTGTGTGTGTGTGTGTGTGTGTCCATATGTGGAGGTGTGTGCATATGAGTGTGTCTATATAATGATGTATGTGCATATTTGTGTGTGCATATGTATGTGTGTGTGCGCGTGCGCATGTGTTTGTGTTTGTGTGTGTGTGTGTGTGTTTGTGCGTGCATGCGCGTGCGTTTGCTGCAGGAGTTCTGTCCTGAACTTTCATTGCCTCTCCGAGAAGCTGGCACGGCAGAGAAACGATCAGAACTCCCAGAATGTGACCTTTCCTTCTGATCGCACCTTACACCGAAAAGCGCCGTGTCAGAAGTGCGCTGACAGTCAGATCCACACAAAGGTCAAAATCAATCACCTGGACTGTTAATCTGTCTGGGCCTGCTCTCCCAGGTGTGCTGCCTCTCTGGCTGACATGTGGATATACACTTCCTGACACCATGACTGTGTACTCCGTAATGTTCCTCCTGACGGTGATTTGCTCGGGGGTGTTGGGGGGGCACCAAAAACATGGAGTATTTTTTTTCCGCTGTTGTCTTATTGATTTGACAGTGACAGCGTTGCTTGGAGGGTGATTTGTTTTAAAGCGCCAAGGCTTTTTGTTTGAGCCACGAAGACCCGCAGTGGTGCAGCGTGAAATGTTGAAACGGAAGTGGCATGCCAGTGGTTTTATACCCAAAATAAAAAATAACAGACAGTAACAGGTGGCTGAATGTGAGACAGAAAATTAGCAACACCGCCCTCTGGGGCTATTACTTCAAATACATATTGTTATAGAGGTGATGCACAGCAAAAATATGGACAAGCATGTTAACTGCACCACAGGGGGTAGGTGCAATACATACAACGATTTGATTTGAGTTTGAGTTCATTTGAGCTCACGTGATTTTGGGCTGCGTCAGTTAGAGTAACTTGGAGACTTTGAACGTCATGTTCGAATATTTTTTTCCTTTTTTAAAAACAAGTTTTATACTCAAAGAGCATTATGTAACTCATGATTTTCACATCAACACCTTGCTCAAGCAACAGGATGAATTGGTGTACTGGACATGTCTGCTCATTAGGCCTCTCAACAGGGCAATATTAGTGAGGAACAGCGTGTGAAATCTCACCACAGGCCTGTCTCTGGAAGGATAGACTGTTGGATAGTTTTAATTTATATTCATATGTTTACTTTATGAATTGAGCAATCATAACTAGTCAAGTATTCTTGTGATATTCACCAGGGGAATTTAGAGATGTTTGGATGGCAAAGGAAAGTGTTGCACGCCTGGACAACATTTGTGACCAAATATCACTATACATTACTTACATTAGTAAGTACATTTACATTTTAAGCATTTAGCAGACAATCTTATCCAGAGCGACTTACAAGATGTGCATTAATACATGGCAGGAACAATCATAGTTTGCGCATGAGATCAGTGCAGTAATACAGCGATAGACATCATTGTAGGCAGCTGCATACCATACCTGTAACACTGGGAAGGAAAAGGTTAGTGATTTTTTAATTTTAATTATTTTTATTTTAATTTAAATGAGAAGGCAGGGATACATATAAAAGAAGTGTTGAGCAAGTCGGCAGTGGTGATGACAATTGGCTAGATGTACAGAATTCAGTGGTAGTGGAGTCTGAAAAGGTGTGTTTTAAATCTCTTGCGGAAGATCGCAAGTCATTCAGAGAAGAGAGGCGAGAGGACCGGAGGATGGGGCAGTCAGTTTGCCAGAGGAGGTTGAGCGGAGGGGTCTGGCTGGGGTGTAGGGTGTGATGAGTGTCTGAAGGTAAGGGGGAGCAGTTCCTCTAGCCGCCTGAAAGGCAAGCACCAGTGATTTGAATCTGATGTGTGCTGCGATGGGGAGCCATTAGTGCCACCAAGTGCATTAGTACAAAGAATACATGACATAAGAAGCATCACAAAGAGTAATGTTCAAATCTTACATTATGTAACAGAAGTTGCATTACTATAATAGCAAAAGTGACATTGTAAAGTTTACCCGGTGACTCATCTCTCTTCTTCAACACCCACCAATAAATCTTACATTATGTTACAGAAGTTTTGTGTTGCTTTACAAAATTGTAAATTACATAGCAAAAAGCAAAAGTCACATTATAAAAGTGGCCCAGTGATCTCTCTCTCTTTCACCCTCCCCTTTCCCCCTTCCCTCCGCACAGTGGAAGTTTCCATCCTACCAGTACTGCTGCACGCTGGCCAACTTCCGCATCGAGAAAAAGATTGGCAGGGGCCAATTCAGCGAGGTGTACAGAGCAACATACCTGCTGGAGGGCAAGCAGGTGGCCCTGAAGAAGGTCCAGGTGAAGCCCTCTCCATGCCCCTGTGGAGCTCACTCAGGAGCACAGTGTTCTTCTGTGCAAAATGTACAATTTCTGCCTGAGGACCTCCCATTTTATAAATGTTAGTCCTTCCTCCATTTCTGCTCTCACAAAAATATTAGGATAATATACTGCTTTTGCAATTTTTTTGGCCACGGCAGAAAAAAGGAGAGCAAAACAAAAATAAGCGATTCAATGACTGAATGCTGTTGCAAGTGACCCTTTTCCACAAAGGTAAGATTTTCTGGAAAACGGGTCTTTTTTTTTTTTTTTTTTACAGTATGTACACTTAGCGTGTATGGGTAACCAGAGCCATGAGTATTAAGTTATAAATTGATTTTTTTACTTGTGTTTCTAGATATTTGAGATGATGGATGCTAAAGCACGGCAGGACTGCATCAAGGAGATAGACCTTCTGAAGGTGAGGCAGTACAGTATGTGTTCGCATTAATGACAGCTGTGGGATTTCCCTGGTTAGTTGCCTGTATTCCTGTCATATTTAGACAGGATGATATTTAGGGCTGGCTGCAATCAGAATACTTTTACAGTAATAGCTATAGCTATATATATATATATACACACACACAGAGGTAGTAGCGGAAAATGTGGAAATACAAATATGATACGACTATGGTATCCTGCTCTGTAGACAGACCGGTCTTGATGAAACTGCCTGCTCACTGCCTAAATTAAAATTTGCAGTCAATTGATTTAGAGTTGCTTGCCTGTTTAGCCTTGCACCTTGATCTAATGCATGGACATCACGATCCAGGAGTATACGCTTCAAACCACAGTTGTTGATGATGCCCTTCCCTCAGAGTTCCATGCCAACATCATCTTCAATCCTTGTAATACATCAACAGACTGAGCTGTCTTCATCACTGAAGCTCCTGCAAAATGAGCCCCAACAATCGCAGCTCTTTCTAAGTCACTGAGGTCTCATCTTCTAGCCATGTTAGCCATAATTATAGGTAACCAGGCCTGCCCAGCATTTTTGTACAAGACCCTGAGGGCCAGATTTATGGCGGATATTTTGAGGTTGCAAATAGCAACACATTAACGACAAATTTACTAAGACTTCTAATTACGCAATCAAAGAAATGAAATGCCCTCATTCGCAATTTGCGGTAGGATACACGCATAAAAAGGGTCCGAAGCAACATGGCACACTCACACATCTGGACTATGCCAAGAAATGGATATGCAGTAACCAGGGACAAGTAGTGAGGGAACATCAACAAAATTAAATGTTTTACAGATCCGGAAATAGCGGTATTGGTCAAGGGTACATCATCACAATGCTGTATTACAGCATAGGAAAACAACACCAACGGAGAAGAAACATTTTTGGAGTGCATCACGATAGAAATGAATTCATTAGACATAACAAAACGAACAGTAGATGATGTAAAGAAGACAAACAACCGACGATGATGTAAAGAAAATATGATATGACGTTAGGTGGCGTCCAAAAGAAAAACTTTCCTACAACATAATACGGGAAAAAGACACTGGCGGTGGTCTTACCGAGAAAAGAATATTAGAATAAGAATAAAGAATATAAACCGATAAACTTGTGATAGGAGAAGGCCACGCGTCTGAAAGTAAAACTGTATTCACAATTCATTCTATACCCTCCTGACCGCACAATAACGTAATTGTTCAAATTCAGAACTGCGTTTTTACTGACTGCTAGCTGATGACAAATTGGTCAATAGAAATCCTACGTCCTTTCGTATTATTTTTATTTCAAGTTCTAGTAAATAATATGTATGCTATATAGAATATATGTTTAAAATTCTGACTTGGCTGTCTGTAGATGCAGGTATTCCTGAAAATAAAGCTGTTGTGACATGAACTGGGGTACTTGTGAAATACCTAGGCGATTCCACCACCTGGTTTCAAGAATTCTTAAAATTCTCAAGCAAAGAGGAGAGTTGCAATTAAGGCAAACTTAATAAATCAGACGGAATACTTAACCGACCTAATTCTCAAAATCTCCACCCTGTTTTAGCGCGTTCAATTTGACTTATTGCAACCGTTTAGTAAATGCAACGTAGATGTTGCGACCTTGTAGGAACAGTTTTTGCGTTGGAAGAGCAGTCGCGTCTTTTAGCAAATCTGGCCCTGAGTATTCTGGGATGTTATTTGCTTAATTAACTCAAGGACGACACCTGTGTGGAAGCACGTGCCTTCAATATACATTGTGTCCTTCATTTACTCATGTTTCCATTTTTTTACCACTACCTACACACACACACACACACACATATACATACATATATATATATATATATATAGTAGCAGAGATTCGGGTTCAGGTTCAGAGATTTGTAGCTAATGTGACAAGCAGGGGATTTTCAAGGTGAAGAGCTTACTTGCCAGAACTGAACCCTTGTGTATTCCACTGTACATTTTATATAAATAAACTCTATGATTAAGGGTTTCGATATCACCAAGATGGTCATCTTGAAATCACAAGATGCGTGACTCAGGATTTCGAAAGAAGCCATAAAACATTTCATCATTTCGAAATCCAGAGTAAGGCTTCTCCTCATCTTAAGATCTCAATTTCGATTTGGACTGTTATCTTGAGTGAATAACATCCAGAAATGTTTTTTAAAAAAAAATAGTGGTCCTAAAGAGTCACCGTAGGTGCACAGGTAGTGACACAGGGACTTGGTTCTACTCTGTGGTTCTACTTGGTTCTCACTGTGGACACACTCAAGTCAGTGCTGGCTATGTTAGGGGTAGAGATGGAAAACACTGAAAAAAGAAAGATTGGGGATGGTGAGTGAATAAGGAACAAAGGAAAACAACAGTGAAGGAGGGAGGGGCAGAAGAAGGTAAGTCGAGTGAAAGAATAGATGGGACGGAAGAGAGAATGTGAAAGAGTCAGAGAGTGAAAGAAGGAATGGTGGACTGAGAGGGAGAAGGGGAGAGGGACAGTATGGAAGAGGGAATATTGGCGAGACAAGTGGAGAGGGAGAATGAGAGAGAGCGAAAGAGGGAATATTGGAGTGGGAGAGAGGGACAAGGAGAAAGAGAGAGTGTTTGAAAGAGGGAATAGCATAGAGCGAGAGGGAGAAAGCAATGCCTCAGCCCTCGTCGGTGTCGGTGTCAGGGCCTTGATGCTGCTGCCTGCCTCCGCTCGGCACTTTAATAACTTGTCAAATCAATAGCGCTACATCTGCCGTTCGCCTCGCCTGCAGTGCTGAGTCCCAAGCCAGTTGTACTTTTACAGCAGCATAAATTATGCGTGTGACATTTTTACCATTTTTATAGCTCACATCGGAGGGGAAAAAAGAGAAAAGAGTCATTCATCTCTCAGCTTGCTTCATTTTTTGGAGGGAAATTGAACGACTCAGCTGTAAAAAAAAAAAAAAAGGTGGGGGGGTGTTACTGCCTGGTCTGTGTGCACATTGGGGTGGGGGTGGGTGGGGGCTGTGGTCAGACCTCTCTGCTATGAATGCACTTGTTAGCTGTCAGGACCCATTTTCTGGGCTGCTTGCAGTCAACCCGCACGGCGGTCCTGAAATGTAGCCGCCCGCGTGGCCCACGGAACCTGCCCAAGAATTGACCAGGGTGGCAGAAACACAAATCAGTGTGGTCCCCCGCACTGAGCGACGCTTCGCTTTCCGCAAGCGCTATCACGCTTGGTTTTTTAAAATGGCTGAAGGAGAGCGGTTTTCCGCCGCGGGTCTTGTGTGCGGTCGGTGTCGGCGGTGAGCTGAGGTTTACTGGGGCCGGGACGGGAGGGTGTCATGTGGAGTCAGCGAGGTGTTTTTCCTCGCCCCTCTCCGTCGGGGTGAAGCGCACACGGCCGGGCCTGTCATGAACAGCCTGAAAAGGCCATTTAACTGGTGACCTTCCTGCCTGTCAGCTGCTCCCCCAGTTGTTTGCCATGGGCCGCGCGTGCTACGCCAGCAAAAAAGCACTCTCTGGAAAGAGAGCCCGCTACATTGTAATCACAGCATCCGCAGGCTTGCACGTGTGCGCCGGCATGAATGCACTCACACGCTCGCACGTACTCTGTCACGTACCTGCACGCACATGCATGCACTCACCTCCGTATGCATGCACTCCTGCATGCACACACATACTCAGGCACACACACACACACTCATCCTCTCACTCACACGCTCACTCTTTTACTCTCTCTCACTCAGGCTCTCTCTCACTCACTCACTCACCCACTCACTCATGCACTTGTTCTCTTACTCACTCTCTCACTCACTCACTCACTCACTCACTCTCTCACTCACTCACTCACTGACTCTCTCACTAACTCACTCACTCTCTCTTTCACTCAGTCGCTCACTCACTCACGCACTCACTCACTCACTCATTCACTAATTCATTCCCTCACGCACTGACACACAAAGCCAGCCGGTGTGTGTGGGCTGTGTGCGGAGCAGATCGGGGTTCTGTCAGTGTGCTGTGCTGTACCTCCGGCTGAGCCCAGCAGCTCACGGCTGTTCTTTCCCTCAGACGCGCACCACCTGCAGGACTGCAGCAGAGACTCATGGGAGTGCAAGCAGACACTGCGCCAACATCGTCACGATTACTGTTATCACACGCCTGCACTTACATGTCCGACATCGTGTATGCTTTTGTGTGAGATCCCCGCTGGCCCGTAGTAACACATTTTGCCAGGCTGTCACTGTCGGCCGAGCGTTTTTCTTTACTAGATCCCGTCACCTGTCTGTCAACATTGGCGGCATGGTGTGGCGTGGCGTGGGCTGGTGGGGCATGGTGCACCGATGTTACGCCCCTCCCCTGTAGGCCCCAAAATGTGTGATTTATAGGCCTTCATTACCAAAAGGGTAACGTCTAACAACGAATGTGTGTGTAGCAAGTTTATGCAAAATAAACCAAAACAAGGGGTCAGGCAGCTTCCACAGAGACTAAAGAATTAAATCGGGGTCCACTCCAACGGGAGCACAAAACAAAAGGAAACAAACTGCAAAGACAAGCTGGAAACTCCTCATCTCCCTCTTCACACCTGCTCCAGGTGAGGTCACACCTATATGCCATTTTGGGAGGGAATCGCCTTTGTGCTGAGTCATCGCATCGCAACACACGCCCCAAAAGAAAACACAAAAAGTATGCTTGTGTGTGTGAGAGGTGTTGGACCCTAACCCGTCACAGGCGTAGGGTGGTGTGCTGTGTCCTGGCTCGCTGTAGAGTTGTGTGGTGTATTGTGGCTCTGAATAGAGTGTTGTGGTGTCGTGGCTCAGAGTAGAATAGAGTGGTGTGGGGTATCGTGGCTTGCCGTAGAGTGGTGTGGTGTATTGTGGCTCGAGTGCTGTGGTGAGGTGGGCTGGTGTGCTGTGGTGTGGTGTGCTGTAGCATTGCACGGCGAAACGTGGTGCCTATTTTCTCCCAGCTCCACTTTCAGCGTCACGCCTACCCCAGCAGTCGATAGCAGAGGTTTGGCAGCTCAGACAGCCGCGGAGCGAGCGGACTCGCTCATTGATTACCTATAACTCAGCCAAGCGGAGTGGCGGAGGACCGCCAGTGAGCCGCAGCGAGGTCGGGCTCTCCTGGCCGCCGTACAGGGCAGCAGACTACATCTGCATACAGAGAGGACTGCCTCAGATTCACCATGCTCTGCCTCCATCTTCCTCTCCTGGAGCTGGGCTGAGCTGCACTGAGATGGTGTTTTGTGGGAGCAGCCAACTATCCCTGCTCCTCACCATTCCTCCTCTTCAGTATCCCTCCTCCTCATTATCCCTCCTCCTCATTATTCATCCTCTTTACCATTCCTCGTCACTGTTCCTCATTCCCACTATTCTGCCTCACATTTCCCAGGGCTTGTAGGAGGCAGAGTACTGAAGCATTACCATCTGAGATCAAAGTCATGCAAAGGACTGTTTTTGCTTCTTTTTGAGAATTTGATCCAGTTTTTTTTTTTTTTATGGTTTGAGGTCGGGGTGGTTGTTTTTGTCTCTCTGAAAAAATTGTTTTATTCGAGTACAGAATTTTCTGAACGATCTCCAAACGGTGTCTGCTTGAAACGATGACAAAACGCACAAAAGAAAGAGCCGAAAGAGCAGCTGCTCGGGAGCAGAATTCAAAGATGCAAGAACTGGAGCTGCAAGCAGGGGGAAAAGAAGGGACCTTAAACATTAGTGACGGGATCACAAGAACCTGTGAGAGATGGAGAACCTTGATCTTGCATTAGATCGTTTGTGATGTGGCGCTTTAATCCATGTCTGACACACAAACAGCGGCCGTGCATCGCGTGCATGAGGCGGCTCTGAGGCACATGCTCGTTCAGTGCTCTGGCCTTCCCTCAGCCTCACAAAGCATCACGTGCCTTATGCCCCAGCACCACACAGGCCGATTAAACATCAACGTCGAAACCTCCCTAATGCAGGCTAGAAACCTTATTGTCCTCTGTTGTACGTAGGTAAAACAACACACCTACTTTATAGATGGTGGTATTGAGAGAGAGAGGGAGTGGGAGGGATGGGGCTGGTGTTGGCATGTGATCCAGGGTTTTGGAAGTGAGGGGGGTACCCAGGCCCCCCTGGTATCACACGTGCCGCACACAGACGTGCAGAGCGGCGGGCAGGTGGCTTCTTGGCCCAGAGTGTATGTATACATCTTTGGGGCTGATTTTTTCCAGCGTTTATGCAGTTGGATCGGGTTGGATGCCCCCCCATATAACCCCTATATAAGCTCCCCACATCATGGGGAAGCAGGAGGCCAAATTAGAGCTCTAATGAAGGCCGGAGCCACCGGCTCTGTAAATGGACCTAATGAGCGCACGGCAAACTAGCCTAACAGCCTAACTACCTAACAGCAAAGTCGCTTTCTCCTGTCCGTATGGGGCATCGGAATCGCTCTGCTTTCATCTGTGTGACACCTTTCTCGCGCTTCCTGTGTTGTGTTTTATTTTACACATTTCTCGCGTTTCCCGTTTTGTGTTTCTTAAATTGTTTTTTTTTTCACGCTGTGCGCGCCAGTGCGCCATGGTTGTTTTGGACCCGGGCTTTTAACAAGCAGATGTTAGGCTAAAATCCTCGGAGGGCGCTCTGCCGTTCTACCCTCAAGCCAGGCGCTTAACCTGAATTGCTCCAGTAAATATCCAGCCGAATAAGCGGATAATATTTTAAGATTTGAGCTACTGTCTATGCATCGCCCTGGGATAGGGATGTTTGCCAACGAAATGCAAAACGTAGAATAAAGTATGCGTTCGTCACCGGGAACTTTGTAGAAAGTGCCCACTGCAGCAGTGCGATCATGTGGGAGGTGCCACGATGAGGAATGGCCCATCGGGTTGGTTACCTGGGTCCTGAGTCAGGGCCAAAATGAGTCAGAACACTGCCCAGGACGATTTTTTTTAAAGAAATGCAAGTGTTTCTTATTCAGCGTAATAATATAATATATATGCTATTTAGCAGATGCTTTTATCCAAAGCGACTTCCAGTAGTGAATGCATACATATTTTTCCAGTATATGTGGTCCCAATGGGAACCGAACCCACAACTGAAGCGTTGTCAGTGCCATGCTCTCTACATGCAAGTGTAAAAACATTAGTTAATTTTTTCTTATTTTTTGTGATTAAACTGAACTTGCATGAATTGAGTCAAAGTCAGGGCTGGACTGGCTATATAAACAATGTCTAGTTTTAACCGGTAGGGTGTATAAAATTTTTAATTAAAAAAGATATAATTTTTTTTTTTTTTTTTTTTTTTTGTCATCTAAAACAAAAAAGGATTGGTTCATTTTCTATACTGACACAGGGTGTCGCAGTGAATTGATGGTCCAAAAGGGCCTATTTTTTGTCCCAGTCCAGCCCTGGTCAAAGTTGAGTACAAATGTTGATGAAATCCGTGCCTTCTATGTCAGTGTTGACCGAATTGGATGAATCGCCGCGGGTGCGATGCGTTTTAAAACGGAGTGAGAAAGTAACCGCTCGCGTGTGTCCTCGCCGAGCGTCGCCGCGAGCGCGCAGAGGAAGCGTCTGCGTTTGTGAGCCGCTGACTCTTTCATTCCCTTCCGCAGCAGCTCAACCACCCCAACGTGATAAAGTACCTGGACTCCTTCATTGAGGACAACGAACTGAACATGGTTCTGGAGCTGGCGGACGCCGGCGACCTGTCCCAGATGATCAAGGTCAGAGCCCGTCAGCCGGGGCGGGTCGTTACCTCCATCAAACAGGGTGGGGGGCACGGTGCGGGCCGTACCCGTCGGGGGTGAGGCGCCGGCGGGGAGAGGGCCTCTGGGTCGGGATCATTATGCGCGCCGGCGTTTGTGGTCCTGCTCCATTATTTATGGTGCCGCACGGAGCCCCGCGCAGCCGGGTGTGAGAGGGGCTGGGAAGCAGAGCTCGCTGTCGGACACATGTCAGCACCGTCTCTTTTCTCCCCCCGCCCCCACTCTCTCCCTCTCTTCCACTCCCACTCCGCCTCGCTCACCTCACAAACGTGCACACGCGCTCATCTGATCACTTAAGCACTGCCCCTCCGCCTACCTGTCCAGAGAGTTACCACAGTGATCAATGCCATCACAAACAGGGATTTGTGGATTTGTTTTAAAATGTTCACACTATAAATAAAGTTATTTCAAAAGAGTTATCTATTACCATAGCTTATAAACACTATATTATTGACTATTGCTGTCACATATCATGTTAACATTACATCCAAAAGTGCATTCAAACTTAATACACTAATATAATTGCACCACAACTTTAATAAAATTGTTTATATCCATTAGCTTCCATATCGCATAATGTATATAAAATATGAATATATATATAAAGATATAAAATTGTGGTGTTTTTAATCATTCTTTTCAATAAATGTGATTGGATGTGATTTGATATGGAATTGGCTAACAATTTCCTGCCTATAAACGGTTGATAAAGCCCTTCTGTTATAAGTGGGGTACAATAGTTTAAATATGAAAAAACATGAAGTTATACTAAGTGTAAATGAAATCATCTTGAATTTCATGGTTGGTTTTAAGACTAGTGTCGATTAAAAATACCTTTTAGTGTTTCTTTTTTCTTTAATTATTTGTTTTGCATTTTGTCAGGTTCTTTTTCTGACAGCACAAAAAAAAACTATCTAAATGCATGAATTTCATATTTAGATAAATTCCAGACGGCTTGTAATTTTCGGTTCTAATTTGCATATCCCAGTCAAAATATCCCTCAGTCTGCTTACGGCAAAATGTGAAGAAAAAAAAAAGGTTTGAAACTGATAAATAAATATGATGTGTACGTAAACATTTGTTGTATTGTGGCATTAAATGCTGAATGTCTCAACAGCTAATTCGTGGGATTAATGTTAATTATGCACCATGGTCATTCAGGGGTGGCAAGCCTCATTAAGGAGCGGCATCTAATGGCTCCTAATTGGCAACTCAAAGAACGGAGTGGAGAGGGTTAAAATGTTAATGCAGAGATTAATAATTCTTCTGATGTTTAGCAGTATTTCAGCAGTCACCGAGAGACGGATACGACATGTGTGTGTGTGTGTGTGTGTGTGTGTGTGTGTGTGTGTGTGTGTGTGTGTGTGTGTGTGTGTGTGTGTTGGGGGGGTTAGTGGCAGATTGCCGGTTGCCAAATCTTGCTCATATTTTATGTATACCTCCTCTTTCCACAGTATTTTAAAAAGAAGAGACGACTCATCCCTGAAAGGACAATATGGAAATATTTTGTACAGCTATGCAGCGCCTTAGAGCACATGCATTCCCGTAGGGTGATGCACAGAGGTAAACATTCTCCCTTTCTCTTTCTCTCTTTCTCTCTCTCTCTCTCTCTCTCTCTCTCTCTCTCTCTCTTCTCTCGCTACTATTTATCTCTCATTTCTCCCTGATTTCCCACCCTCCCTCTCCCTCCCCCACTTTTCTCTCTCTCTCTCTCTCTCTCTCTCTCTCTCTCCGTCTCTCTCCCTCCGTCTTGATAAACGTCTTCCTCCGTCTCCGGTTACAGACGCTCGCTCCGCGAGTTTTGTTTGGCTGCTCCCGCCGCGTGTTTGTGTGCTTTTATTTCCCCGCGCTGTGAATCACGCAGCAGGCAGTGAACTGCCGCTGTCTGTTCTCGTCGCGTCGCGCCTCCCCGTCTGGGGACAGGCGCGCGGCGGCGGCGGCGGCGGTGCGTTAGAGAGAGGGGATCCGTGAAGCGGTGTGTGTCAAAGCTGCCCATTAGCAGAGCTGACAGAGCTGTCCGTCACACAGCAGGTAGGAGGGTCTCTCTCCACTGCCACTCACCTCCAGCTGAGAAAATATGCCCATCCCGTCTTTTTATAGTGTTTTCATTAGTGTTTAAGGAAAGGACTGGGGAATATTTAAGCACGCTTGTAGGATGAACTCGGGATAACAGGAGGAAACTAAAGATCATTAAAATCCGTCTTGTTTTTTTCTCCCCCCTCCCCCTTTTCTCCCCCTCTTCATAACCCTTGCATCAGCATGTTGAGATGGGATTTTGTGTTTCTATTCTTGTGTCCTGTGAGATGAGCCGTGGGGTTTTTTAATGACTGGGGGTGGGGGGGGTCAGTGACGGCACACCGGTGGGTTGACAGCTGCAGTCACCGCGCTCTCTGGCGTGTCCCTCTGAGAAGCAGAGCGGTGGCGCGGGGAGGCAGGGTCACAGACCTGACCCCCAAACCTTGACCCCTGAAACTCCCTCTCTCTTTGTCGCAGACATCAAGCCGGCCAACGTGTTCATCACCGCTACGGGAGAGGTGAAGCTAGGGGACCTGGGGCTAGGCCGCTTCTTTAGCTCCAAGACCACCGCCGCACATTCCTTAGGTAAGACCTTACACCCCCAAAACCACCACAACACCCACCACACGCTCCGTAGGTAAGACTTTATACCCCAAAACCCCCACTACGCATTCCTTAGGTAACACTTACACCCCCAAAGCCACCACAACACGTTCCTTAGGTATGACCTTACACCTACAAAACCACCATTGCAGTGTAGAGGTAAGACTCTACACTGCTCCTGTACACCTCTCTGTCCCCTGTACGCTACACACCTCACGCCACTTTTTACTCCTCTACACACCTCAGTCTTCACTCTTCTTTACGACAACGCCCTTCTGCCTTCCTACACCGTCTCTTTACACACCTCACAACCTCTGCACACACTGCGTGCCCGTCAACCAGCCCGCACAGCCAAAGGTGAAGGCGTGTGCCATACGGGGGTTGCTTTGCTCATGAAGCAAGCTGAAGATCACTGAAGCAGATAGGGACTTCCTCTTCTCACTGGTCACGCTTATCGCTTCCTCCTTGTGGGCAGCGTCGTGTGCGAGGAGGAAGCAAAACACACACACACACACACACACACACACACACACGCATGCACGGCCGCACGTACACTGAAAGAGTGAATGAAGATTTACTCCATTCATTTCACCATTGTTCCCCACACTGTCAAAATGTGGCTGCGTTGGACAGACGTGCGCCCTAGCGCTTCTGCTTTTGGGACGATGGCGAGTCTGCACACGTGCGGGTCTCTGTGTGCGCACGTGTCCGTGTGCGCACTGTATATTTGTACCATTTTGTATTCGTGTGCGTGTGCGTTTGTGTGTGTGTGTGTGTGTGTATGTGTGTACACGTGTGTTGGGGGCTTGCGGGGTGGGACAGAGGGGGGTACATCAGGTCTCGGGGGGCAGGATTACCCCCCTGCTTGCCCCAGGCCAGAGCAGCCGTACGGGCGGATTAGACACGAGCACCCCGCGCCCCGGCTGGATTAGAGCGTTGGGAAGCAGCAGGCTCACTCCGTTTCATTTCCAGTGTTTTATTCACCAGCAGCCCACAGGAGGAAACTCAGCTGCACACAAAAACAGCTAATTGATGCCACAGGAGTCTGGGGGTGTGGGGAAGGAGAGAAACCCATCCTTTATTCCTTTGGCTGATTCTTACGTTTTTTGTATGGGGGGACTGTATTCAAAACCTGGCACGAAACGATCGATAAATAGAGTTTGTGGCAACGTTGTGATTTCTAACTTTCAAAACCAGCATACTCTCCTCCCTGAAGTCTAGGAATGTTCATTATTAATTTTATTAATATTAAAAAAACTGTTATAAAAATTCCATGTATATTTTTTATCAGTTCTACTATTAACAATACACATTGCACAAGGTTTGTGATTTTCTATTAGTTTAGTACATCAATTGTGATCGCAATTGACCACAGATCTAAATGATTTACCCAAATTCTCATTTATTTTCTGTCACTTTTACTCACCTATGAGCTTTGGGTTTGGGTTAGCCCTGGTTATGATAGTTATGATGGTTACATCTATTATTGTGAGTGTTCATAATCATATTTATGGTGCAGTATAAGTTCTCTGTCGAGACTGATATATGCATAAAAACAGTTTTAGTTGTTGAGAAATTGTTTTCATTTATGATATATGATATGCTATCCCCACCAGTGAAGCGTCTCTTCTTCTGACCAATCACAAAACTTATTTGACATGTGGTCGTTGCGCGCCACGATGTTGCAGTAAATTTAATCCCAAGAACTGCTGGCACAGACATATTATTCCTTGTTTAAAAAGTCTCCCACTCACAAAATGGCTAAGACACTGGTCACAGACAGAAGGGGTCAAATGCATTTAAAGTGGCCTTGTGTATTGTAGTTTGTTTGTTTGTTTGTTTGTTTGTTTGTTTGTTTGTTTGTTTGTTTGTGTGTGTGTGTGTGTGTGTGTGTTGTGTGTGTGTGTGTTTGTATGCGAGCAGAGAGAGAGAGAGAGAGAGAGAGCTGGACTGAGACACTGTGCTCGCACCCTCTGCTGTCCTGGTAAGACCCCTCTCTCTCTCTCTCTCTCTCTCTCTCTCTCTCTCTCTCTCTCTACCCACCCATCTGTCTCTGTTAATCTGTGTCTGTCTCTCTCTGTCTGTGTGTCTCTCCTAACTAATAGAATAGCAAATCTGAGGGAAAATTCTATTTCTTGTTTTTTTTCCGTTGCTGCGGCGATTGCAACTTTACCCTAGCTACCGTCTCTGTGTAGCTGCCTTTCGTCAGTCATTAGGGTTATGAAACCGGACCAAGTGTGTCGGGCTGAGCGAGCTGCCGGGCGCAGACATGCACTGTGAGACCTGCAGCCCTCTCAGAAGTTCCCTGGGTAGCGTGCAGCATGTGACAGGGCCCTGTGCGTGCGTCAGAGATTCAGAGGGGACTGCCCCTGATGTGCCAGGATCATTACTGAGATGAATGGACGCACGATCATAGCTCAGTGACTGTGGAGCTGAAGGCAGCGTGTTCTCTTGGGGGTGAGGGGGGGGTTACAGGGGATTGGCTTGGTGGCTCTAAATGGCAGCCTGTGAGTGAGGGGCCATGATAGCATGAGGAGACGCGCTCCTGACCAGGTCCATACCGAGAGCAGGTCACTCAAACTGGCCCACCTCGTGTAGAGCCAGACATGTAGTAGATAGCCATCCCTATTAAAACCTCTTGGTGTGGGTGCCCACTTAGTCATTGCTGACTCAAAAGTGGATCGTGTCCATCGTGTTCGGAAATGTCACATCTGTAGGTGTTGACGTGGGGGTAAATCTTTGGCTTTGACATCCCAGTCAACACGTTTTGTTTCTCCCAAAACAGTGTCATGACATTACGGACGGTCACAGTGAAGCAATCTTAAGGCTCTGTCCACCTGCACCTCAGCTTTGCTCGACTCTAGGGGCTGTTGTCACGACGGGGTGGTACAAGTTCATCCAGTAGACCTTTCCAAATTATATAGTAGTCATATAACATTACAACAGCGTTCGCTAATTATGATTGTGGTCACGGTGTGGGAAATGACTGTTCGGAGGTGACTCACATAAACTGTGGTGCAATATTTAAATTGTCATGGCAGTGTGACAACTTAACATTTGGAGCATTTTATGGAGATTTATGGAGATTCAAACCAGCAAACCTGCAGCATGAGTAACATTTTGACACTTTGATAAATGCGGTATTCACGCACACTTGATTATTAAAGCAAGATTATCTGCTGGTCTTACCACGAGCTTGAAGATACACAAATAATTAGTCTAAAGAAAGGAGAGAGAATGTGCAGGGATGGGGGGGGAGGGAATGGCAACCTTTATATGTGCTACAAAATAATATTCGTATTAACTGTCCATTATTATTGTTCCAATGTTTGGTTTTAATATATAAGTATGTATGACTTACGTGGGTTGTAAATATCAGGGCACCACCTAAGTCACTGAAATTCCACTCACGTTACACTGAAAAATATGTTGCTTTTAGTTTTAATCCTGGTGTTTCTTGATGAAGCTTTTAATAGCAATTCAAGATGGGATTTCAGAGCCCTGACCTGTCCATTTAGTGAAATTATCCGATTTTTCAAATTTGATTGGATTCTGGACTATCAAATTGGAACTCCCCAAAAAACTGCATGATTGCTACTATAAACCAAAGTACTTGTGGAATATAAAATTAATGCCGGTGACTTTAGTCCAGTGTCCATGATGTCAGTGCAAATTACTCATCTAATATAGCCACTTGTGCGTGGACTGTGCACATCCTGCTACAATACATCAACTACAGATTCTTCTTTCAAATATACAGACTTAAAACGGTACCTGCAGGAAATTGTTTGCAACATTATTTTGTCAGCTGTCAGCAGTATGTGACTTGGTCCATGTCCAGATATGTTTCTAAAGTCTTGGCTTTAGCGTGACCTAGTCATGAGAAGATGGATGTATGAAGACCAGAAGTGAAAACCCGTACTGTATAACTGAAAATGTAAATATTTTCAGAGGGAATTACATATTCCCCTCTGTCAGCGCGGACTGCGCTCAGCGGTAGGCCTGCGGACGAAGCGCAAGTCCCTCAGACGGTGAAAGGCTTTCCATACAGTAGCACGGCATAGCAGCCTCGTTAAAATGGCCGCCGCGTGTCCAGAGCAGGCTCCTATACATCTGGCTCTGTCACAGACGACTGGAGATTATAAGCCGTGATGGCAGCAGATGACAGTAAGCGCGGTAATTACGTTCCTGCTCCTCGCCCTCTCAGAACAGGAAATGAGCGCTGCTTTTAAGTTAGTTTATCGCTCCTTATGCGGGAAACGCGGAGAAAGCATTTCCTATTGGTGGGCGTGTGAACGTGTGTATACGAACACTCTTGGTGTGTGTATGTGTGTGTGTCCGTGTGTCTATATATATATTTGGTTGAGGAGTACTCATTAGTGTCCAGAGACCAGCAGAGATGTGGCCGTAGCTTAATGAAGGTGGCTGGCAGGCACAGACAGTGACTCTAACAAGCCAGCGATGGGCAGAAACACTCAGGTTACCCTGGTAACAACTCTGAACTCCAACCCCGGAGGTTAGTGACCCGTATATGTACGACGATCACAGGCGTATGCAAATTTATTCACGCTCGGCTTCTGCTTTTTTCCCTCCTACTCTTCTCCTCTCTGTTTTCCCCCTTTTTTCCCTCTCCTCCCCTGCCACCCCCCCCCCACCTCCTCCGGCACACACGGGTGCAAGCAGCGCCCTGGCACCAAAGGGCAGGAGGCATCGCGGCAACCCGTCTGACAGGTGTACTGTCCGGGCTCCTGGCGGCGAGGCCGCTGCCACGGGACGGAGTGGGAGCCATAATTAGGAGGGGAAACAGAGTGAACGTCAAACAAATGATCAGGCGGGGGCTCATGTTTGTCAGGAGGGATTGCCTGCAAGAGAATTAAGTGACAGCGCATGGCGGGATAATGAAATAAAAATGAAAGATTTGCCTGTGCGTGGCGCGGGGTGCGGGTGAGCCTCGGCGCTCCTCGGCGCTCTCCGCTCGCAGCCAAACGAGCCCCCCTGTGCCACTGCTGCCGAGACGGAGCAGGACATCTCCACGGCAGCCCAGCCCCCCAGCACAGCGCCTCGCCTTGTCACCCACTGTCCCCCCGAAAAACGTCAGCCCTCTAATTAGCCTCCGTCTCCCCGATTCTGAACACACAGGGGCGGCCACACGTTTGTTTGTTTGGTGAAATGTGTGTTTGCGAGAAGCTCCAATGAGAGAAAAAAAGAAGAAATTAAGCTGTCTTGGAGGGTTTATTTTTTTTGTTTTTAATGAAGTGTTTTTCTGTTTGTATATGCATGTGTTTCTGTGTGTGTATATGTGTATGTGTGTGTGTGTGTGTGTGTGTGTGTGTGTGTGTGTGTGTGTGTGTGTGTGTGTGTGTGTGTGTGTGTGTGTGCGTGCGCACGGCTCTGGTTCCTACCCTCTCATTCAAAGCTATAGCAAAATTAAAAAGCAATTCAGCAGGGGAAATGGTTAAATAGGAATTGTTGGTTTAGCAAATGAGGAAGTTCATGCTGATAATAGTTTCACAATTACAAATGGATCTTTTTGAATATAATTGCAGTGGGTTTCCCTCCACCAATTACCCCCAGTCTCTTTGTTTCGTCGCACTGTCTTTTGTTTAGTTCTTGTTCCCCTTTAGCTGTTACAGTGGGGTTTATAATTAAAAGGTAATGAAAGTGTTCAAATTCAAGTCGAGTTCTGGGTGCCAAATTACATTAACAAGAAGAATAGAGTGTACTATCTTGTGCCACATATATTTTATATGAAAACAAAAATACTGAATCTCTCCAGAAGAAAGCAAGGTTTTTTCAAAGACAAATATTGATGTCAGTGTATTTATGCAGATTATGAAAAAGTATGAAAAAAGCCAGCTGCATTAAAGTGGATACCGATGACAAAAATAATATGCCTGATGGTTGAACCCCTTCAGATCTGAATTATGTTCCAGGGATGGGAAAAATATGATCATGCCTTTTTTCTAGCCTTAATATAGAAATGAGGCTCAATCAAAAAAAATTTTTTTTCTCCATTACAATGGACATTGGGTCTCAACAATTGTAAAACAGCATAATGTAATTATGGATGTTTCTGTATTATCATGAAAATATCAACAAGGAACGGTTATTTTATCATCTCAATGTATCGTTTTCATCTTTTATTTTCATCAGAAACATATGTTGGATGTCAGCAACTAAACAGGATTAGATTCGACTAAAAATCATAGATCCTCATCTTCCTCTTCACGAGAGAAATCAATATCTGAGACAGTACCATTATCTAGAAGCTCAATGATTTCAAGAGCTGTACATCCTGCGAAAGGAATATTAGAATATTTTCAAGTTATTATCAACTATCTTACTTATTCTGATGAAATATTTTACAGTAGACAGTGCAAACACCAATGCTGGAGAATTGCGCTGTGTAACAATCATTGAGACCAAATGTCCATTGTAGTGGACATCACGATTTAGAAAAATCCTGTGTAAACTTAAAATTAGGTTTTATTTAACATATTTGATCTATTAACGCTCTATCAAATTGACTGTAAAATATCTGTAAATATAGTCCTGACATGCTTCTCTTCAAAATGGATGGTGAATTCCTCTCAAGAAACAACAACCAGAGCTAGAACAAGTGACATTTCATTGGTTGATAAGCGTCCAATCAGGTGGAATGCAGGTCTGAGGTGGCGTCAAATGTAACGTGACAGTAATATGAGTACAAATGTGACATCCGTTGTAATGGACACTGGGTCTGAATGGGTTAAGCCTATTGGTAACGTTGCACAATACATTATGTTACATTTCCTGGCAATTTAGAGGAGATGCAAAACAAAGTTAATATATATATCGAACAGTTTTAATATATGTACTGTAAGTATAAACCTTCTCTAGAGATTAAACCTATCACCTTAATTATTCATAAAGATCCTGGGGTCTATTCAAGTAATCACTTCAGGGTTCATTTTCCTCAGTAACAGATTTAACAGTGTGTAACTTAAAAAATTGTATGACCCTTTTTTTCCAAGTTCAAATCAGTAATGTATTCAGGATTCATATAATTGGCTATATCATTTTTATTGTGTTTTCTGGGGTGATGGAAAAATCTACTGAAATAATTTAATCAATGACTACATTTTCCTCTTTAACATTTTAGCGGAATGCTACTACAAGTTGTAATTGCGTTAGAAGTACTCATCAAGTTCTGGTTTGGGTAGGGTTCTGAAGTCAGTCAAGACCGTGCTCTTGTGTGGGGCACAGTGCCGGAATGGAGAGTGATTTTTCTGAAATCACAAACAAGG
>JAINUG010000190.1:921491-1136491 GCA_029706075.1 Aldrovandia affinis | reverse complement strand
TGCAGACTAGTGCACATGTCCTCCAAAGCACAAACCGCCAGCTGCTGCTTCTTTTCACTCTGCGGTCGGCCAGCTGAGCTGTGCAGCCATCGCGTCGGAGGAATACACTTCGCGGAAGCCTCCCTTCCTGGTCAACATAATGGACAATTATTTGCCGCCCTGCGGTGTCGCCGGCCACAGTTGGCCCTGGCAGCGTGTACTCCATTTTATTGCACTGTGTGCAGCTGGTCCTGTCCTAATCCAACTGGCCTTGCTCACTCATGTTATATGCATCCTCTGGTTGAGTGCATAATCAGCCACAAACGTCCTGAGAATACGCAGTTATCAGGAGTGGACCGCGAGTCCAACCCCACTCCTTTTGACGAGATGGGGCAACGCTCCCCTCCCTGGGCAACGCTATGGCCGATTGTGGGTTCTGCAGGTCTAGTACTGTATTTGCCACCAGGGAGCATGTGACGGCAACTGCCTGAAGGAGGCGCTGTAATAGCCGAGCCCTCCCTCAGAAGCGTGAGCGCAGTGTTTTGGAAGAGCGGCCGCCCGTGAGATGGCTCTGGGGACAAGAGCGCCCCCCGCAGACAGGCATACGTCGTTCAGCCCCACAGACAGGAACACTTCGCAGCAGGTGAGAAAATTCCCCAGCGGCACAGCGATGTGCCATCTGCTGGAGGGAAAGGGGGTGGGCAGGGGGGGGTGAGGAATCGGCAGGGTTCCCCACACTGCAGGGCTGACAGCGGGAGCTTGTGGGAGCAGAGGGGGGTTGTGGGATTGCCTATAGCCTCCCCTGGAGGACTGGGAGTGGGAGAATAAAAGAAATGTCACATACTGCAACACATGACGGCCATAAACGCTGCCAAGCCATCATACAGTATTTGTGTATGTGTGTGTGTTTGTTGTGTGTGTGTGTGTGTGTGTGTGTGTGTGTGTGTGTGTCTGTGTCTGTGTTTGTGTGGATGTAATTTTGGTATGTTTGTGTGTGCGCATGTGCCTGTCTTTGTATGAATGTAATTCTGTGCTGCGTGTGTGCATGAATGCTTATTTGTGTGTGTATGTACGCGCGCGCGTGTGTGTGTATGCGTATGTGTGTGTGTGGACATTTGTGTGGACACGCGCGAGTGTATGTCAGAACGTGTGTTTTTGTTTTACGTGTGTGTGTACACGTGCACGTATGAATGTAATACTCGAGTGTGCACAGGTATGCACACTGCAACTCGTGATGGTTCACTCTCGGGGATATTATCCAAAGGCCTTTAGGCTGGGCTGTGACAGCAGTCACTGAGGCTGCGGGTGACCAGGGAGGCCCCCGGTGGTGTTCACGGTCACGAAGTCCAATCACCAGGAGCAGTGCGCCGGATCTGGGCCGACAGAGCACACAGACCCTGCGACCGGGCCACTGAAGCGTGCGACAGGCGATCAGCGTCCCCGCGATGGCCCCGCAGGAGGGGAACTCAAAAGTCAGCACTGGAAATATCAGTCGCCGGCCGTGTCGTTTAAAGAGCACACCGTTTGAAGCAGGGAGAGAGAGAGAGAGAGAGAGAGAGAGAGAGAGAGAGAGAGAAAGAGAGAGAGAGAGAGAGAGAGAGAGAGAGAGAGAGAGAGAGAGAGAGAGAGAGAGAGAGAGAGAGAGAGAGAGAGAGAGAGAGAGAGAGAGAGAGAGAGAGAGAGGGGCGCGGGAAAAGACAATGGGCTGCCATCTCCCGAGATTCCCCAAAATGTCTCTCTGAGCTTTCTGAATCACAGCCATCACCGCGTCTGGTTCCACCTCTCCGTCGCTCCCTCTGTCTCTCTGTCTCTCTCTCTCTCTCCCTCTCTCCCACTTCCAAGCAGGAGAGCTAAAGGGAGCCATTACGGCCCCGCGCTGCTCTCCTAAGACTTTAACGCGCCGTAATCCACCGTCTTTCTTCACAGAGGACCCGTTCCATTTCAGGCAGAAGTGAAGAACTTTTAAAGCGCCGCGGATTTGATCAAAGAGGGGGATTATTGTTCCCGATGACTTCCTTCGGCACTCGGGGAGCACAAATTAAACATTTTTCAGTCGAGCGCGTTACAGCTCCGCAGATAAAACGCGAGCTTTCAGGAGCGGCTCTCCCACAGCTGCGGGCCCCCGTAGAAGTGACGAGAGCCTGCCGGAGTGATGGATGTTCCAAAAAAGACACAGTGCTCTCCTCGCTGTTACACGATTAAAAAAGAAAAAAGAAAAAGAAAAAATGTCTCTCCTGATTCAGAGTGTGTTCTTTTCTGTCTTTTTATATATATTTTTTGCCTGTGTCGTTTTGAACCGCGCGCTGCGTCTCACGCCGTACCCTTTAAGCTCAAACAGATCTTCAAAACCGCGCGCGGAATGCTGCCTCCGTCGTGGAGAGGTATTTTCGGTGTCGCCTCAGAGCGGCGGAGCGGTGCGGACGGCTGGGAACGGCGGTAGGAGTGGTGGAGTGGATGGCAGAGGCTGCCTGCTAATTAACAGCACCCTGCTGGAGAAAAGGGGGAGGGGGCAGGGGCCGCCCCGCGGGGCCCACAGCTGTGAGGGAGAGGGGAGAGGAGCCCCGCTGCACAGACAACATCACAATGTGACTGTCCCCGCACATTCCTGTGTCAGGAGTGCAGGCCGTGTGTGTGCGAGCGAGTCTGCGTGCGAGAGTGCGCGTGTCCATGGGCGTGTGCGCGGGTGCACGCGTATGTGGAGAGGGAGCGAGTGAGAGGATGTGTGTGATGGGGAATGATCACAATCTTGTAGTTGCGGAAAGGTAGCAGGGCCCCCCCTTCCTTCCCCAAGACTAGCACTCACTGATCATGGTAATGAGCTTCAGTCGCAGCTCAGGGGTCAAAGGGCAAAACGATTATCAGACATCTCCTTATTAAAAATGTAACACAGTGCCAGGGCTGCCATTTTCAGCTTAGCGCTACTAAAGCGCAATTAGGAGACGAGGGATAAGGGAAAACGGAAGCGACAAAGACACAGTAATGGCATTACCATCAATAATAACAGTTGCACATAGTAGTAATATAATATCAAATTCAGTGTCGATATCGCGGAGGCTGTGTAGTCTGACACACAGGTATGACAGTCATTTAGGTGTTGGGGGTAGAAAAGAGAGAGAGAGGGAGAGAAAGGAGGAAAGAAGTACAGCCAGAAGGCAGAGGATGATAACATCAACACATCCATCGCTGCTTCTTTGAGGGGGGCGTTTATTGTTTCATCTCTCTATTGGGGGGGGGGGGACTCCGAGAGTAAGCTGGAGTGACAGGAAGCACTTGAGTGGCATTAGGGGATAATGAATAGGCGTGGGGTTGAGCGGGACGCACACAGCAACGGTGCCCAGGGAACGCAGCGCCCCCACCCCCTCCCATCTCCGCGTGCGGCCGGGACACAGCGACAGCCCCGGGCTGCTTCTGACATTGTCAGAAGAGTACACCGCGCGAATTACAGGCGAAAAGAGGAGAGATTTCACAGCGATATTCCCACACACCTTTTCCCTTAAAGGTGTCTGTCACTTATTTTTCCCCCTCCTTTTTTATTATTTATGTCACAGCAGTTTCCTCTGTAATGCTTCTAAAATAAACTACTTTTGTCAAGGAAAAAATAAATAAATAAAACTACCGGCACCACAAAAAAAAAGAAGAAGAAGAAGAAGAAGAAGAAATTTTCCGCAGCATTAATGTCAAGAAAGCATCGCTGGGATTGCCTTCATCTGGTAAACAACACCGTGAGGGACAGGAGGCGTGGTGGCTCGTATTTGGGTGTTCGGTGCGCCCACGGTGCGGGGTGCACTTCCCCTTCTCTCAGTTCGGCCCTCACGAGTGTTTTGAGAACTGGCACAGGTCACTCCGCAGGTTGGCACAGCTGTGCAAAGCCAATGGATGTGAGGTGGTGGTTACTAATTGGTCCGATAGGAGTCGATGCAAGTGCGTAGTCGTGCCAATCAAGTGGCAGCTTTTGAGTGAAGGGCGGTGTTAGTTTCAGTATGGGTTCACAGTGCGGGTACTTCTGGTCTGTGCCCTCCTGCTTCAGACAGTAATGAGCTTAAACTACATTTTACCTTCGTTTCCCGTGCAGGGAGTGGGAAGGGCTTCCATCAGTTTGTGGCGAGGAAGCATCAATTCAACTTTGAAATAACGGAGATAAACTTAAACGTCCTTCAGAGTTCAGAGGGATGAGCAGACAAGCATCCACTCGATGGGCTGGGAGCAGCTTCACCGGGAGCTGGTCCCTGTCCACAATGCCAGCCCGCTTAAAGCACTGCGTCTTTGCACTGAAAGCACTGATCCGCTCATGAAAGGAAAACCAAGACTATAATGTAATTAAGCCCAGTCAGCCACCCTATTAGCAGCCTTCCTCAGAGCCCGATCATTTATCTTGCCTGGGTGTTTCTTTTTAATTCTTATTCATACTATGACTTAGTTCTTGCTTCAGTGTTAATTGCTTTGGCAACATTGAGGTACACTGTCCTGCCAATAAAGCATTATTGAATAGAATTGGTGAAACAGCCAAACAATTTTGAAAAGAACGTCACATCAGATCAACACATGATGTTTTTTATCAATCGACAGTAAAAAAATAATAAGGAAAAGCGTCTATCCTCGACACTGCTGCCTGTGTGGGGTAAACCTTGAATTGGGTTTCGTACTCCAGTGAATGGTGTTTGGGCAAACTGGAAAGTTACAAATGTGAGTAAGAGAAGGAGAGCACTGATGGGCTGCCTGTCTCCCCCTGCAGATGGCTGCCCTGCAGAGCCCATTCTATGGGGACAAGATGAACCTGCTGTCTCTGTGCCAAAAGATTGAGCAGTGTGACTACCCACCGCTCCCTCCCGACCACTACTCCGAGAAGGTAAGAGCACAAGCGGGAAACCGCGCCACAGGGCTCGGTAGCACGATGTTAGCACGTTAGCGTCCGCTGTGGAAGCTGACGTCGCCGCCAGGACATGGGTCTGATGAAGTTCCCTTGGCTGAGGACCTTGGTCTTTAGCTCAGAGAGATAGTGGTATTTCTGTGTGTGTCGTGTGAATGGCAAGGACTGTGGTTAAAATGTTACTGCAGGCCGACCAGCAGGCCACTAATGGAAGCTCCCCTGGTGACCCCAGATAGATAGAGATAGATAGAGAGAGAGGAGACAGAGAGAGAGGGGTTCAGTTGTGTTCTGTAAAGGACTGACGATCTCAGGATGGGAAGAGGTGGTTCTGTTTTCCCAATTAAAGCGGTAAGGGGGTGTAAAGGAGACCTGCTGGACTAGGGCCCACCCGAACCAGTGCCGGCCATCCCTGGGCTCCAGCATACACTGTAGAGTGGATTTGAACACACGTTTAAAAAGAGGCGAACAATTCAACAGAAAACAATCCCAACTCGTCTCTGAAGCTTTTTTTATTTTAATTGCGCATTTAAACGACACAGCGGCGTTACAAACTGGGGGTCTGTAAAATCCCGGGTTACAGTGCATGAATTGAACAAAAAAGGAATCATTTTCTCATTAGCACCTCAGAGTGTAGTGCTGCAGCTCCTGCTCTGAAGGCGCCGGCTGAAAGAGGCTGCTTAAAAGGGAAATGATTGCAGTGCAGGGCTGCTGTACGACTGGGATTGTTCCTCTTCCTTTTAATTGTCCTCTTTCCTCTAAACGGCCCAGAACCTAGCCCCGGTTGAGTTCTGGACCAGATCGCGCTGTGGGTGTAATTTCCCGCCGTTATCGTTAGGACGCAGGCAGATCCGTGTCACTCGCGGTGACCGCCCGTGTGGAAGGACGGGGGACAGTGTGACCCCATGGGTACCCAGCCTCAGATCCCTAGAGTCAAGGCCCCTGTGATAGGCCGGGGAGCAGAACCACAGCTGTCCCCCTCTGTGGGCTTGTACCTGGCTCAGCCCCGAACCGTGGCGCTCGGAGGAGAGTGGTTGGCGGTTACGAGCACTGTAATCTTTCCCACATTTGCCTGTCGTCAGCGGTAACAGTCAAAGTAGGCGTCTGTGAGTGGTGGATCTCTGCACCCTCCATATAGGAGGAAACCCCGGCCCCACACTGGAGCTGGTGACAGCACACCCCAGCTGCTGCCCCAAGCACTGAGCGGGACCGGGCGCTGAGAGTGTGGAGCTGTCCCAGCATGGAGAGGAGGCAGGAGACACACGCACGCACACGCACGCGCACACACACACGCACACACACACGCACACACAGGCACACACACGCAGGCACGCATGCACACACACAGACAATCACACACATGCACACGCACACAGACAGACGCACACACAAGCACACACACACACACATGCGCACATACAGACACTCACATACACACACGCACACACACACACACACACACACACACACACGCGTGCACACACAGACACACATACAAACGCGCGCACATACAGACACTCACGCACGCACGCACACACGGATACACACACACGCACGTGTGCACATACAGACACGCACATACAGGCACTCACACACACACACGGATACACACACGCACGCACGCACACACGGATACACACACACATACACACCGGCACGTGCGCACACACAGACACAGGCACTCACACACACTGAGAGGCATCTGCACAGACTCAGTCCCGCCGGTTGGCAGGCACGGGTGCGAAGCCTGGGCCCAGTTCCACATATTCCTCATCCCAGCTGTGAGAGAGAGGAGCGCAGTAAAGCACAGGCACTGCAACCATATCTTGCGTGATGGTGTGCTTCATTTTTGTGTGTGTTTGTTTAGCTTTTTATTAACCCACTTTTACCCCAGATCTTTTTGTAATTTTCTCCCCTGTTGAAGGCACCCAAATACACAAATTGTACTTGTAGACTAGCATTGCACTCTTCTCTGAAGGCTGTGCTGTCAGCTGCCACATGTTGGAGGAGTAAACTTAAGGTGCCGTTGGTGCAGGCAGACTTCAGGCACCTGAACAGCCATAGGAGTTGCTGATGAGAAAGGGGCAAACCCAGTTGACGGTTTCCCTCCCTCCCTGGGCGACGCGATGACTATTATGTCTCAGTCCGCCGGGCTGCCGCCCACAGTTGGCACTGGCAGTGTATTCCATTTTGTGTGCATAGAATGCAGCTGGTCCTGTTCGTATCCTTTTATATGGAAAAATGTGTTAAAGGCAAATTCCACACGGATATTAGGAATTATTCTAATTTTTTACACAGACTTGCCAATGCCTAGAACAGCTTGGCAGGTCAGGTAGTAGAGGCATAAATACTTGGGCTGTTCAGGCTGTTCAGGCTAGATGCTCTTCAGATTAGGACATGACGAGTCTAGATGGGCTGAACGGCCCGTTATTATCGTCATTATGTATTCTTATGTTCTTATGTTCTTATGTGCATACCCTGGTTAATTGCACAATCAGTCACAACTGCCCGGAGCATATGCAGGTCGATGGAGTGGAGTGCAATTCAAACAGAATTCTAGCTGGGTGAGCCTGCGTAGTGGTGGGGGGGCAGAGAGAGGAGGAGAGAGAGAGAGAATATGAAGGAGAGCATTAGAAAGGGGAGAAAGAATGAGAGTAGAGATTGACGGCAGAGGTGTCCTGGTGGTCCCCCGGGTGAGGTGACACGGACAGCAGTGGCAAGGGCGACAGAGGTAGCCAGCTGTCCTAGCGAGCGGAGGCCAGATCAGTCTGACAGGCCAGAGAATGAGGCCAGATTAAAGCCTGTGGATATCTCTGCTGAGTTTTCTAGTGTACAGCCCTCTTCCTCACTCTACCCCTCCCTCTATCCCTGTCTTTTCCCCTCTCTCACTCACTCACTCTCTCTCTCTCTCTCTCTCTCAACCGTGTGTTTTACTGAGCTAAGTGACAGTGACACGTTAGCTGCTAGGCTTTTAAAGGTCAACAATTCGCCTGTCTTTTGTCGCATGTCTTTTTGTTAAGTTTCATTCTGTGTAAATAACAAGCTCAGACTCGCGAAAAGGCGTTGAGGTGTTTTGCAATGCCCTGGAACGTTTGGAAAGACATTTAAATAGTTTTAAAAGTGATATCAGCACCAGGCACCTGGCCTCAGACACAGCACCTGCTGGAGTCGGGGAGGGAAATATTTCGAACACAGATGCTGCATGAAGAAACATTTTTGTGGATAAAATACTGTCTTAAATAGTCAATAAATAAGAACAAAATAAATGTCTTTAAATAAAATGGGGATACTGTTCTTGAGATGTAATTCTAAGCGTGACCTCCTTTGTGCACCCCCACAAATGCTGTGTCCCCCTCACCCAGGTACTTTGAGCAAGGTTCTTAACCTGAATTGCTTCAGTAAAAAATAGCTGTATAAATGGATTGTATGTAAGTAAATATCAACTGTGCAAGTGGCCCTGGATAACATGTCTGCTAAATTCGGGACCGGAATGTAATTTAATGGAAGTCAGTAACAAAAATACCTTGATAAGATAGACTGAAATAACATACTACTGTTGACACTATTCCTGCCCCTTCCACCCAACACACACACGCACACACACATGCATGCATGCACACGCATAGGCATTCTCTCCTCCTAAAATACAGTGGTATTTCATCTTCACCAGAGTCTTAGCCGCAGTGTGCTCTGTGTTTCCTCAGTTGAGAGACCTGGTCAGCATGTGCATCAACCCTGACCCGGATCAGCGGCCGGACATCGTCTACGTGCTCCAGATCGCCAAGCAGATGCACCTGTGGGCCTCCTCCAGCACCTGAGCTCCCCCTCCCACCCCCCACCCTCCGCTGGCTCACCTGTGGGGAGACTGGAGATGGGAGACTGTGGTCAAACACAAGCCAACCTCTCTGTCTTACTTGAATTCAGTTTGTTTTGTTCATTTCCTGAGAGAGAGAGAGAGAGAGAGAGAGAGAGAGAAAGAAAGAGAGAGAGAGAGAGATGCAATGTGATGCATGGAGATGCTTTGAGATGAGCACACTGCACCATTTTTTTTCTTTTCTTTTTCTTGGAAAACCACTTGTTTTTGTCGATACCCTCTATAGTTGTCTGCATCATGCGTTTGGTTAAAAATAGAGCGCAGAGCAGTGGTTGGTGGAAAGTAATATGAGGGGGTGGTGCCGTTCCCGCATTGGTCCAGGGAAAGCTTATGTGTGTGTACATGACACGATAGGCTCCCCCTCCAGGGTGAGACGGGAAGTTGAACAGGCCCCTGCCCAGCTTTCAGAGCAATGTGAAGTGACCAGTGGGAGGGCCCTGGCTGGCTATACGCATACTAATGATGTCATTTTTAATATTGCATATTAAGTTTTCATTTTAACTTTTTACTTTTTTAATGCTTTACTTTTTCCAGTGCTGCATAACCATGTGTCTGGACAGCGTTTATGTGTAGAATGTCGACATGGTGGGAATGCCTGATGGCTTCAGATGATTTGTTGCTTATTGTGGTTTGAAGTCCCCCATTGGCTGCAGAAGCCTGGGGAGTGTGACGTTCTGTTAACCTTTTGTTGTCGAGTGCTGTAAGTTCATATTTGAGTTGTGCTTTGGGGTTTTTTTTGTACACAGACAAAGGAAACTTTAAAACAGAACGTGCTTTTTTTGCGCAAGCCTTGTTACGAAAAGTATTTTTCTACTGTGAAATGATGGAACATTAACTATAGAGATTAATTCTAATATGAGACATTGTTAAGAAGCATAGCTAACAAAATAAATTCTGTGTAATCTGAGTGGATGTTCAGATGTCACGATGCTTGTCTATGAGTATAAAAAGTCCTGTCGGCGATGAGGACGTGAGGTCTCAATTTGTCAGCCTCTGTACCACAAACCCCACTCGCCTTTGTGTCACGTGACACTGTACATGCCTCTTGCGCCATCTTTTTGAAAAGATTCTGACCAATCAGCAATTGTGCCCTTTGTGGACCAGATGAGTCAAGAGACTAAGTGGACATCTGTGACGATACCAAATGATCAACTGGCATGCGCTAGTGAACTAAACGTGGACGAGCCAGCTACAGCCAGTTGCCAGTGAAGGAAAATGCATGTCTGATCCTACCTTGAATCATCATTAATCAAGTCAGCAAAGTCCATTGAAGAATAACTGTATTTTTAGTTTATACAAAACAAAAGGAGGGGGTTGGTTAAATGCCTATTTTTTTAATTATGTATCTGTTTGACTTTGGTTTGTTTGGTAGCCACATCACGCCATCACAGGTGACCACATAGTCGTCTCTCCCCTCACCGTATCACTCCGAGTATCAGTTTGCACCTCAGCCACAGCCAAAGATTCATGGGATTGATTCTCTTATGGGGCCGGTTTAAAGGCAATCATGTGTTCACTGTTGTTGCCGAGACGATCCCTGTTTAATGATGAAAAGCCTAATGAGGGAGCTCTCTGCAGCGCGGGTTTACTGGCCATTAATATCAAACACACCTCCACAGCTACACTGAAAAATGTAAGATGGCAAATGTTCATTAAATATCAACTACATTTTCTTGTTTTTTTTGTTTGTTGTTTTGTTCTCCCCCTCCTTCCTCCATTTAACGAGTCGTGCGCATTTGCATCCTGTGAAACCTCGCCGAGGTGTTTCTCTTTCATTACGCAGGTGAGGACGATAAATTGCTTTAATTCTGGTTTGCGCGTCTCAGCCCCGGCGCGAAGGACGAATGCTGCGCGGCTCTTCAGCTTCCATCTCAACAGTGGCTTTTAACGTTGGAAATAACATCCTGTGAGAAAGCCAACGTTTCGCTTAAGACCCTGTAACTCCTCAGTCTGTAGTCCTGCTCGACTACCTACCCACCCCTTCAAAGCTCATAAACTAGGTTACACATCATCATATCGAAATGTATATCCAACACAACTAACAATGATACCATAAACTGCAAAATGTCAAGCGAAATGTCAGATACACTGCACATTTCTGTGGTTCTGACCTTTCCCGTGCTATTCTTTACACACTTATTCATTAGACCGGTGTGGCCTCCACAGACCGGCATTGATGTAGTGATCTGGCCAAGCGGAGGCATAGGCTGTCGATTCCTGGTTTAACTGCTGACATTTGCCATGCTAGGTGACCTCTGACCTCCTCACAACGAGGCTCTATCATTCTTCGCTGGATCCATCGGTGTGAGAAAACGGTCAATAAACTCGCTCGAACTCGTTTGTTTTTAGGCTCCGATCCGGCAGGAGTGAAGCGTATACATTCAAGAACGCCTGGATATCGAACGAGGTGAAGAAATAAAAAAATTAAAAAGTGCACGTGACCTTGCTTACAGCGTAAGGTTTAATTGTAAACCACAGGCACCATATGATATCCGCAGTACGGTTGGGTGTTAAAAGGAAACTGCGAGGGGAATGTCTTCAGAAGGCGTCCGTGGTCTGCAGTGTCGTATACAACAACCTCCGGGACCGAATGGGTCGCGACCTTTGGCGACCTGCCAGCTGTGCCAAGCTTGAACTTGTAGCTGCCAGATCTGTTTGAATGTAAAAATGGAAATTACAATATATTATTGTGATTTCCATCCCCCCCCCGCCAAAAAAAAGGGAGAAAAAAATGACAATCATATCGCTGCAGGGGGCAAAAGTAAGTTAACCAATCAGACAAGTTTCTGGCAGCAGTAACACAGGGGGGGGTCAGTGCTTACGCTCAGCTGTAGTGGGGATTTGGGGGAGGGGATGTGACCAGAATAAACAGGAGTTAAACAGCAGAGAGGCGAGGGGATGGGCAGCGGCTCGAGGAGTCTGGCGTGGCCTTCGGTGCACATCTCCTCTCTGTCCCACTGAGCACACAGCGTTACTGAGGCCCACTGTAAACAAGGGGCTCTGAATCACAGCATATAATCTCTCTCTCTCTCTCACACTCACTCTCTCACTCTCTCTCACACTCACTCATTCTCTCTCTCTCACTCATTCTCTCTCTCTCACTCACTCACTCACTCACCTCAAGCCTGGACTCAGCCTCTTGGAAAGGTTCAGATGGGGGGGGTGATTGGGCAGCACAGTGGAAAGGACACTCGAGGGTGTTATCTGGGGGGAAACCATCAGTGGTTCATCACAGAAGTCATCCAACATGTACACTTAACATAAACCTAGTGTAGATACAGTTTTCTTGCAAACTCAAATCAATAGTTTAAAAATGTGTTCCATGGAAAGAGTTAGGTTGGACATACAGAACCAAGTATACACAGAGTGGCTCCTTTCAAAAGCCTTATTTATTACATTTACATAAATTGTTGGTACATCCACCCAAACACTGTTCATCTTATTGAATCATACCTGATGCCCTTTAACCCCATTCCACAGAGCCTGACATCACGCCCCCTGTGGAGCCTGTGGGGTTGTCACTTGTCCACTGCTCCCCTGTATTCCAAGGGGATTTCGTTTAACTCTAAAGACAAAGCCCAGTGATAAATGTAACAATATGTACACCAAAGCTGATGCAATAGAAGTAGAATTCACGATTGCTCATTTGGTAATTAAGAGTAAGAGGAGTGTTTCAAAGGGGTTGAACAGGTCATTAGCATTCCCGATATAACGTGTATAAGTAGCAAGAATGAACAGTAACCCCAGTGAAGGATTCACTCTGAGTCTGCAGTCTCTCAGGCACAGATTCAAGCTCATTTCATTTTGAAAATAAAATGGCCATGACGACTAATTATAGATGAATTTGCTTCCAGAGCAAAACAAAAATATTCACCAACTATTTTCTTGCTGTGAAATTCTAACAGCGAACTGGATTCTTCAACAAACACAACAAAAACAAGGAGAGTAAATGTTGCATATTTTAAATGAGCGGTGGATGCGTTCCAATTATTTTTGTTTGGGGCTGATTCGTGTTAAATAAACATACTAATTTCATACCTTCATTCAGCCCCACTCAAAAGCTTTTGAATATTTGATAAAAATGCCCAAGTTCAGGGCTGTGGGGAGATTACCCAAAGGACAGCCGGGACCTAGTGGGGCTGTAGGACCTCTCGTGAACCTGCTTTTTGACCAGACATGGGGGCACAGGCTCCCTTCAGTTTGGTGATGACATACAGGTGAGTGTAACTGGTCACTGAAACTGCAAGCTGTGATGGCATCCAAGGACTAGGACCTCCTCTTCCCCTTCCTGCGAGAGAGAAGACAGATTTAAAGATACATAATACAGTCCATTTCCAGTCATATTTCTATTATCAATTATGATGGCAATTATTATTGTTGTAATTATTCTTATCAGTGATAATATTTTTAATTATCTGCGATAAGTTGCGATTATTATCTTCAATAACTGCCAGCCCGTTTCGGATGCGTTTGAGTCCTGGCCATAGTGCTGCATGTGTGGACGTGGGCGGGACAGCCAGGACCCTGCTCCTCACACACCCGTGAGCTCTCCCATTAACTTCAATTAATGTGATGGTTCATCCGGCCTGGACCGCTCTGTCACGGCCAATAGCAAAGTATTTATCTGATTCTATTCCCCGCCTGAGAATGATACACAAATTCAATTAAAACTGACCTATTTTTAAAGAGAAGGATGGGAAGGAGGGGGAGGGGTGATGGAATATATTCATTAATTAAAATTTTAAAACGTTGGTACCATATTAAATAAATCACAGTGAAAGTATCCCAATCACCTTAATATGTGGCATACATTTAAAAAAATGGCATTCATAATGAATAACCGCACTTCCTTTAAAGGCCCAGCTCCATTTGAGTAATAAAGGTGTGGATACTCCAGTCCCTCATTTAACATCCATCAGTTCTACTACATTGATTTCTACTGTTATTTTCATAATTACTGTATATTAAATATGAAGGTTTGTAACCATGTACTATATAAGAATGCTCCAAAAATTATGTTGGAAATGGATAAGCTTCAGACGCAATTTACTATATGAACATCAAAATGAACAGTGCACAGCAAGATAGGACAAATGAATATAATTCAAATCCAGTCCTTTAAGAAGTGCTTGTGAATCCGCACACCATTTTTGGAAAAGCAAGGGCTCTCTCTACTGGTAGCCAAGGAGAATTGCAAGATCAAATCGGTTCCAGAATTTAACTGGTCGTTTTTAGACCGATCTTAAGTACACTGCTACTGTCATGTCATGAAAAGATAAATGGGCCAGAGCAATGCCATTTACAATATGGATAGATTTTTCACACGAGTACAGAAAGGGGGGTAGTATCTTTTTTTTAGTATCAATGTTGCTGCCCTGTGATACTCCAGTCGCCAAGGGAAAAAAAAGACATTAGATTTTCAGAAAAATGAGAAATTATTCTCTTGACTTCATCCCTAGGCTGAGATGACCAGTGAGTCACATTGAAGATGGAAAGCCACAACACATTAAGCATTGTGCTGCAGTGTGTGTGTGTGTGTGTGTGTGTGTGTGTATGTGCGCGTGTATAAGCACTGTCTATGTTTGAGAGAGCCCACTGACTCAAAGGATCGATGGTGTGAGGGGATTTGGAGCCAATTATTTTTAGCTTAATGGTCCCCCAGGTACGAGGGGGAGCAACAACAAAACGTCTGGAAGAAAGAAGCGCATGGACAATCAAACTTCGCTTTGTCGCCACTGTTGACGAGACATTAAATCCCAGCAGTTTGTACCATCAGCCCATGAACTGGGTGGGGGGAGTTTTTTTTTTACTGGGGCAGCCCAGTATCAGTTCAGTTAAAGCGGATCAAACCGCTGGACCAGCAATTGACTGAAACATTTGTGAATTTCACTTCCTCCGTCCTCTTTCAAGGCTGGGGTGATGAACCATTCTGAGACATGAGCGGTGCAGGGATGATGGGCCACTGTGGTGCATAATGTGGCTCCTGAAATCTCCCAGGGTCACTGCGATCACATGACCTTCACCTTACCTTCCATATACTAGCACATGATTTGAACATGGTTTTTGAGACACACGTATAAAACTACATACAGTGGTTTGACCATATGCAGTGTAGGATACTGTTCAACAGTTTGGTAATACAATTTATTTTTATTTATTTCTAAAATTTTCACATTGTAATGCATTAGGTGAACTCACATTGTATGTTACTTGAAGCTTAAAGCAGATAATTAGACTAGGTTATATATTTAGAGCCAATTATATTACATATTCAGGTTTTAAATGTTGAGTCAACTGAAAAATACAAAAACCGCACAATATGCAGGCGATTGGCTATTGGCTTCTGGCTATTTTTATTTATTCTACTGTTCCACTACTAGGACTGCACTGCTGCCATATATAATTTGTAAATAATTATATGCATACCTTCGGCTTTTTTAAGTCAGTGTTAACAAGCTAGGACTACACTCCAATCTACTCAGCCAGCTATTTAACCTTTTTGCTTGTTACTATTATTAAATAACTATTATTACGTTACATAACTAATTTGTCACACCTAAGTTATTGTTTATAGCTAGTGACCACAAGCTAGCTGCTGAACTAAGCTAAGTTGTCATGGTTATTCTTGTCTTAAATTCAAATTAACTTCACTAGCAACACAACGCAAGCTACAAGCTACCAACATTTAGCAAGAAACAACCCAAATATAATACATTCTAATGTGGAATGATGAACAAACAATATCACAGAACCACCCATAGTTATGAGCACACACATATTCTCACAATAAGGTAGGCATAGTATAGTACTGTTGCTACACTACTAACGTTGGGGCTCTAGAAATAGTTTCCAACTGATTGAGTTCAGTGCTTACCCTGATACCCTGGTCCTATGTATGTGTAAACCAGATAAACAGAGCTAGATCCACATGTTAATTCCACATTTCTCTCAGAACTTCCAACTATGGATAGGCATGACAAACCATTACCGCTGCACACAAGCATTGTTATTAGCAAAATAAAAATTTTATGTCTGTCACTGTGCACTTTACTGAAGCTACTAAAAAAGTAAGAGATACCTTATCCCTAGTCACTCTGTTTTTCAGCAGAGAGTATTTCCATTTATTTCAGACAATAGAAAGCACACCTTATTTTATTTGAACCAACAGCTTAAATGGTTCCATTGTTTAGCTAGGGGCATAAACAAAAGTGGATTTGGGTGGGGTACAGTATCAGGGATTATTGTTCTGCATCAGTAAAGACTCAAAAAATAAATAAATGGATCTGAATTGTAAAGTTTTAGTGTTGAGGTTTCCAAACCACCATTTATGTTTATATTGATTTCTCCAAGTATCCTAAGACTCTGTTATCGACAATGATAAAAACAACAAAAAAAGTGATGATTTGTCAAGATTTTCAAAAAATTACTAGAGGGCCTTAATATTTTAGCAGTAATTGACATCTAATACAAAACATATATATATATATATATATATATAAATATACAGTAATTATAGTAAGACAGGTTGTGAAAAATGAAAATAAACTTTCTAGTTGTGAGGTTGGGGTACTAAAACAATAATATAAGTACAGTTAGTTTGACCAATTTTACCCCTTTTAGTTTACATCCATTTTCACCTGAAAATTGCAGGATTATTTTAGAAAGTGTTTCAGACTTTTGCATTTTCATTTAAATTCTGCATATCCTATACTTCTAAACGTCAAGATTACAATTAACATGAAACATATCTCAAAAGTTAAAAGAAAAAGACTCTTTAATAATAACGTCTTGCCCACTTCCAGCAAAAATTAAGAAACAAACAATATACTACATAGGTGCATCAGAGAACCAGGGATCCAGTAGATGTGGAGAGCTTTGTGCTTCTCCAGACTATCACTATGAGCGGTGCAGGGATGATGCGTCACTGTGGTGCATAATGTGGCTCCTGAAATCTCCCAGGGTCACTGTGATCACATGACCTTCACCTTACCTTCCATATACTAGCACATGATTTGAACACAGTTTTTAAGACACACGTATAAAACTCCATTCAGTGGTTTGAACATATGCAGCGTATGTTGCTGTTCCACAATTTGTTCATGAAATTTCTGCTTATTTATTTCTCATTTCAAGGTTTATTCAAATGTTCCCATTAAAATATATTAGGTGATTTGAGGGCACCAAGGCTACCTTATTGATGATCGACTGGGGAGCTGGGATTTTATTTCCTGAAAATTCACTGCTGTCATATTTTCATCAAGCTAGAAGGGTGCACAAATAAAGGTTGTTAACTTGCAAAAGACGAAAACCTTGATGCTTCATAAACGTATTGCTCTCCAGCTAATTTACAATGGTCATATTATATTCAATAACCAATCACACCTAATTACGGTGTTGACCATGACCATCTGAGCATCATGAGCAGTGCCTCAAAAGTGAATTAGTGCAGGGAAATAAAAGCGCACTGTTATTGATATAAGTAAAGCGTGGTTATCCCTGTGATTTTAGCATTTTTATTGCAATAAGCAATTTTCACATGTCTGTATTGCTTTCAAAATGAACCCTGATAAAAATCCAGATATATATATTTTTTAAAGACTGAAAACAAATGGGGCTTCAACACATAGTATATCCCAAAGGCCAAGATCCAAGAGCAGAAAGAAATCCACCAGGAGCAACAGAATATCTCTTAAAATAGTCTTAATCCCTACGATTCCTTATGCTTCCTGTTCTTTTTTTGTTAAATCTTTAGGTTTGAACAACTAAAACGAACAAGAATCCCGCGGTATAAATCTACAGTGTGATGAAATGAAAGCAGAGAGAGGTGTCGACACCATATCTCTTCCTCCCAATCCCTGTCTCTTTACCAGCAGGAACTTGGGTTCTTTCAAGCGTTCCCAGAAGGGATCTTATATGCATTGTTCAATGAGCTGCCGCTGGCAACACTTTCTCAGCAGCTTATTCCTCATAAACTATTTAGGTAGACACTTAATACTCGTGGATAACTAAACATCTACGGGCTACAGGGCCAACCGTAAAGGTGCTCACAACCTAGGGGGTTTGTAATGTAATGGACAGCACAGGTGCAGTGCTCGGAATTTAGTGGTTTGTTCGTGAAAATTTCAATTTAAGTTGTCCCAATATTTAAAAAAGCAACCATTCAAACAAACAAACAAACAAACAAACAAACAAACAAAAACACCCAACAATGCCAAAAGCCCAAAGATGGCTGAAAATAAATAAGTGCGATGTTTGGATAGTGGAGGGAGTTTTTTAAGAGAGCGGCAGGGGTATCGCACGCTTGTCTCTCTAGCAGCAGGAGCAGCCGGCGGAGAGAGAGAGAGAGAGAGGGAACCTGGGGGACGTGGTCTCCAGGGCTCTCCCAACTCCCTCTGCCTGTAAACGAGTCCACACCCACGGCGCTGCAGCGAAGCAACCACTCATCCGTGACAGGCCTGCCTCGGCGGACGCTATCCTCTCCCTTCCGTCAGCGGCGCTCCACAAACGTGTCCCCGGACTCCCATGTGCGGCTCTATTAAGTGCTGCATGACAAATGTGCGGCGGTTGCGCGGGAGGCAGAGGGCCCCCGCCGGTCAGAGAGCGATGACCACAGCTGCCACAGCGCTCACCGGGGGGACGCAAGCGCCGCCCGGAAGAGTTCATTACCGCGACCGACAGGCCCTCCTCCAAAACGCCGTCAGAGGAATAAACACTGCGTGGGACAAAATAAATAACGCAGCGCGCGGCACCAGCAACGCTTCGGCCCCGCATGTGGGTTTGATAAATTATTTATCGCTGGAAATGCAGCGTGCGTGTTGTTAATATCCGCACCTGCTCGTTGCGTCTTTTAAAAGATGATTTATGTGTTATGGCGACGCTAACTTTCGCAGAAACCGGCTTGTGGCAGCCCGGGTCTGTGGAGACACAAAGCGGTGGTTAAAAACTGGCAGCGCAGGGGAGAGGGGAATCAAACCGGGCCGGTGGACCTTCTACCTGGAGAGCTGTTACAGCAGTTTGTTGCGTCTCACAAATGGAGAGATCAACAACATCCTCTCTGGCGAGGAGACCAGGTTTGATTATGTACGCAGGAGAAGTCACGTATGAGTTGATGATGTTTACAGTGCGGCCTGCCTCTAACAGTAAGGGCAAGGTATAGCGCTCTGCTTACTCTTAAGACGCTTGAGTACAGAATGCAGATATGGTCGATTTAAACTTGGAATTGCTGAACTAGTTTCCTTTCTAAATGAATACGTTACCCAGAAGTAAATCCATGTCCAAAGTCTGCATACTTGTAGCTAAATGAACTGAGATTAATGTTTAAAAATATTAAAGAAATGCACACAACAATAATAATAATAATAGAAGAGTTGTGACCCTCACATTGTGACCCTTCACCAAACAACACAGAGGCGTGGGTGACCTGGCTTACAGCAGAAAAGAATCGTCCCATTCTTCTGTGCTCAGTTTAGCCAGTCGCTGAGCATGTCAGTGCTATACGCCACCCACCTCACACTGTAATCTGTCCTTAATATCGGCCTAATGTTGCACACACCAGCTTCACACAGAGAGCTATATTTCAACAATGCAGAAACCAGCGCCACACCAGTGCCACAAACCATCTTAATATTTCATAGCCATATTAAATATGCCTGAGTTTCTGTTCAGCATCTGCTGTCTTTGGGGTATTGCAACCCCCAGGAGACCTGTTTGATTTGTAATTGGGTAGTATACTGAATTAATCAGCAGTTTATCTTATTTTTAATTGAAATAACTGTTTCAAAACACCGCTTACATATTGTACATTGCCAGTATTCCCTTACTTATTGTCAAATTCCATTTGTACTTACTAATTTTTAGCACTTTTAAAAAAAAGAGATCCATAGAACAATGACATTAGAGACATAACCCAGTTATGGAAAATGAATGAGCATGTTGAGGTGCTTTTTTTTTCTTTCTTGCTCGGGCACAAAAGAGCATCTATAATCTGAAGTACTTAAATGAAGGAAGAGACCATAAATAAAGTAGTGTGTGTATGTGTGTGTGTGTGTGTTTGCTTGTGCGTATATGTATGATGTGTGCGTGCGTGCGTGCGTGTGTGCTTGTGTGTGCGTGTGCTTGTGCGTGTGTGTATGACGTGTGTGCGTGCATGTGTGTGCGCGTGCATGTGTCTGTCTACTGTATGTGTGTATATGTGCGTTTCTCAGGCATGTCTCCACCAGGAGACAAATTAAATATGTCATATGTACATCAACAAATATATACGTACAGCAAAGTGCAATCGATTTGAAAAATATTTTAAAAAATGTCATAATAATAATATTTTTTGTACCAAATAAAGCATAGTGTTAAGTGAGTCATCGACCTGACCATGCTACAATGGCCAAAACGCGATTGGATCTTTCAAAACCGAAATCTGCTCATGGGTCTCCATCGCGGGGCAACATGGCCCCCCGCCCCACTCCACCCGCCCTCCCAAACCCCCGAACGGAGGACACCTCCACCCACAGGGTCATTAGAGCCTCCGGTGTCAGCTGGTGATTCTCGCCTGCAGGCCCCTAAACCTGATCCCTCTGGCACCAGCTCCAGCAGTTTAGAGCTACATCCCCCACAAACACAGAATTCATATGCAGCCTGTCAGCGCAGGACCCCAGTGACACCCCCGCAAGACAGATGTCACCCCGGCCCCACCCCAGACAGGTGCTGGGGGAGGGTGGGGGGTGGGGGTTGCGGGGGGGCTGGGAGGACCTGGCAACAATATCATTCCATTAAATTAATAAAAACAGATCTGGACGACAGCAAGACTGTGGCTTAGACATCATTGGTTCGGTTTCAGCGTTTCGACAAACAGGCGTGATTTATTAGTGCAATGTGCCAAGACATCCATGCAGATTTCTGAAGACCTTTTGGCTCCAATTAAAAACACAATAACAGAGCAGAAATGTACATGATTTCCAATCTACACAACTTTGATTAAAATGGTAATATCATGTGTTATAAACAAGATGTTCAAATCACGTCCAATGACAACATAAAATATTTTTTTGCCTGAACTATATATATATATATATATATATATATATATATACACACAAATATATTTATTTTCCAGTTTTTTCCCTTCCCTGTGTGAACTTGACAGAACTGTTTTTCGCTGTGGTCCTCAAAGCGTAACCCCCGAAGATAAAAGTGACCATTCGATCACTTCCTCCCAACAATAAAGACATAATTGAAGTTTTTAAGAAACGCGATGGTGGAGATCAATGCTCGCAGAGAGGAAGAAGCAGCCGTAATTCCCACCCCCACCCCCGAAGCCCCCGCTCCCTTGCTCTGCTCTCTGTGTTTAAGGGAGATCTATGGCTCCCCCGCTTGACAAATGAAGATCATTCTGGAGTAGCTGTTTGGTACTTGGCATCATGGCGTTGCAGGGGCCTGCGGGCCTTGAGGGCAGAGCCGCCTCACATCTTCAGCGATCCATAAGTGTCCCTCTGGAGGCCCTCGCCGCTCCTCATAATGAAATGTGGCTCCATAAATCAGGCTGGCGGACTGGCACTCCTGCGCCTCGCCCATCTATCTTAGCGGGGGCCCGGTCTCTGAAGGGCGTCGGGTAGAGCCCCGGCGTCTCGGCGGACCGGCCTGGGAACGAGCCGTCACCGCGCTGGCAGTGACAGAGCATGTGCTACTTCCAGCCCAAAAGACGCCACCGAGACGGTGCAGAGACTTGGAGGGGGGGGGGGGCGTGTGTGTGTGTGTGGGGGGGGGGGGACATTGGAGGAGGGGGTGGGGGAATCCAAATATAAAAAGCAGAGGAAGAGAGAGAAATGCGGGCGCAGACTACGCTGGCTGGACTGTGCCTGGGGGCAGGGGCAGAAGCTGGAGCGACTCATCTTCAAACAGTGCCAAGCCAGGGCTGCAAGACCGCACAGAAAGGGGTGCCGCCCCAGGCCCCGGGCCCCGCTTTACTGAAGCCCAACATCTTCAAAGTGGTTGAGACACAACTGCAGGGCACGGCAGCTGGGACAGCAGAACTGATCCTCTCTGCTTTCGGGCGAGCTTTGCTCTCGATATTCCTCACAACAACGGCGAACAACAACAACTACAGAAAAAGGAAGAACTCTTCAAGTTGCCATTATATCCCGTTACACACATTCTATGAATATTGCTGTGCTGTCTGCACTGGCAAGTCTCTCCTGGGACCCTGAAGTGTGCCAATAGCAACAGCATAAATAACAGTCCCGTTCTTCAAATGAATGCTAATTTTTCCCCCCCAAACTTTGTTCACATATTGATGCGCTCTGCAAATCAACTTCAATAGTGTGAGCGATACAGCTGAGAAAGGGAACCCCGATTATTTTTTCAGCAGTATTCAAATGCCGCTTTCATTAGCCCGGCATTAATTAGACTCCTTGTGCTAATTTGCAAGTCGATACCAGTGGCTGCAGGACAGGCAGCTTTGAATTGCACCCCTGTGATCTTGGGGTCTTGCAGCCCCACCACCCTTAGACAGAGTATGCAAGCCTTCCTGACAATTAGTACAAAAGGGATTAATGTTCCACTTCACAGATACATTATTCATATTTTCTCCCTACTTAAATAAATCATAACATTCTAGAGGGTTTCACTTTAACCCCATCCCCCCGCCCTCGCTCCCATCTCCAAATAAGATGCGCTGCAAAATGACCTTGGCACCATTTCTGGTCCATTTCCTGAAAGAAAAGAAAAAACGGAAAAAACCTTAGATGGAGATACCCAGAGCAATACAAACAAGGCCTAGCCTAATCTAATTATTTTCCCTTTTTTAGAACAAATGTCTTGCAATTGTCGTGAGCTGGTCAAATGCAACATGCCGTATTTCCACATATAGGCTTAGCCGAATTCTACAAACCAGCATCTGTGCTGCAGCAGCTGTGTGGTTCTGGCTCCGGCTCGAGGCCCACTTCCTGTCCGTTCCGTACACTGATTAAAGCGGGGAGTTGTCATGATTAAAGAAAGCTGGTCTTCAGCTTGAGTTTTTCAGACACAACTGACACAATACGACGATCTTCCTACCAATCTGCATGCACACAGGATAAATCTGACAATAGGCATCTATAGCGTAGCTGGATTCCATTTTCTTCCACGAAATGACCAAATAATCGGCAGACTCCTGTGATAGCAGATCTATCTGATGTAAAAAATAAGATCAGATACAAATGTTTTTGGTGTATGAAACAGATTTTTGGGGTGAATAGATGGATGTTCCTCTCTAGTCCAAGGTAAAAAAAATAAAAAGAATTAAAAATGATTCATAGAGCAGAAGAAAGTTTTAAAAGTGAACTACTGATTTTACATCTTAGGGCCAGGGGACATGCTCTGACATATGTATACTGTATCATGTCATGATGATGAGATTTGTACATTGGGGATTTACACTTTGAATGCCACGGGGGAATCCTCAAGACTCTTTCAACTTTGATATAGATGGAAAGCCAGCATTTTCTCCTTTTTCTCCAGAAGACGTTATGTCAGTAGTCTGGGAGAACTGCAACGGGAGTCTCATAGATGTAAATGACACAAATATAGATTTTAAATAAAATTACTCCATTAAAATCTAGCCAAATAGGGCAGCGGATGGCGTAGCGGTCTAACGCGCCACACTTTGGTGTGGCGTGCGCTGCCTGTCAGGGACGCTGTTCGAAACCCGCGTCTCTACCAGACCGACCCTGGTCGTCAGCCCCAATCGGAGGCTGTCCGATTGGCTGTCCGCCTCCGGGGGAGGGGGGAGGGTGAGCCGGCACGAGTCTGTCAAGGAGAAGGTAAAGGCGTCCGTGGAAGAATTTCCGTTTCGGAAGAGGCGGGAACAATTGGCCAGGAATGTGTGTCTTGCTCCCGGAGGACGGGCAGCAGACTTGTGGGGGTGGGAAATTGAAATAAATAGAGGGTATAATTGGCAACCAAATTGGGAGAAAAACTGGAAAAAATTTGAAATAAATCAAAAAATATATATATATCTAGCCAAATAAAAAATATGATCTAATCATGAAAAATGTCTTATTGGGGCAGTCACTGGCAAAGTACAATGCCAAAATGTAAATATTGTTGTGCTCTCTAGAAATTAGATGATACTTTTTTCAGTTCATCTCAAACACAGGGAACTTAATTGTGGCCTGGCATGGCTGATCCAAAAAACATGGTTGCATCTTGGGGACACAAAGTCTCCAAATCTACCATCAGACGCCACCTGTATGCCAATAGGCTTTTTGGAAGGGTTGCCAGAAAATAACTTCTATTGAGGGCAATCAACAAAAATATGTATCTGGATTTTGTTAAACGGCATAGGATTTTTGTATTGGAACTGGGTGTTATGGTCACATGAGACAAAAACTGGCATGCACACCAGCAGTGGTTTTGGCAATGGTAGAAATATGCTTTTGTTGAAAAGATTGTCATGCCTATGGTGAAATATGGTGGTGGATCTTCGATGTTATGAGGCTGTTTTGCATCTACTGGTCCTGGGTCTCTTGTTAAGGTTAATTTAATTATGAACTCCAACAAGTACCAGGTAAAAAAACTGGTTCCATTTTACATTTACATTGACAGTTTAGACATTTAACAGATGCTCTTATCCAGAATGACTTGCTATAAGTGCATTTAAAATTGCAGTATTAGTAAAGCTACAATAAAATAGATGCCATCGTAGAGAATGGCCCTACAAAACAGGGAAAGCAAAGTTAGTATTCATTAGCTAACGCTAATTGTGCATAAAAGGTAGCTAGTTAACTTTCTTAGGCACTGCTAGTGAATTTTTAGTTATATGTAGAATTATCTATTTATCTATGATCTATTTATACAGTATATGTTACACATTTGTATATTTGACATAATTGCATGTTTTCTTTTATTTACGTACAATGAGGAATCCCTAATATTGCAATGTAGCAATTGTTGCAATGCTATCATGTTAGTTAGTTAACCATCTGTATTTTCTGTCATGGTGTAGTTAACCAGCTGTATGTTTTTAATTGATTACTGAAAGAAAATACATGTTCCAAATTTGTAACTTGTACTTGAGTAGTTTTTGGACAAAATACTTTTCTATTCTTACTCAAGTAGGTTTGTAAGATGGCTCATTTCACTTCTACTTGAGTTCATTATCCATGAAGTAACTTTACTTTTACTTGAGTAGCCTATAGATTTTGAGTACTCGACCCACCTCTGGCAAGGTGTTACAATAGTCCTGACCTGAGCTTATTAAAGCCTGAACAAGTAGTGTGGCTTATTGGGTAAGAAATTGACTAATTCTCCTGATGTTGTGAAGGGTCTTGGTGATCGATGCAATGTGCCCTGAGAAGCTCAGCTGGTCATCCAGAGTCACACACCGAAGTTCTTGGCAGACCGGGATGGAGACACTATGGAGCCTTCCATGTTATCATCATCGAGGAAGAGGAAGAGCAGCTCGGTCTTTTTCAGGTTGAGGTAGTGGATGGACATCCAAGTTGAGTTGTCAGCCAGGCATGCAGAGATATGCACCGGAAACCTGAGTGTTGGAGGGGGAGAAAGAGAGAAGGAGTTGAGTGTCATCAGCATAACACTGATATGAAAAGTTGTGAGCTTAGAGGAGAGGCCCTAGCACTGAGCCCTGTGGGATGACAGGCAAGAGGGTGTGAGGAGAGGAGAGTGATCCCATCCAGGTCACATGGTAGGACTGGTCAGCTAGGTATGACACAAACCATGCCAGTGCAGATCCTGAGATGCCCATCCCAATGAGAGATGAGAGCAGGACCTGGTGGTCAGCGATGTGGAATGCTGAAAATCCACAAATGGATCTTTCAGCAAGACAATGATCCCAAGCATACCTCAAAATCAACCAAGAAATAATTAACTGACCACAAAATTACTGTTTTGCAATGGCCATCTCAGTTTCCAGACTGGAACATCTGAAATCTGTGGTTTGAATTGAAGAGGGTACAAGTGCAGACCAAAGGATCTGTAGGTTGGTGAAATATTCTGTATGGAGGAATGGTCAAAGACCCTCCTATCCCCAAATATGTTCACCAATCTCATAAAATACTATAGAAAACAACTCAGTAGTCTGATCCCTGCAAGGGGAGGGTGCACAAAATAGTTAAAAACGGTGCAGCAATTAAACTATAAGTATACATAACCATAAATAAAAAATTAAAGCGAAGATAAAAATTAAAGCTAGAAACAGTGCAAAAATGTACCTATAAACCGATATAACTGGGCAAGTGAGTACCAGTTATAATAGACTTTGCAATAATACAAACATACGGAAAAATACAATACAGAATAAAAATACAATACAGAAAAATACAATACAGAGTAGTGCAAGTAGGTATGAAGGTGCAAATTACAAACCAATTGCAAATACAATTGGGTGTGTGCAGAGTGCGAGGATCAGCTCCTATTCAGCAGCCTGATGGCCTGACTATGGAAGCTGTCCCTGAGTCTGTTTGTGCGGCACTTGATACTGCGGTATCTTCTGCCTGACGGTAAAGTGGAATACAGTTTGTGGCAGGGGTGGTAACTGTCTTTGATTATGCGTTTGGCCTTTGCCACGCACCGCCTGGTGTAAATGTCCTGGAGGGAGGAAGCTCCCCTCCCACGATGCCCTGGGCCGTTCGCACGACCCTCTGTAGTGCTCTGCGCTCAAGTACGGTGCAGTTCCCATACCAGACGGTGATGCATCCTGAGAGAACACTCTCAATCGTACCCGTGTAGAATGTACGGAGGATACGGCGGCACATGTTGAATTTCCTCAGACGTCTGAGGAAGTACAGGCGTTGTTGGGCCCTTTTCACCACGTGTGTGGTGTGAGTGGTCCATTTGAGGTCCTCGGAGATATGCACACCGAGGAACTTGAAGCTGCTGACCCTCTCTACTGCAACCCCGTCTATGGAGATGGGGCGTGCTCTCCTCTCTGCCTCCTGTAGTCCACGATCAGCTCCTTGGTCTTCTGGGTGTTGAGGGGTGAGGTTGTTCTCCTGGCACCACTGTGTCAGTGATCCAACCTCCTCTCTGTAGGCTGTCTCGTCGTCATCGGAGATCAGTCCCAGCACCGTCGTGTCATCAGCAAACTTGATGATGACGTTGGAGCTATGCATGGCCATGCAATCGTGGGTGTACAGGGAGTAGAGGAGAGGGCTCAACACGCATCCCTGGGGGCTCCTGTGTTGAGGGTCAGTGGCTCTGAGGTAGTGCTGCCCATCCTCACCACCTGGCGGCGGCCCGACAGGAAGTCCAGTATCCAGCTGCACATGGTGGAGTGCAGGCCTAGACCCCCGGAGCTTGGTGTCGAGCTTGGCAGGAACTATTGTGTTGAACGCTGAGCTATAGTCCACAAACAGCATTCGCACATAAGAGTTCCTGCTCTCCAGGTGAGAAAGGGCGGTGTGAAGTGCCACGGCAATTGCGTCGTCAGTGGATCTGTTCTGGCGATATGCAAATTGCCATGGGTCCAGTGTGTCAGGCAACATGGTACAAATGAAGACCTTAACCAACCTCTCGAAGCATTTACTGACAATCGAGGTGAGGGCTACGGGCCTCCAGTCGTTCAGACACGTTACCTTGGGGTGTTTGGGGACAGGCACAATGGTGGATGGTTTAATGCATACAGCATTATTTGCCCATCAAGGGCCCTATTTTCATGCTGGCACTAAGCGGCGTTATGCCCTAGCGCTGGCGAATTACCAGTTTCATCTGCCGCAAACGGAATATTTCCCGTCTCCGCTAAGTTTGGCAATTTCGTGGTGCACAATGAAGGCATTTGCGCGACTATGGGCTGGGCAGCGCAATAGGGGGTGTGACTATGAAAACAGTCGGCGCTATGCAAGTTTGGTGTCAAATAATGAGTTTGCGTTAACGTCCAACTAGACCACCTCTTAGCGCAAATGCTGGCGCTCTGTGCAATTTGGTGACTTTATTGATGCGCACATATGAACATAAGGTTATCTGAAATCACATGAGAATGTTTTGTGAATATTGTGATTTTCCCCCCACATTGAGGCAAATTATCTAATCCATGGGTAACTTGCAAGCGTAATCAATTAAGCTAAAAACTATTTCACCACAGTTTGTGGTTATTCAATGCAGGGACATGAGAGACTGAAGCCAGCAGGCCATCCATCGCTACCGTTCAGTAAGATACACCTGTTAAATAAATATATGTTTGTATGCACATTGTTTTCTTTTCAAATGGTTCTTTCCATTTGCACTACAGAAAATGGAGTACATAATTGGACGCAGAAGGCGATACCGTGAGCGATACCCTGGGTTTGGTAGCCGATGTTTGCCAGACGGCTATCAGTTCGGCTGTACATGCAGTTTCTTCCAGTTTTGTCCAACATGCAAATTAGTTTATTACTTTTCCTACACCTGACAGCCAGCAGAGAAGTCAACAGGATTTTTATACGCAATGTGGATTCCCTGGGGTCTTGGGTGCCATTGACTGCACACATGTGCAGTTGCGCGCACCATCTGATCACGGTATCATTTTTGTGAATCGGAAGGGGGTCCACTCCATTAATATCCAGGTTGTTTGTGATGCACACTCCAGGGTGACGCATGTAAGCCTACTGCATGATGAACATAAATGAAACAGGCCTAGTTGCAGTTGTGAGTTTTTTTATTAACAATGAACAATTCCATTAAATTAGAAGAAAATAAATGTTGTTTTTTAAGTTGGAAAGCCTACAAATGAGGAAAAAAAGAGATGGTAAAATAAAACACTTTCTCAAAAGTCTCAAAATATAAACTCAAATCATGAAAATAACAAATTAATGTGCGCCTTGTTTTCCCCCTCTGATTCGCGTGCCAACTTTTCTGCACCTCTCGCACAAGCAAATCGCTCTCCTCTTTTGAGAAGTGCTCCTGGCGCAGCCGAGCAAAACTGTCATCCATGTCAGGAAATTACCAATTTGCTATAGTGTTAGCGCACTGGTATTTAAAGGGATAGAAAATAGGTGTTCTGATTGGCCATTATGAAACCAAACCCCCACCACACCCACATGTATTTTTTAAAAGTTAATCCAACCTCTTTTACAACTGCGCCAGAGGTGTGCTATCGTCCTAAGTCACGAAATTACCAAAATTAGGTTAGACACGCGCTAAAGCGCCACCGTCTTCGCTTTGCATCTGCGTTACCGACACCATCCTAATTCACCAAAATAGGGGCCAAAGAGTGTGAGTAATTTTGGAGGGACCTGAAGCTAGCTAACTTGTTATTTTATTTTGCAATGCATTTCCTCCATTCTATTTCAGGTTTGTCTGAATTTGTTTTATTTCGCCCTTTATTTTGCTCAGCGGGTAACAAATCTGAGCCCCTCAGCTCTTTGGCTTGCTAGCCAGTGCCCTACCCACAACACCAACCCACACCATGGCCCTGTTTATTTGCTGGTGTTAGTGGAGTGCATAATACAAATCTGTACTGTATGTAAATGTTACCATTATATTGAGTGCAATGGCTCTATAGCCATCTCTAAGTCTTGACTTGTACCTGTCCTAAAAGACAGTCTCAGCCTAGGAGAAAACCGACAAAGGCAATCTCAGGGTTAATCAAAATGCAAACGGGAAAAGGTTCAGTTGAAACTCACTAGCTTTTCCTTTTCAGTTTCCTTACTTTCAGGGTTCAAATGTGGGGTCAAACTCCCCACTTCTTTAAAAAAAACTGCAACTGCAGCTAAATGTTTGTGTTTCAGCTTTAAAAGGTCAGGCTTTAAAAAAAAAAAGCCTGCGATCGGAAGAGATCTATGAGCTTTGCTGTGTGCGTTTCTGTCGCTGGAGACACGGCCCTGTAACAGGTAAAGCAATTAGCCCAGTGTGAACGCGTTTATCTGTGACAAAGGCCAAAGAGGGAGAAAAGCCTGCAGACAAGCTTCCTTTTTATGGAGACTATTAGGCAACTTCACAGCGCTCCTTTTGAGCGGCGAAAAGGGGGGGAAAACGAACCTCCATTTTTCTATCCAATTAAGGGAGTGGGTTTCTTTTTTCGGCATTTATTGCGCTTTTACAGCATTCTGCATGCCGCGATCAGTTTCTATAACTAGGCTGCAAAAAAAAGAACGAAAAAAAAGCGCTACGGCTCCATTTGCTGTGATTTGTGTGCGACGCTTGACCACCTCTGCATCTGGGCTGGGGCAGCGGACGCCGTGATTAAGGGGTTTGGAATGGGGCGCCCCTGCTGTTTTATCAAGTCTGCCGAATCGGTAATGAAATAAGGAGGGCTAACAGTGACGGGGGGCTTTGTAGGAAAACAGACTGTCATTGCCGAATCATTTAAGCAAGGCCCCCCAATTATGGATCAAGTCTAATAGGAGGAAACAGCATGCTTTAAAAAAAATAAAATAAAGGAACACAAATCAATGAGCGCGTTGATGGTAATCGGTTTGACAGAAATGCCTGTCAAAGGATATGGCTGTACCCAAGGATCATTACACACCCTATACCCGATACATTAGTGCAAAAAAAAGGAGATAGAGGAAAAACAAAGAACAGTGGGGAGGCTGGAAGTGTTCACTGTGCCATCTGTATTATGGGCAATGACTGCTCATTTGCAGGCCGATGGCGACACGGCAACTCAATTTTAAGAATATATTCCCTGTTTAGTGTGCGGTGGTTTGCATAAAGACCTCGACCCTATCATCGTCGGGGTCGAGGTAATTAAGTAAAAACTCTTGTTTTGGCACCATTTTACAGTCCCCGCCCCTGTTGTCCTCAGTATAATATTGACTTTTTTCAGTGAGGATTTATCTGTCCTCACAAGCGAAGTGATTTCAGGACTTGAGTTCTTCCCCCCAATAATATACAGTAACAAAAGCCCTCGACGGAACAGCCAAAAAGCAGTCTTCAGTAAACAAGATTAACATAGGTTTGGAATTCACTCCTTTTTTTCAGACCGTGTATTAAAACTGCATAAATAACCATCTGTAGTGGCTAGGATCTAATGACGGTGGGGGCCTCATTCAAATTCCCACCCCTGGGAGTGGGAATGGGGGGGGGGCCTCTAGCTTGGCCTGGAAGGGCTCTGTTCAGCACCAGTATTCTCCCGGAGCCTGTGTTAGCCATCTGCCACAGTAACCACGCCTGTATGCTGTCTCTTACCATTGGCCGGCGCGTGGAGCGGTGAGTCACGCTGCATATTTGGTGGGAGCCCAAACCACGATTCTCTGACCGAAATTTCGAGTGTATTCTAAAAAAACTCAAATGGCACATTGTGCGCTCCCATCGACAATGAAACAGGAGAGACAAGGATTGTATGAAACTAACAAATAAAATTATCACTGGGAAACTAAATTAGTCGAGTCTGTATCAGGTACAATACTTAAAAAGTGGTGTCACATCAGTAGGGGAGGGCAGAGTCATACCTGTCAGGAGAGAATACCCACATCAGGTGATCAGGGTCAGGCCTCAGAGATGTTGCTGTCCAGGAGCAGCCATTGAAAAAGCCAGTATTTTATCTAAAAGCTGTTATTTGACAGTACCCTCCAGAATTATTCACACTCTTGAGCAATAGATGAGCAAAGAAGGCTGTATAAAATAAACAAAAAACGGTATTGTATGCTGAAAAACATAGGAAATTATATCTGTTTATACTAATACAATTGCTCAGAGAAAAATAATGTGTTGAAGTATTTTTTTTTTCAAAAAAAGATATGTGCCACAGTTATTTACACCCCAGTTTTCAGTACTTTGTACACCCTCCCCTTACAAGGATAACACTACTGGCTCATCTTCTATGGTGTTTTATGAGATCGGAAAGGCAAAAAACATATTGGGGGTGATCTCCATACAGAATTTTTCAAAATTTTCGGTTTGCACTTGTGGGCTGCCAAATTTGGTCTCATCTGACCATAACACCCAGTTCCAATCGGAGCTCCAATGCCGTTTAGCAAACTCCACTTATTTTTGTTGATTGCCCTCAATAGAGGCTTTTATGCTTTCTTCTGGCAACCTTTACAAAAAGCCTATTGGCATGGAGGTGGCATCTGATGGTAGTTTTGGAGATTTTGTGTCCCCAAGATGCAACCAAGTTTTGTAAATCTCAAACTTTGGCCCTTGGATTTTCCTTTGCCTCCAAAACCATCTGCCTTACTGTGCATGGGGGCAAGCTGTATTCTCTACCAGGCAAGTTTGCTACTGTTCTAGTGGTTTTAAACGTCATAATTATTGACCTAATAGTGGGAAGTGGTATCTTTCGTTTTTATGTATTTGTTTGTAACAATCACCTGACTTGTGAAGGTCAACAAACCTTTGTATTGCTTCTTCTGGGAGTTCTTTGCCTTCCCCCATGGTGATGGATGACAAATGGATATTACATGTGTGTTACCTCATTTTTGTACCCTAGTGAAACAGGAACCCATGGGAGGCTACAAACAGTCCCCTAGGTTGGAGATGAACTTAAACAAAATAGTTTAATAGTAATAATAGTAATAAATAGTAATAGAATAATAGTATGTTAATACAGATTTATTTTCTTTGATTATATTTAAAATAATTATTAGGGCAGTGAATAATTGTGGGGAAAAAGTATTACATAATAACAAAATATTTTTTATCTTAGCCTTCTTTGCTCATATTTATCAAGGGTACTGTAGGTATCTAGGCTAAGTTTATTCCATCTGTCTTTTTTGCTTGTAGTTAGATTCACATATGTGTCCAGGTGGACTGAGTATTAAAATACCTTCACCATATCTATGGCTTAAACTGGCCCACCAAAGCATTGTAAATTTATGTAAATAAATACGCACACAGTTAGAGATAAGGAGAGATATGAGGCCTTTAATTACCTAAAAGAAATAATGACCTGATTGATACACAGTAGTGTATCTGCAGCACCAAGAAGCCACAGGATAAACATGAAGGAGCATTAGCAGCATGCAGCAAAAGGCACACACAGGTTCACAGAGTGTGTTTAAAAAAAAAAAAAGGGAAGTTTGGAGGAGGGGAGGCGGGGAGGATGCTCCGAAGCGCAACCTGAAAACGCTAAGCAATGTGTGGGCCACTGTGGCCCGGGCTGGCCCTCGCTGCCACACACCTCCACCACCTCATCCTCGTGCCCTATCCCCCACTTGCGCCCACACCCATACCCGCGCTTACCGTGGAGACTGTTGGGATGCCCAGAGGGCACCCCACCCAGGTCCCCTGTTCATCCATCAGTGACAGAGTGGGCTGACAGAGTGCTTATTCATGCTTACTCATTGATATTCAATTTGCTGCTTCTCGGGAAGGAAAACATTATTGTATATATGCGTGTGTGTGTACTATGTGTACTATGTGTACTATATATATATATATATATATAGTACACACACATATGAAAATTGGGAGCCCCTCCCTGGCCCCCATTGATCAGGATCATTTTTCAAGCGTCACTTTCCAGGCTGAGGGGCCCAGTCTCCTGGTGGCGTTCCCGGTCCACGTGGCGACGCTTGCCAAAGCGTGAAACACTGATTTATGAATATGAAAGCGCTGGCTGGGGCGAGCGAGCGAAGGGGAGGGGAGGGGGTCCAGCAGCCACCAGAGGGAGGGAGAGAGGCCGCTTCCAAAAGCCATTGCCGGTGCAGCCGAAACCCGCATCTGTGTGCCCGCTCGCCCCCACGCCCCGGCACCCCCGTGCCGCCTAATTTAATGCGCACATTTCATTAGAGGTGTCGGCCAGGAGACATTTTTTTCTTGACACTTTTAGCAACTAGACACAATCTTGCATCGTTTGCTGGAAGAAAAAAACACATTTGTCCTTTGTCAGCACAAACATTTTAATTTGACGGTTTCACTCCTGAGTAAGCACCAAATATCTCCTAAACTCCTCAGAGATACAGGAAATGGTTGTGTTCTTTCTTCTCTCCCCCCCACCTCCCCCATCCCTCCCCCGCCCTCATGAGCAATCAAGTTACTACAACATTTTTTATGAAAAATTGAAATGGAAAAAAAATACACTACGTCGAAGAATTATAGTTACATGACACCAACAACACCAGCAGACTACCTGGATGTAAGGTATTTTGCAACTATCAATTTGTATGTTTCAAATGCTCACTTGGATCACTAAGTTAATTCAGTTCGTTTGTAAAATAGATTAAATAAACGTGCTATTATGGGCATTATACACACAGCCCTTTCCCCTCAAACCCTGCTTTTTTACATTTAAAGATGCTATTTTTTCGTCTCTGGTTCTTATCATGTAAATAGATTAAGTGTCCGTGTCCCTTAGATGACGGCCGGGACCGTCATATAGATTACAGCACGGTATACATTACAGCATGCAAAACACACATCGCCTCTGTGCATGCCACGCTCACAACATCACACTGCCCATTGCGTCCGTTAGTGCATGATTATGGCAAACAGACCGACCGTTGCCTGTGCTCATATCCGTAATTAGGAGAGCTGGGCCGCGCGTTTATAGCGCAGCATCGGGAAAATAAATACGCAGCAGAGCATGGACCCTTCCTGCTTGGCTCGTAACCCATGGCTACACAACACAGCTGATAAAGCAGGGTTATTCAAATCTGGACCACGAATCCAAATCTGGTCCTTGTTTTCCTTTCTCTCCGGTAGCTAATTGAACAATTAGTGCTACTGATTGGCCAGAGTGTCTACACACCTGACTCCCAGGTAAAGGGAGTGTGGAAAAACAGCAGTGCTCGGCCCACAAGAACCGTGATTTTAGTAACCTTGTGATAAGGCCTGTGACACCTCTTGCTGTCATCAGACAATTAAAAGGCGCTATAGCGACAGTCAGCTCTCATGTCAACCGGAGCATCTCCACTAATAATTGGCATTGTTTTATTCATGTGTGGTTAGACAAAGATTCGGGATGGGGTTGTGGCTTTGATACTCATCTTATAAGATCGCTGAAATTTGAAGCGTTTTATGAACGTCTGTACAACTGCGCATAGCGGCAAAGCCTCACCCGCAGCGCATTACAGTTCCTCATTCTAGCGCAGTCAATGAAGTCTATTGGATTGGTTTTTACGTTTTTCGGTTTAATAACTTTTCTGCGCTATAATCTGAGTCAACAATTAAATTCCAAAATTATGTCCCTGGTGAAAAATGAGGGTAATGTGCCCAAGTTCAACAAATCTTGTCATCCTATGCAAAATATCTAATTATCTAATTTACGACTGGAGATCAGCTACCTTGCAGGTGCTGATGAGCGGTGAATAGGGTAATTTCAGTGGCTGCAGAGGATTGTGGGGGATGGGGTACACAAGTCACAGTGTTGAGGTGTTGAGCTGTATTAAAAGGAAGCTTCTGTTCTCTATAATTGCACAGCTGTCCTGACAAATCTGTCAGTGTTTGCGGCTGTAATTGCCTTCCCTTCATCAATATACATAGCCCTTTACTTCAGTTTGTAAAAGGAAGCACAGGTGAATGAACATTGCGCATCCTGGGCGATGTTATGATGGAACGGCAGAGCTACCAGCATTCATTACCGAAACAGGTGCACGGGTATGCTTCGTTTGATGTTAATTATGCATTATGTGCTGGTTACATCACAGTAATGAAATATAAGGCGTGTCAACGCAGGCCTATTAGATGAATTACGGACACATACATTTAAAAAAAAAATGTTTAAAGCGACCCTTAAAATCGCTCCTAAAGATCATTTCACTGGCTTAATGTAACTAATTAAAACCAGAGACTGAACGAGTAGCAAAAAAGAGCGCATTTAATAATCGGATATCGGAAAGCCTGTCCTTGGAATTCAGAGTGAACAGGGGAGTTCTTGCGCAACAGCAGCATCTAGTGGAATTATGAAGCATTGCTGGCCCTGAGATCTCACCTCACAGATGGCTAAAAGTGTACCCAGAGGCGTCAGATGTCGGCGCTCACACATCAATCAGTCACTCTTGTGCGCGCTTAATGCTACTTTCATATTCGCGTATTCTGTTACATTTGTACGAAATATTCTTCCAGCATTTATAGGTGTCCGACTGCCAATATGTTAAAGACATATGCAGCTGTGTGGCTATAAAAAAGTAAACGCAGGGAAACAAATTAACAGACACCTAAAAAAAATGATCACGTGGTCTGTGCTGCATGTGTCCACCTGAACAAATGCTTTCTCTGTTTATTTTCAACAACTGGTGTATTTTCCCCCATAAACAATCATATGAGGATCCAGATATACACATAATTGTAACTGAGATCACTAACATTGTTACTCACATGGTCCTGTATACCTTAGAGCTAACCTCTGTTTTCTCTGTTTAATGTAAACCTTAACCTATTTAAACTGTTCTAAGTAGCTACATTATTTATCCAACAGATTTAGAAAGTTGAAGCAAATTTCTCTCCGTGATAAATTCGTTTTGACTTACAGGATGTGAACTTAGGACCTGTGGTATAACACATCACGCGCGTCTTTTTGTTTCTGTAGTAGCTATACTTAGTATGTTACGTTTTTATTATTTTTAATCGTCTTTAGTATCCGTTTATATCTCTCCTGTCTGTAACTGCCTGTCTGCCTTTTCCCGGACAAAAGCATCTCAGCATGGACCCTGCCATTGGAAGTTTGGAAGTTTTCCCGGACAAAAGCAGGTTCTCGCCAAAAATAAATGCATGGACCCTGCAACCCTACATTGGAAGGAAAAAACACAATTGGAAGTTTCATGCACAGTCTAAAAGGCTATTTTTCCTCTTGCACCCCCATCGGTCCGGGTGGCGGTTAGCTATTTAGGCTGGGACTGACAAAATTCAATCTGAATTTTCCACAGACATGAAAGGCAAGGTTTGAGAAACCCTGGTCACAGGCTACAAGCGTGGATGCAAACATCTGCATGAGATCGTGGATGCCAGCATGAGATGTCCGGATGGAGATGGGGAGAGAACACAGGCAATGCAACCTGTAACATGTTCGCACTGGTAGGGGAAGATCTGTACCGGCCCGATTGAGGAGCCGTATTGAGGTGCGAGGTAATATCGCTCAGTAAGGAAGGGAAACATTCTCCGTTAGGAACTGTATTCAATGAATTGGACAAAATTGATAGGATGAATGCTCTTTAAGGACCTCATGACCGGCCTGCCGCTTCACACCTCTGCCCCCACAACTCCCTCTCAAGCCGAATCTACATAGCACATGTCGCTTAAGCAGTGCGTCAGCCGCGCTTCTCTGTCTATACCGCTTACATCAGTGTAGCATACAGCATAAGGCTTGGCTTATATCTATGTGTTCCTAGTAGCCTTTGCACTCTGCAGTGACATCGTCGACAATTTCGCATTTTTGACGATTGTTGATTATGAAGTATTACTGTATTGTGTACTAAGTGAATGCTTTGTGAGATACCCATTTTTCCTTTATGGTTAATTTAATACTATTCTGTTAACTCACGTAGTACGCGGGAAATGTTGTGCTCAAGCAACCAAGCCCCTTAACTAGCTAAACAACGCTGCATGCAGATTTAATGTAAGGAGCAAGACTCGCTGGCAGGGAAATATATGTTTATTTTATGATGAGGGCAAGGACGCCCTAACCGTCAAAAAAGTAATAGCCTACTGTATCTTCCCACAGTCGCGTGTTGCTCCTTTCATTCAATCTACACATTAACTCATGTAAAGGAACACGCATTTTACTGTTGCTTGTTCCTCGAGTTATGCATGATCTTGTCCATCCTTCTCACATTGAATTCCCCTGCACGGTGTAGATATGCGCGGTTGATTTACCCGTCCCTCTACCCCTCAACCACGCTGATTTTGGTAACTGGCAAAATAAAGGAAACACTTGAGTAAATGAAGGGTTTTGGCAGCTCTGTTATGGTGTGGGGTGCAGGTAAACGCCAATAAATACAAAGTAACAGAAACAGGTATGCGTTTAGATTCACATGTCATTTTAAAGCCAGGCATAAAAGTCCTGCAACGGGATTGGGTTCCCCTCGGACCGTGGGACCCATCACAATGTTTGTCGGAGTGGAACATTTTTATTCCATTAAAATGATGATCCATCATCGTCATTTTTTCCTGTCAATGTTTTAGTTACAGTTGCATGCTTATAGTGCCTTATTAAGAGTCTGGAGCTAAAGGTGGTTTCAGAGTGTTATCTTTTAATGAGACCAAAACCATGCATATCCTTATTTGAAGACAGCTTTAATTTACTTTTTTTCGTTTTTGGGCGTTTTTGGATAAATTCACTAAAACATGTAAGAGGTTAAGGCGTAAAGACTATTTCCTGAAGCTGGTTAATTTTGTACCGTGTCGAACAAATGATGCTATCTATCTATATCATTAGCTACTAGCTCGATAAACTGTGACCTATGAACTATGACAACTACGCCTCCATTCGCTAATCAACCAATCAATGATGCACAACATCTACGTGAACGGTTGTGCTCCGGTGGCGAGTTTGATTTTTGTGCTTGGTACTCGACACCCTCTGAAACCCTGTCTGCGTAGGTCGCAAAGGTTGCGTTGATGTTGCCGAGCCCTGGTTGTATTGCTGTCGTGTTGTTGTCCTTCGAGCATGCAGAAGCCCTTATCATTTAAGCTAAACTGGTTCAGTTTTGGTTTATCCTCAACATTCCATCTGGCGCTTCGTTTAGGCATAGGCTACCTGCCACACACGGGGGTTGATAAAATAATGGAAACACCAAACAATATATTAATATTTATTAACTAATAGGGAGTTGCGCTACCCTTATCCTTCAGAATAGCCTCATTCCTTCTTGGAATGCTGTTATACAAGTTTTAACTGTTTCCACTTCTTTGAGAGATGGAAAGGTGGTGAAAATCTACTGCACTCTTAAGTGTAGGAACTTCCCATAACGGTTCAATGATGTTTAGATCTGGTGATTGGGGAGGCCATGGAAGGTGTTTGACTTCCTCCTGGTGTTCACGAAACCCCTCTTAAATCCATTTAGCAGTGTGTATGGGGGCGTTATCATCTTGGAATATTGGAACATCTTGTTTGCACCACAGGGTGCACCTGGTCACCTAAAACGGCTTTGTATTCCTTGGCCATAAATCTACCGTGTAGAGTAATAATCTGACCCAATGACTCCCACGAGATGGCTGCCCAAACCATAACAGATCTACCACCATGTTTTACAGTTGGGAACAGGCAATGTGGGTTGAAGGCTTCCTTTGGCTTTGTCCAAACATAAACCTGTCCATAAACATAAACACAAACTGCCATTATTGCATCAGGTTTATCTCTCTCGACAGTCAGGTACACGTCCCCCAAGAGGATCTATCAATCACAGCTGTGCGGTCCTGTCTCAGAACATAAAAGGGTGCAAAGGGTGCATAAAGGGTGTTGTCCATCCTTTATGAAAAAATGGATTATGTTAATGGTAGGATGTATGGTAAAATAAAAAATATGAACAAAATATTTGACATTAATTTAATTATGTGAAAAAATATGTATGAACGCAAACTGCAACATTTCAAAGCCAGTGTGGGGGAAAACATGCCTCTTAGTGAACTTAGCAACACTGGGGGCTTGCTAGTGGTCTAATAATATAATAATAAATTCATATAATTCTAAAAAATAGCAGATGTTGAATTAATCTCTCATTTACTCTGTACTTTTCAGTCTGTGGTTTAACAAATATTGCAACAATATTGATTTAAAACTAAGCACATTTTTAACAGTCTCCTCACAAAAAAAAAACAGTGTGCCGTTTTCCATATAAAATAATTGAGGTTTGGTCAAACACTTCCAATCGTGTCGCCTTTTATGTTCATATGGAGCTTCATGCAACTCAAAGATTGACGCTACGCTTTTTTGGGGAGAGGGGTAGGTGGGCCTTGCACTTGTCAATCCAAATACATAGTTTATCAAGGCGGATATTTTAAAATTGGAATTGTTACATTTACCGTAGTCCACACTTGAATATAGAATAGAGCTAAAATGTAACTACTTGATATGAAAGTAGCTATCTACCTAGTTGGCTAAATAATGTTCATTTCATGTAACTAGCTATACGCCTCAATTATACACTGCAAACTATGGTTTGTTTCATCAAATTAATAATACTAGCTAAGTTTCCATTTAATATGCTATCTAGCTAGCGAGCTGACATGCCATCTGATTAACCTAGCTAGCCAAATAAGATATCAAATATCTTAATCTTTTTAATTTGTGTCTCCATTTTGCGATTGGCTGGATGTGCTCAGATGTGATTCAAATGATTTTTTACGCAAGTTTGAACTCCAAAGCAAGCAATGCAAGGCAAGCCAACCCCTGGCTACATTTAAAAACAATGGCATCTAGTGCATGCATTGTCCCGAAGCTCCACGTGAACGTAGCAAAACGACACACCTAGGCTGTGTCCGAAAAAAGCTCCTATTCCTATATAGTACTATATTTTGTACGTATCATTTTGTAGTGCAACAAATTCTAAACTGTTAATTTCGTTCACTATATAGTGAACGAGAAAATACCCACAATTCACCGTGATTTGTAGTGTACATCGACTGTACCCTACAATTTCTCCCGTGTACCACAATGCAATGCGGTCGTGTCATACCGTCATACATACACCTCCGTTTATGCCTCAAGAACCAAAGTTGAGCCAACAGCAACAGGAATCATGGTGGTGGTAACGTTAGCTAACTGCTTTAGCCACCGATAGCCCTAGGCTGTGTTCGAAACCGCTCACTCGTTCACTATTCCCTATTCCCTATATAGTATTTAGCCTACTATATAGTATACTATGTAGAGAACGAAAATACTGTTTTCGGATACTACAACTGAACGTCATTTGCGTCAAAAAAAAGTGCCGGATATTCAGGTGACGCAAGCGGACGCGCCCAGTATCGTAAACAAACCGAGCATTCATGGCAGCAGGTTTAAATGTACTCAGGTGGTACCGGGTTTGCATGTTCAGTTTTTAATGTTAAATCCCAAATAAATTGTTGAAATTCGAATGATGTGCAAGTGTGGTTTTGTCAACTGTGGTGCTGCCTGCTAGCCACTGCTTTAGCCACCAATAGCTACCGTTATGGAAGTCGTGAGCTAACTAGCTCGTGTGGAGAAAATAACGTTAGGATAACTCACGAGCTCACGACTAGCACCAACTCCCATAGCGATAATAACGGTAGCTATCGGTGGCTAAAGCAGTTAGCTAACGTTACCACCACCATGGTAACGTTGCTGTTTTACTGTTTTACTTTTGTTCTTGAGGCATAAACGGAGGTGTATGTATGACGGTATGACACGACCGCATTGCATTGTGGTACACGGGATAAATTGTAGGGTACATTCGCTGTTCACTACAAATCACGGTGAATTGTGGGTATTTTCTCGTTCACTATATAGTGAACGAAATTAACAGTTTAGAATTCGTCGCACACTACAAAATGGCGTACACACTATATAATGTACTATATAGTGAATAGGGAGCGGTTTCGAACACAGCCCTAGCCTCACGTTATCGAACAGGTAGGCCCCTGACTCTGATCCTGTTCCTGACTCTGTGTCAGATGGCATTTGAATTATTGGAAACGCGTGCAATAAAAAATGTGAAATTAAATCTTATAAAGAAGCCCAAAGCCTGTTAATTAGTTTAATTATACATGTAAATGGGCATTCATTTCCCAGCGGACTCTTTCATGTTCACTTACAGTAGACCTACCATAGGCTACTTAAAACCATAATATTGTACTTCATGGGCATTGTTCTAGCATTTAAGAAGTCTTTGTTCTATTTAGATCAAAGGGGTTTCATTGAAGGGAATACAATTACCTTACCAAACCAAAGGAAATTGTTAAAACTAGCCAAGTTTGAATGTACTTATGTCCACTTTTATGAAAATGAAAAGTTAAAACACTCTATTAGAGCATATTAAAACCCTATCAGCAATAATATACTGTAGCGAGCGTGCGCGAGGTGATGTATCAAGAAAGAGACAGAGTCCAGTAGTAATGCAAAGATGACCACGCGAGTAGCCACTTTATTAAAAGAAGCGATAATTATCCATGCTCCATACACCGCACAGCTATGGATAATATCGGTGGCAAACCTCCGTATCCATACACCGTTCCATACACTACAGAGGATGCCCAAAAACCCTTGTTGGAAGAACTGCATCCTTAAAAGGACATGATTGACCATTAAAACGCCTTCCGTAGATGTCGTAATAATCAGGAAGTAACAGTCCTCTTCACACTTGGTTGAATGAACACACTTTCCTTGAAACTCAAGGGACTGCACCAATTACACTGGGCGTACTGGTAGTGGTAGTTTCAGACACTGACTCACCATGACCAGCTAGCTAACACAATCAAATTCTTTAAACACACACATAAAAGACTAACGGAACAGTTTCGTGATTAACCCGGGGGACATAAAGGAACAATAGCGTTCCCCCACAATGCCCCGCGCACACATATTAATGACACACATATTAATAGCCCCCTTGCAAGGGGGTCAGCCATCCCCGGCGACCCCACTGTCCAGTACATAGTCATTTAAATGTGGCGGCGTGTGCGCCGGCCGTCGGGTTCGCCTCCGGCCTCCCCCAGGCGCACCGAAAGAGTCTCTGGGGAAAGGGGTCTGGGCGACTCACCTGCCGCTTCAGCAGCGGGCTGTGCCAGGGGTCGGTACGGGGCCAGCCGGTCTTGGTGCAGGACCACTTCCCGCCCCCGGCCGGGCATGCGCACCCGATGCACCACTTCCCTGAGCCACTGCAGGACCTCACCAGGCCCACGCCAACGGCTCCGCAGCTTGGGGGACACCCCTTTTGTTCGGGAGGGGCAAAAGATCCTCACCTGGTCGCCGGGTGCGAACACTTGGCCCCGGCACCGGGTGTCGGAGGCCCACTTCTGTCTTACCCCCGACCAGCTGTCGTCCTTTTTTTTAAAAAGGACGGCGGGGGCCGCCCACGGGCTGTCCGATGGCTCGATGACCCCAGCGGCCGCCATGTTCCGGATCTACTCCTCAGCGGCCTGGCGCTTAGCGAGGGCGAGCCGATAGGGGCGCAAGCGAATGGGCGGGGCAGAGCCAGTGTCTATGATGTGTTGGACCAGCCCTGTGCGCTTGCAGTCCTCATCCCTGGTGGCGAAGCTGTTGGCGTACTCCCGGAGCAGCTGCTGCAGCTGTTGCTGCTGTGAGGGGTCCAAGCTGTTACTGCTGCATTGCCACAAGTCGTGGACAGCCCGAGCAGTTTCAGTGGTCAGTGGGGCAGATGGGGCAGGTGGTGGCGAAGGCGGTGCAGGGCGGTTGGTGGACGGAGGCTGTTGGCGCTGAGGCAGTGCGGCGGGAGAGGCCGATGACTGTGGAGCGGCGGCGGGCAGTGCAGTGCAGTGCAGTAGGCCGGTGGCTGTTGGGCGACGGCAGGCGGTGCGGTGCAGTGGGCCGGTAGCTGTTGAGCGATGGCAGGCGGTGCAATAATCAGGAAGCAATAATCAGGAAGTAACAGTCCTCTTCACACTTGGTTGAATGAACACACTTTCCTTGAAACTCAAGGGACTGCACCAATTACACTGGGCGTACTGGTAGTGGTGGTTTCAGACACTGACTCACCATGACCAGCTAGCTAACACAATCAAAGTCTTTAAACACACACATAAAAGACTAACGGAACAGTTTTGTGATTAACCCGGGGGAGACGCATAAAGGAACAATAGTGTTCCCCCACAATGCCCCGCGCACACATTTTAATGAGGAGCGACCCTCTCAGGATTGCTACAATACATTTAATGCAGCCTACAGTATATGCTTGGTTAAATACTCAATTCGGATTGGTCAAGAGGGTGTCACGGGGTTCCATTATTTTTTGTGTTGTCCAGGTATCAGGATGTAAAATTTTTCACGTACAAATATCAAGGTGCCCACCACTGAACTTACCATTAGGCTCCATAATGAAAATATGCTTAATTGAATGGAAGTAGCCTAATCCGGTCACAATTAGCAACACCTTTGTGCCATCTTTTTTCACAGTGGATGCATCTCATGAAATGTTGTCTAATTTTGTGAATAAATATATTTCTAACAAAATTCACAATTCACAGCGATTTCTAGTGAACAGCGAATATACCCTACAATTTCTCCCGTATACCACAATGCAATGCGGTCGTGTCTTAGTTAGCTCACGACTTCCATAACAGTAGCTATTGGTGGCTAAAGCAGTGGCTAGCAGACAGTACCACAGTTGACAAAACCACACTTGCACATCATTAGAATTTCAACAATTTATTTGGGATTTAACATTCAAAACTGAACATGCAAACCCGATACTACCGGAGTACATTTCAACCTGCTGTCATGAGTGCTCGGTTTGTTTACGTGATACTGGGCGCGTCCGCTTGCGCCACCTGAATATCCGGCACTTTTTTTTAACGCTAATAACGTTCAGTGTAGTGTCCGAAAACAGTTTAATCGTTCACTACATGGAACACTACATAGGGAACAATACATAGGGAATAGGGAATGAGTGAACGAGTGAACGGTTTCGAACACAACCCTAGCCTAACATTATCGAACAGGTAGGCCCCTGACTCTGACCCTGTTCCTGAATCTGTGTCAGATGACATTTTAATTATTGGAAACGCATGCAATTAAAAATGTGAAATTAAATCTTATAAAGAAGCCCAAATGCAGCGAGTCCTGTTAATTAGTTTAATTATACATGTAAATGGGCATTCGTTTCCCAGCGGACTCTTTCATGTTCACTTACAGTAGACCTACCATAGGCTACTTAAAACCATAATATTGTACTTCATGGGCATTGTTCTAGCATTTAAGAAGTCTTTGTTCTATTTAGATCAAAGGGGTTTCATTGAAGGGAATACAATTACCTCACCAAACCAAAGGAAATTGATAAAACTAGCCAAGTTTGAATGTACTTATGTCCACTTTTATGAAAATGAAAAGTTAAAACACTCTATTAGAGCATATTAAAACCCTATCAGTAATAATATACTGTAGCGAGCGTGCGCGAGGTGATGTATCAAGAAAGAGACAGAGTCCAGTAGTAATGCAAAGATGACCACGCGAGTAGCCACTTTATTAAAAGAAGCGATAATTATCCATGCTCCATACACCGCACAGCTATGGATAATATCGGTGGCAAACCTCTGTATCCATACACCGTTCCATACACTACGGAGGATGCCCAAAAACCCTTGTTGGAACAACCGCGTCCTTAAAAGGACACGATTGACCATTAAAACGCCTTCCGATTGCTACAATACATTTAATGCAGCCTTATATTATACAGTACAGTATGTGCTTGGTTAAATACTCAATTCGGATTGGTCAAGAGGGTGTCACGGGGTTCCATTATTTTTTGTGTTGTCCAGGTATCAGGATGTAACATTTTTCATGTAAAAATATCAAGGTGCCCACCACTGAACACTGGCTCCATAATGAAAATACGCTTAATTGAATGGAAATAGCCTAATCCGGTCACAATTAGCAACACCTTTGTGCCATATTTTTTCACAGCGGATGCATCTCATGAAATGTTGTCTAATTTTGTGAATAAATATATTTCTAACAAAATTCACTGATTATGTATTGGCGCCTTTGGCCTTCGTGCCGTTATTTTCAACAACCGACTTGTGCGCAGTACATTACGCCTTGTTTAACATGCAGGGAATTTGGTTCCAACATAGACACCAATGTTTAATTAATCAAAAGTCACATGAGAGGAAGTGCATCGGCATATCACACTATACAAGGGCAGTTGTTACCTTATATATATACACGGTTGTTAATAGATACTGATGCCAGCAAATTAAAAACAAGCCTAATGATAAATAATATGTAAATTATTTTAGACTGTAGTTTTTATTTTATAGATGGATGATTTTGCACCAGAAAATCCTACAATACAGTGGATGTTGAAACACCCGTACATTTTTGCTTTGTTTTCTGTGACACCTGTGGTATGAAGAGAGAGAGAGAGAGAGAGTGAGAGAAAGAGGGAAAATAAAGACAGAAAGAGTGGCACAATGAAGTGTCAGTCATTTTGGCCGATGTTTCTAGTCAGCTGAAAATTGTGAGATTGCATGTATCCATGTGTTCGTGTGTATGTGTCTGTGTGTGTGTACAATTTGCTGCTTCTTGGTTGATATGTACATAATGTGGTACTCTGTTGATGTCCAGGTGAACCGAACCTATTCTGTTTTTAATCCAAACACCCCTCTCTTCCCTCATATTTTCATTAGCTTGTTATATGACCTTATTTTGATGTGCTGATGTGTGTGTGTGTGTGTGTGTGTGTGTGTGTGTGCATGTATGTGTCCGTGCACGGGTGTGCTTGTGATCCAGCTAGGGGAGAGGCCACTGTGGGCAGAATGCGGCAGTTTAGATTCTTGCCAGTCTTGCTTATTCCACAGAGAAGTGTAAATTCTTCCTAGCAGAACTTCCATTGATGCAGCGCATGAGAGGTGAACGAATGAGAACCGAACCAGTGAAATGGTAGGAGTCTGTCTGCCAGTGTTTCCGTCTGTCTCTTTGTTGTTCCTTCAGCCTCTATGTTTCTGTAGCTCTCAGAAACTGTCACACGTTCCTCCCCAGTAGTCCCTCTTCCCCCGTTCAGAATAAAGATTTCCTCAAATTGGGGATAGCTGATGTAATTAGCATGAACCAGACCAGAGGCCTCAGCTGTCCCCGGTGATCAATAGCATATTTATCTCAGACGAGGCGCGTCACAGCATTTTCTGAGTACCCAGATAAACATTGGGGTGTTGAGCGCTGGGAGAGAAGTTGCTATAAAATAAGGGCACAGGAGTTTCCACTAGCTCAAAATAATTGGGCCTGCAAAGATTCTAATGGACAGATTTTGACAAGGAAACGCTGACAAATTATTCTATATCTTCTCCTTTCTCTCTTCTTGCTTGAAAATATTTAGAGCTGGTTGAAACACTTTTTGAGATAAAAAAGAATTACTTGTCCTGCTTATCTGTTGGTATCATGCATTATTTTTAGCCTCTAAATAGGATACAGAAACAATGCTTCCCAATGCAGTCGTCTGATTTATTTCTGTGTCTGCTCAGAGCAGTAGATGGGGTGGTGCAGGCAGCTGTTGTATTTGTCACAATGATTCACAGGAGGACCTGGCGTGTGGGCAGTCTTGCCACACGGTGTCAGCATGTCAAAAGGAATCGCCACGCTGTGCCTGCTCACAGTGTAGCGCAGGGTACAGAATGCATGGCACTTTCTCACAGAGTTATATGTGGATGTTTAAAGGGACAAACACTAAAGATGCCTTCTGTAGGCATGCTAATGTTGATGTGTCGGTTTTTTATTATTCTTTCTTTCTTTCTTTCTTTCTTTTGAACACTTTTGGAAAATTGCTATGCAATCCACATGGTTTATCAAACCAGTTTGCAGGTTTGTAGAGGGTTATGGGAGAAGCCCATATACTGAACATATGTGGCATTGATTTAACCTCATTGTGGTGCTATAACAGTTGACGTGACATTCCATATGCTGTAGAGTATAGTACATACATATATGCCATTCATCATAGTGAATATTTTCACTTTATTGGATCTTCCATTGTTTCAGAATTTTTGTGAAACACCTCTAAATTACTAATCTCCTCATGTGTGATTTAACATACTGAAATGTCATTTTCACTGATTGGTGAAGAAATGGTTAACTGACCACCAAATGAGTATTGCAATGGCCATGTCAGTCTCCAGACCTGAACCCAATCGAAAATTAGTTTTTTGGTTTGAATTTAAGAGGGGAGTACACAAGCACAGACTAAAGGATCTTGAATTATTCTGTTTGGAGGAATGGTCAAAGATCCCCCCAATATGTTCACCAATTTCATGAAACACTATAGAAGACAGCATGTTAATGCAGATTTATTTTTGTTGGATTTTATTTAAACTAATGAATTAGGGGTGTGAATAATTATGTCTTTTTTGGAAAAAATTATTGTATTGGTATAAAAGAATATAATCTTCAAATTTTTGAGCATACAACATAGCTCATAACCTGTGTTGTTTATTTTATACAGCATTTTTTGCTCATCTTTATCAAGGGTCTCAATGATTTTGGACCTGACTGTATGTACTTCACAGCACACACAAACATGTCTGTGAATTTCATGGTGGCATGGTGGTTAAGAAACGTTGCCACCATGGGCTATTGAATTTGAGCTGTTTTATATTAAACCTCTTAAATAGTTTGACATACTGACATTTAACTTTAACAAATTTGTTGTTTATAGGCTCCTTTAAAAATGTTCCATTAGTATACAAAGCGACTGCCTCAAGCAGATCAATTCAGAGCAATGATTTTCTTGTTCTCGTGAACTGCTCTGCCAATTTTCATTAAATATTTCAGCAGCAGAAAATAAATAGTATAATCTTTGACATTTATGCTTAACAACATACATTGATAGTTTTCAATTCAATTGCTCAATCAACATGAAATGTAAGATATATTTACTCAACACAACCTCCATATTTCTGCATATTTTATGTTGACATTTAAAAAAAGACACAACATGCCATTGACCTCTAAACCAATGCAATGGACTACAACTAAAGATGGCCACTGTATAAAAGACCACAATACAACTTTTGTATGTTGGATCTATAGAAAACCGCATACATTATTTTGTCTGTTTGTTCCTGGCTTTTCTCTGTGATCAAATTCTGGTAATACTTTCAATTCATGTATTTTAAAAATAAATATTAACACTGCTATTGATTACTCATTGTTTATGAAGAGGAAATATATAAACCTACCAAAATGTACACATCACACTGCTACTCACCACTCTTCATCGGCCTTCTCTGGCCAAACTGGCTGTCCCGTCCCTTCGGGCACCCAGCAGCCGCTCGATGCAGCTTCACCACTTCTCTGCCCTGAAACCCCCCCCCCCAACCCCGGTGATGGAACGACCTTTCACACTCGGTCAGGACTGCAGAATCACTAGCCATCTTCTATAAGAGACTGAAAACCCACCTCTTCAGACTACACTTCCACTGAATACATATACAATTTTTTACAAACCTTTCTGTTTTGTAGGTGTTGTGGTGCACATCTCTGTGATGGCATTGATTTTATTGTACCTTGCTGACCTCTAGTTGTGATATTTTTGCTATTTTTATGCACTTATTGTAAGTCTCTCTGGATAAATGCATCCGCGAAATGTCCAAAATATCATTGTAAATAATGAGGTCAAAGCGAATTACTGTGGCCATTTTGTGCTTAGCCCCCAAGACTTCTCCTTGCAGCTACAGTACATTTGTATTGATTTATGTTCTTCTCTGTTCCACAAGGTGTGTGTGTGTGTGTGTGTGTGTGTGTGTGTGTGTGTGTCTGACAGAAAAACATGAAATAGGTTTGATTAGAGTTTTCTCAGTGTTTTGTCACCATGTGATGATTATTACACATGCAGAATCCCGACTCTACAATGTACAGCGCTTCAGCTTCCACCTATGGCATCAGGCTGGTTATTTCCTTTATTTCCCCTTTGTCATGCACACATTACCTTCAGCATGTATTGTGTCCTGGGAAAAACACTGATAGGAAACATTCAATATTAAATGAATCGCTTCAGCCCCAAATGGATAAAGAGGACAGACATTTATCGGAGGCAGTTATCCATCACCCCGACCTCAAAAGCCTTTACTGCCAGCGTATAAAAGAGTCCTGGATGAACTCGCATAAAGAGAGAAAAACATTCTCTTTCTTACCTCAGAATTTTAATTTCCTTCATTGCTTTTCTTTCAATGGATTTATGCTAAATGCAAGGTTTCTGAAACATTTGAAAACTCTGAAGGCGCAACAAAGAGGCCTGCAGTAGGAATGACAGCGCTTCACCTTCGACGTGCCCTGGCGATGCAGGGAGAGAGGAGTGCTTCTTTCTAAATGTCAAGCAGTTGGCAGCACAAAACTTTCCATCTTCCGCTCTTTTATTACAACGGCACTTGAAAATAAAAAAAATTCTCTGCATCTCCAGGTTTTGTATTTCATGAGACTAGTTATTTTGAGAAAACCATTTCCAGCTAGTAGATTAAACTGGATCTGTATTGGATCAATAGGTATATATATCAGGCAAAAACCTTGTTTGAACTTCACATACTAGACTAGCACGTGTAAGTTCTGACTGCCACATGATTTGTTAGCTGATGGTCAGTGATCTTCAGTCTTCACTCTGATAAAGAGCTTCTGCCAAATTAATTATCACTATTATTGTTATTATTATTAATATTAAGAAGAATATAATCATGATAGTAATAATACAGGTAGAGGGAACAAAACGTTTTTTATTGTGCATTCCACAGGCATTCCACAGGCATTCAGCTGTCTCCTGTCAGGCAGTAGAACTCAATGTGCTGTACATGGTCCTGATACGTTTGTACATTGTCACATGTAAAAACAAGATAGAAAAGAGGCACAAAATAACAGCAAACGCATAAATATAAATGCATGAGAGCAGTGTTTAAACTTGTTTCAGGTATAGTAACAATTCAGTCAAAATCCATTGCTGTGCATTATACCTTTCAAGCATCCTATGCCTCTCCACCATTTTGATGGTGAAAATGACAAAATCTATCCGTATTCTCATCAGCCGTGCTACTGAAACACGTTTGTGGTGGCTCCAAAGATTGTGCGATCCAGTTTTCCCACAATGCACTCGCGGCGTCTTTCGGGCCCGGCCGCCTTCCCTGCAGCTTTGTTTCTCCCACCCGGCGTTTATAATGGTGCCTCCAAGCCCGTCTCCGTGGAGACGATAGAGCCGTCACCCTCAGTAGACAGGGCCCCTGACTGATGGGCCAAGGGGATAGCCATAAAGCGTGTCTGCCGGGGCCAGATTAGGGCAGACAAACATGCTCCAAAAGAGCGGCGTGGCAGGAATGTTTGTTTATGAGCGGAGCGCTCCGCCATTTTTCCCCAGTGCAGATTTACAGCCGTGCCCAACCCCTCATTAATTTTATTTATTTATTGATTTATTATTTTGTTTTAGGACTCTGGAAAAAGGTCTCCTTTTGGAAGGCCACGGGACGGGATGGGACGGTCACTCTCGTGTCACTCACCGTCTCACAGGGTGGCTACATGTGGCATTGCTATAGTGACTCAGCCCTGCGCGAGCTCATCATCCTCAAGTTAATTGCTTTTTGTAGGAGGCCGTTCATAATCTTCCGTTGGGGTCGCCACCTAGGAGATCCAACAACGCCCACGCTTGTAGACTTTGCGACACCTTGCGTAAGTGTTGCGTTTTCATTTATGGTCGGAATATTTGTGCACGGGAAGTCCATGGCTTGATCTAAATTCTCAAGACAAAACGCCACAACAGCAGGTTGTGTAGTACTGTGTAATGTTTTGACTCTTGCACACTCTAAACCAACATGCCACTGCTTTTCATAACATAGTTGTAAAAAAATGATTAACTATAAGATCTAATTGGACTCAATGCCATGATATGTTAAAGACATCGGCCACATTCTGTAAATACAGGCCGGTAGGTAAGTAAGTAAAAACCTGCCAGTCCAGTGAAATATCGACTGGGTTGCAACCCTGCCTTCCTTAGGGTAAAGAGAGGCACAGGTGCCAGTCCCTCCGGCTGTATCGGTGTCTGTTTGCCAGTATGTGCTGTGTTCCAGACCCATCTGCATTCCACTTCTGGCTCCACAGGGGAGGCTTGTGCCTGAGTTCTCTCAACGTTTCATTATGATTTGATGATTAGCCTTGCCCTCCATAAGGCATCTTTGTATGCCGGGACAGGGAGGGTCATCGAGGCTCACTTGGTTCCCTCTACAGTTAAACCCCTGACTCGGACTGACCATGTTGTTTTTGCTCAGGATATATTCTTAACACCTGTACTCCAGGTGTTCACCGTTTCCCTTCAAAACACACTGATGTCCCTCCATGGATGCAAATAAATTCTCAATTGCCACAGGTCGCCCATGGAGGACATACATTATTGCAGGCAACAGATTTCTCAGGGAATGACCTCCAAATACCTCTCATACCTCTCATATTTGCCTTGATCACCTCAACACGTTGACTGATTTGAGGATTCTTGCCAGTTTTGAAATGTCAGACTGTCCAATGTCACTTTGTGATGGGACTTGATGGAGAGTCGTGATGTTATGACAAAAACAATGACTGTGGGACTGCTGTATCCCAGAGTGCACTGCTCCTCACTGCTGGTGCTTCTGGGAAAGAACCTCCTCCTTGCACTACTTGGAGGTCACTGCCCCTTTGTCTCCAATAATGTGGGCCCAGAGAATGTTTGACGTTGCCATGCCATTCTTAGAACTCTCATGTTGCCATGGCAATGCACTGGGTGGCAATGGATGCAAAGGCTGCAGTGGAAGTCAGGCAGAGATGGGAGGGGGCTGTTCAATTAACTTAACCACTTTATGTCTTTTTTTCCTTTAGTGGGAAAACTAGAACTATGTTTCCCTTCTTTGTTCGCCCTGGACACATGGTGAGCTAATGTTGATTAAAAGGAGCATTTAGCTTGCCCTGGCATGGAGATGCATTTTAATTGAAGCAAAGCAAGAGAGTGAGAAATGACTTTTCAACACAAAACCCGATGCCTTAAAGAGACAGCGAAGCCTGATTTTTTTTCCCGAGAGGCAGCCTCGAGACTTTGGTCACAGACTATAAAATGTGTTTAATGAGTTTAAAGTGGGAAAATGATGAGGGTAAATAATTTGCGCTCATTGACTTCTTAAGTCTGTATTAAACTGTACAAACAGCAGCAGTTTTCCGTCGAGTGTGCAGTCGGTTCCGAGCGTGGCAGGGCTCTCGACTGCTGTTCCAAGGGGCACAAAACGACAGATGACAACGGCCCCCCATGCAGCCAGTCCGTAGCCAAAAGCCCTGAAAAGAAAGCATTAAAGCACTACTCTGGTTCAGTGTGTAAGCTAACATCCTGCACGAGATGCTCTGTGTTTGTACGTAGGCGTGTGGATTGGTTTGTGGTTTCGTCTTCTCAGAGCCACATCAGCGATTAAAGTTTTCTAGCATTCCAGAACCCTGAGAGTTTCCAGAATTTCCGTCCTGTCTGGTCAACCTGGTTGCCATGAGATCCACCTGCAAAGGTTTTAAGGGCCCAAGATACAGATAAGTTAGATATGTATTTCTATATATATTTATACTCATACCCATGCACACACACCCACACATTTTACATTTATTAACTGATTGTTATTTGGTATTGTATGATCTTAATATTGGGTGTAGTACAGATATGTACAAAAAATATGAACAATGAACTGTACACAATATATTTGCTGTAAAATAACATAAGAATATGAATATGGATTTTCTGATTGTATTGGATTCACGTCACACTAGACCTGAATCTCCAATTCTCCCTCTTCAAAAGGAGAAAGGATCCTCTTTAGATTTAGAAAACAAGGCCAAGGAAAAAACTATTATCTCATGAGAATGTTTATCTTAATAGATTTTCAAATAAAAATATAAGATGCAGAAAAAAACATGACTAAAGGGGCTGTGTTTAAAAGCTAAAGGGGAGAAAGTGTCAGTCTGTGTGGAAATGTGTTTCTGGGCTCCGATAAGCTTGCCGTTCCTGTGCCTGTGGACAATGCAGTGTTTAAAAAGCAGTTTTTTATCCTGGCTTGTTTTCACGTTGCGGTCGTCTGTTGCTCAGGGAGCCCTTTGAAAATGCTCCAGTACCTCCTGCTTGTCCCGATCTAACGGGGCACATTTGTGTTGACCAATGTTGCTTTTACACCGCAGTGATTCATTGCACAGTAGTTTAGCATGCCGATGCTCCAAATGAGTCATAACCTGAAATCGGCCATTACCACTAACCCATACGCAACCTAAGACTCTTCGGCATGACTGGGTGGGCTATATGCATAATGATGATGATGATGATAATAATAATAATAATCATAAAATGGCATGTCATTCGTTGTTCTGTGAGCAAAATTAGGCAGGGCAGGACTCTCTCCCTCAGAGTTCTCAATGTGCAGTTGTGTTTTCGGTGTGTGGTCACTGCAGTTTGGTTGTGAGGGTCACTGTGGTCACTGTTTATAATGGATTGCGGTCACTGCAGTTCGGTTGTGAGGTTCACTGCGGTCACTCTATAATGCAGTCACTGCAGACAGGGTGCGGTCTCTTGTTGTGATGTGCGGCAGCTTTCAGAGAGGAACTTTTAATTTCACTTCATTGGGGGGAAGTTCTGTGTTCTGAGACGGAAGGAAGGGAGAGACAGAAGAGAGAGAGAGAGAGAGAGAACTGAAAGCTGTCTCCACTGGAACATAATTGCACCGACTTGTCTATAATGGCAGGGAGCTCTGTATAAACTCAAAAATATGTACGCCTAGGAAGGTGATAATGTCTTCTTCAGCAGACAAGTTAGCTTCCCTTGCAGAGCGAGGGGGAGGGAGGTGGTGGGTTTGGAGCTACTCACTGTATGTCTAGAGTCAGGTTACAGAGCTGAGCTTTAGGCTGTGAGACCCTACTTTCTGAGTTTATCTCACATACTGTATCTGTTTTCTGAAGAAGAAAAAGTCACTGCAGAAATCACAGACAATACTTATTATAATGTAAGCGTGAGAGTATTTCAATATTAGTTATGTTTTTGACATCATTAGCCGAGCTTGGACCAATGTCCTGCTGACATGGGCAGGTTTGGGGATGGGTACAGGGTGGATGGGAATGAGCTCCTTGTTTGCTGGACAACTAACAGCAGCAGACAATTGATATGGGACAGAGCTGCAATGATGGTATATCACAATAGGGGGCGGGAAGCGGTCACTGCACAACTAACAAAGGCCAACCATAAATACCAGCATATGGGGGGAGTGGTATCCAGGAATCCTGACCACACTGAAGTTGTAGGCATCCATAAAGGGGGCAGGGAGCTCAGGGGAACAAGTGAAGGTAATTCATTCAGTCATTCAGCGAAATTCCCCCACCAACATTCATTTCAGTACATCCCTCTACTTGGTCAGCAGTCCCTATTTATGGTGGGGGGATTTTTGCTGTATACAAAATGAGCCAATCCAGCTACATTTAAATATTTTCATGAGAATTTTCTCTGGAAATGTCAAAAAATATAGAAGTCCGCACGAATACCAGGAACATTAAGATGAGCCTAGATGTGCTTGTTTGAGTGGCCTGATCTCATCATCAGACATTTTTATGTTCTTTTTTATTCTTATGTAGTATCATTAAAATCTAATTTTATGCATTTCAGTCGTCTCGTTTTAACTGTCCCATCTTGTGATCAGCCATCATCTGTTACCAGCACCACAGCTGTCACAGGTTTTGTCAGCGTTATATGTTTCTCAAAACCGAAGGACATTCATATCATTTGAGAGGTAGGTTTAAGGCCAGGCGATGCAGCTTATTGAAAGTGAGACACAGAAAGCTGAGTGTTGAAGACAGTCTTCCTGCAGTAGACAGGGCGGTTTACGAATTGTTACATGCCTCCAGTGACTCACTCAAACTAACATTTGTTTAGGATTCTTTCCACATTTTTCTCCCAATTGAGCCAATTATACCCTCTATTTCTTTAGATTTACCCTCCCCTCACGAACTCGCCAGCCAAAAGTCGCCCCCGATCAGGGCTCCTGGCCAGAGCCAGATGCAGTCAGGTTTTCGAACCACGACTGCAGTGGGCAGCTTGCATTCCAGGCGGGATGCTTTAGACCGCTACGCCACACGAGGCCCCCCAAACCACCATTTTTAATGATATTCCAACACAGAATACTTTGTGTAGAATTCTCAAGAGTCATACATTACAATGACCTTCGCATGACAATGGAAGGGAATGAGAGTAACATCACAGGGAAGAAACTGGTTGCATAGCTTATCAAATTTGGCCGTTCTTTGTTAAGGGAATCAATCTCCTCGTAGTTGGCAATTCCAGAGAGTGTGCCCAGGGGAATACTAATGGGGGTGTTTGTCTTACGGATTTTTGTACTTTGGGCATTAGTGATGTCATCCTTTTTGTGTAAAGGTCCAATACACAGGGGTGCATGTGTTTGTGTGTGTGTGCATTTGTGTGTCTGTGTGTGTGTGTGTGCTTAGGGGTACATGAGAAGCCAAACCCTTGAAAAAGGGACAAAACAAACAAGAAACAAGCGTACTTCTCTATCCTTTCCGAGAATTGTGAGGCTCCCCACCAGGAAAACTCCAAGTGGCACGGCGTTCAGAGTCTGCACTGGCTTTCTGTCAGGCTCCACGTTTCTCTCTTTCTTTCTCTTTGTTTTCTGCAGTTAATGGAGCTGCGATGGGACACTATAGCAAGAAATGAAAGCATTGTGAAAATGTATATTTTTCTTGCCAGGTTTTTGGGAAATGATTCGCCTCCCGCTATGAGAAGGCTCTTTGATGCCCCCCTCTGTATTGGTTTTAATTGGGAAGAGGGTGCTATGAGAGCACTTCTGCAGCGCATGGGGAAGGAGCCACCGGAGCAGGAGGACGTAAATAACACACATATTCGGCAGCATTGGCTGCCTCTGGGCCCTTGATGAACTCTGTGCGCCAAAGGCTGACACTGCTTGCGTAAGAAGGCTTCTTTTAAAAGCGGCCGCATTTGCATGACAAAGAGGCCACTGAATCAAGGCCCAAGCGGTGCATGAGTGTGTGTGTGTGTGTGTGTGTGTGTGTGGAGGCCGGGGGGGGCGCGGGGGGGGGGTTACAGAAAAGGTCTGATTTCACCTCCTGCTTGGTAGCAGTGTTTTTTTTGCCAGGGAGGACAGTGAGTCCCGTAGAGTGGGAAAATGAGGCTGGAGGAGTGGAGGGCTGTGCTCTGACTGTGGACGCAACCGACCGAGGCTTTGGACGCTGGACACTTGACGCGGCGCGCAGTCGACAATCCCTGGAGGAGAGCGGACCGCCCTCAGCTCACTGTAAGCCTCCGATTCTTTGTGATCTCAGTTATCGTGGTGTAGGGCTGGCAGTGTCGTGTAATGGTCAGAGAACTGGGCTTGTAACTCAAAGGTTCTAGGTTCAATTCCCAGGTGCGGCATTGTCATTGTACCCTTGAGCAGGGCACTTAACCTGAAATTTTTCAGTAAATATTCAGCTGTATAAATTGATTTTATGTATAAAAAAGAGTAAGCTCTGGAGAAGGGCATCTGCTAAATGCTTAAAATGTAAATGTTAAAGAGATCTTAAGAGAATTTTATTTTTGTTTTATTATAGTACATAAATTATGAAACATCATTGTGATGCTTTACTCTTCCAAAATCCCCTTACCTTCTACCAACTCAGACCAGAAGTCTGGCTGTTTACGATTGCTTGAAGCTGTGTGTTACTGAAATAGAATACTGTAAGTAACACCTGACATTACAGGTGCATGATCTACGTTTTGACTAGTCGTGGGTATGTTTATGATATCTTCTATAAAATTGCCATGCCGTGTGTACTATGCAATGTCCCCAGTAATATGAATATTTCTCATTCATTAAATGATAATGGCCCAAAATGGAAATGAAAAATATGTTCTATTTCAGCTCTGAATCACCAAAAGTTAACCATGAGAGGAGACTGGCTGAAAACCGCATCTGTGGTGCACGTCTTTGTGGTAAAGTATATATCTCTCGCTGCAGTTGCTGATCCATCACTTTTGTCACTTGTGCTACAACGTTCAATGCACCAAGCTTTATTTAAAAATGAAAATGTACACTGCTGCCGAATTTAAACTGCCAACAAGCTCGGGTACAAAAACAAGAGCAGCTCTTTTCCGTGCGTTGTGTTACATTTAATTGAACTTGTTTCAGTCATTTCTGTCAACAACAAAAAAAAGGAAGTCTGTCTGAACACTGCGGAAAAACGTCTCTCTCCTCAGAAGGCAGGGCCATCCCCAGTCTGATGTTTACAGTGCCTTTTCCCCATCTCTGTGGGCTGTAGGTGCTTTGCAGCTGTGAACCCATGCAGTCCTGGACAGACAGAGGTGGGTGGAATTCATCACCTGTGTGAGCTGTGGAACTTCTCTCTGCAGAGAAGGTCCTTATTCCCCTGTGTCTGATTGGCTGAATCATTGCATTTTCCTGCACACTTTGATTCCCCAGGTTGTCGACCCACCCGGTTAAAAAAATGGTGGAATAAAAATAAGTAATAATTTGAACAGCAGTGCTGTTAATATTCATGTCACGCAAATGCATTCAAGCTGCTCTAAATGCTTGTTTGCTTAAATTTCTTGGCAGAGCAGATTTACCCAGGGCAAGTTAAAGAGCTTATATTTAACATATTATCTTTTTTAACAGCTTGACTGAATTCAATTCGGGTTGAGTGTCTCTCTCAGGGGTTCACTGGACCATCTGGGGACTGAACCGTCTCAACAATCCCAATTACAACTGCTCACTCAGGTTTGATTCTCCTCCTGGCAGATTCGGACGAGCCCCGGCTGATCCTCCAGACCCCGGAGACGGTGTTCCAGCTGATAAACGTCTCGCTGGACTTCTGGCAGGCTGAGCGCTTCTGCCTGGTGCAGTTTGGCACTCTGGTCACCGTGGGGCGCCACATGGACAGGAACGGCACTCTGCAGCTGCTGAGGGAGGCGGGGCTGGGGAGACCCGTGTGGGTCAGGGAGCCCAAGGGACCAATCAGGAGTCTGCAAGCACTCTCCAAACAGTGTGAGATTATGGCCCTCAATCTTTGTGTCAGAGCCAATCTAGCGAGTAGGAGGGTGATAGAAACAGGTTGTCTACGTTGCTATGGCAACAGGGTTTATTTCATTTAAGCACGGCTGCCTACAGATTTGCGGCTGCTGTAATGTTGATTAAGTATGACAAGTGTGAGGGACAAGAACGCAGACACTGTCGCATTTCCGTTATTAAGTCAAGCATATGTGGCCGGTTCAGTTTCACAAAGGGAGCTGACTCTGTCTCTGCACTTGCCCTGCCCCCACCAGTGTCCCTGCCTGCCCTGATCTTCCCATGGGAGTCCCAGGAGGGCTACGCCCGCATGGAGCTGCGGTTCCCGGCGCTGTCGGCCGTGACCATGTGCGTCCGGGTGCAGTGGGACCCTCGTCACGACCAGGTGTCCACGGTCTTCTCCTACGCCGCGCCCGTCTTCACCAACGAGTTCCAGCTGCGGGGGCGCGTGGACGGGGCGGGCCGCGTCCTGCTGGCGCTCATCGTGCACGGCCACCACCGGCCGTACAAGGCCTCCTTCCCCAACGACGGCGGCTGGCACCAGCTGTGCGTCACTTGGCGCAAGCGGGACGGGTACTGGGCCATCTACGTGGACGGCGAAAGGGGAGACGCGGGGTCCGGAGACGATACGCCCAGGGATGTCTACGGGGAGGGCATCTTCATCGTCGGGCAGGACCAGGACTCATTCGGGGGGGACTTCACCGAGCCCTTTGTGGGGAACATCACGGATCTGAGCATTTGGGACACCGTGCTGGAGGAGAGGCAGGTGCTGGAGCTGAACGCCTGCTCTCAACCGACCCCAGACCCGCTGTTCGCCTGGAGCGTCAGAAACATGACCCTGCACCCTGACGTGGGACTGGTTCCAGTCCAGTTGCACTGCCCAGGTAAGCCCGTGTTGACTCGTGACCCATGGGGAAGTAATCAATCCCCATTGTGGCTGGATGTGCCGTGTGCTCTGTGTTTGTGGGAGTGTTCACACGTCACACAGTGGGAAACTGCTATTCTTTATCATGAAACTGGACAGACATACTGGTACATCTGCACAGTTGTCTTAACAGTAAGGTTTTTCAGCAATCGACTAATCTAGACTGGCTGATTATTTCGTCTTGGCAACATTGCATTGAAACAGTCTGGCTGGCCAAACTGTTGGCCAGCTGTCAATTACACTACCATTGTGCCAAAGTATCCCTGCTGTGAGTTTTCAGTAACAAATGCATTTGGCATTGGATAGAGTTTTGGGTTGAGAAAGACCAACTATAAATATAAAATATTAAAAACGAAATATGTCCAGTTTTGGAAAGAGCCAGAACATGTTTCGGGGTGTAGCAGATAGCTTTGTGGCAGATTTTTATAAAACGTTTTTCCTGGTGGTGGTGGTGAAGGATGTGTCTGTTTAACATTTAGTTTATGTGCTGCATTGGGCGATTTTAACGTCTCAATCTCAAGCTGTGGTTTTATTTGCTGTGGTTTTGAGTTGGACCGTCAATATTCTGGACCATTCTCGAATTTTCACTATTCATGTTCTAGAAATATTGCCATACCCCAGTTGTTTGAAAATGGTGCTAAACTATAGTTTTATATCATCAAAGAAATTGTATTTTAAAAAGAACACAGTTGGCATGTGTGGAATGCATCTATGGGTAGCTGGTTGATCTCGCCCCCAGAATTCCTCTATCAAGATACTGTTTTTGAGAGACTCATTGCAGTCAAACACAATTTTTTCTCCTTCAGAATAATCCGCAAACAGTTGACTGTGTCATCATGTCCAACCATTTGACACATGGGTAATTTTGGATAGCCTGCCAAATGAGTAAATGGTGATCTCACACAAAGGATAAATTTACTTCATAGTTGTCTGAAGTGTGAATAGATGTACATTGGGATATGGGTGTTTGGGGTTTTGGAGGGCAGAGTTACCAGAACCATCAGAAGGGTTTCATGGGAGGGGATTCCCAGTGCTGACTCCTCTGACCAGCATCGCTGGCTCTCTGTAAAACAGGAAACTTGGTGTCTGAGGTTTATTGAAAGCAGACCACACAGTGGGAGCTTAAAAAAGCAAGGCGTTTAATCAAAATGAAATAGCTGTTTCCCTCATGGCAAAGGATGAATAAGATTTTTCGACTGGGGTTCATCCTTTCCGCTGTTGATATGGCGCGTGTTCCCATTGATGTGAAACGCCCCGCTGCACAACCGCCACTCTGTGATAAACCAGATTCCATCAGAGCACTTCAAAGCGAGTCAGGAAATGTCTTCTTGTCAAAACAAATGGCAGGATCTTGTGCACATCAAACCGCATTAGCTGGGTGAAAGGAAATCTCATAATTCAGTCCTATTTGGACCAGGGCTATATAAGCTCTCTCCACTCCTCCCCAGCTGATGTGTGCTTTGGTACAAAATGGCTGCTGAGCATCACTCGGATGTGTGATATACAGTACATTGGTGTATCTGGTCTGATTTTATCATTATTATTATGCAATTATTGGACATGTGTTATTATTAGTACTATTATTATTACTAGTGGCATGGAATGGGTTACCCACCAGAGCTTACCCATTTAGATACACTGATTTCGCTTAGTGAATTTAAATCCCTGATATAGAACTCTTTGCAGGAAGAGTGTCATTGTTTTCTGTAGACTAGGCCCCCATCGATAACATGTTGTATTACCTCCAATCAAAGCGCTTTATTATCATGTATGTTTTTATGTGTTTATGTATGATATACTGTATGTTTTATTGCAGCTGTTGTCTTGGCCAGGTCTCCCTGTAAAAGAGATACTGTATCTCAATGGGACTTTCTGGTTAAATAAAGGTTAAATTAAAAGAAATTAAAAATAGTAGTAGTAGTGGTAGTAGTAGTAATAATAATAATTAAAGCTGCAAGCAGCAATTAACGGGGTGCTAGCAGATTAGCACATTGAGAAGATGCACTTGGATGTAATAAATCAGAAGCTGAGGCTTCAAAGTACAAATAAATATCACAATAGTCCATCATTTGGCTCGAGGCACAGCTCTGAGTCTGTCGCTTGAACTGCAAACATCTAGGACAAAGAAGTGGTGAGTTATGAAGTTATGAAAATGCCAAGCTGCTTGAAAAGCTGGTTGGCCTTCCCAACATCAGGTTGACCAAATTGCATGACTCTAAGTCAAATGGTCCAAGAGTTATAGCACAAAGCATGACAGAGCAATTCACTGCATTGAATCGGCCATCTTGGAATGGAAAAGTTATACATTTGTAAACTCCCCGAAGACTAGTATTATGAGTCTGCATACCAAATCCTAAGTAAATCAGAGCTAACGTTCCTGAGTACAATGTTGTTTTTAGCATGCTGACCGATTGTGCCCCCATGTGGCGTAATGCTATTGTAGTCCTGCCACAGGCTCAGGGCCCTCTGTACTTCATGGGTAGCAATTTGTATGACTCTTAAGTCCAGCGGTTCAACGGTTCAACAATTATAGCCGTAGATATGCTGCAGTGCCATCAACTGGCTTGGGCTGGCCGTGAGTCTATATACCACATTTCAAGTCAATTAGACTTTTGGTTCATGAGAAGAAGATTTCTTAGCATTATATAACATTGTGCAAAAAACACAGGTTTATGGTCAAAGTTAATTTGCTTGTGGTAGCCATGTTTTTGGAGTTATTGAGTTTCAATGTTCAAAGGAATACTGTTTCATAGAGCAGGCATGCTCAAATGCAAAAAGATGCCATGTTTTTACAATGTCCATGTAACAAAGTGCCATGCATTATCATTGTTTTACTGCCTGTTAATAATATGTGCCACTTCAGGTTAATCAAATAAGAATTGGTGCTGTTATTTTGCATTGTATGCTAATTTGCATACACTCCAATGTGATTGGCTGTGATTTGGCCCTCTTTGAACATACAATCTTGTCCTTTACAATTTAGTTAGAGGCATGAAAGAGTACCACATTTTAAGACAAATGGACTTACTCTTATATGCTATGGTGCAAAAAAAGCAGTTTTAAGGTATGAGTGCATTTACCTATAGAAGCCATGATTTTTGAGATACCACGAAACTTGGTAAAAATGTTAAACATGTGGTTGTCTACAGGTGCGCCAAGTTTCAAAATTGTTTGTCAATAGGAATAATTGGAAATTGATTGGCCCTGTTATTCAGCCATATTTCAACGTAGAAACTTTTCCTTCCCAATTTAGTTAGGGACTAAGATACTGTGTACAGATATCAAGTTTTGTGTTAACAGACGTCTTAAGAATATGATTTTTAAGAGGCAAATTTGTTCTTTGTGAGAAGGGGGATCTATGGACGTTGTTTTGAGTCCCTAGGTCAAACAGAGCAGCGGGGCTGACCTTCCAAATATCTCCGCTTAATTACAGTGCTACCTATCAACCAATCAGCGCCACTCTTGGTTTCTGAGTAATGGTGTGGGGCACCTTTCATATTGCTAAGTTATATCATTTTTAACACAGTGGTTCTTGAGCTATATGTCAAAGTGTGAAAGAATAATAATAATAAGAAGAAGAATTCCTACAAATGTAATAGGTATGCTGCTAGCACCCCTAATAATGATACATTTTTCACTATTCCCCTTTCACGTTGCTTAAAATATCAGCTTAGCTAGTGAGGGCTTTGCAACATTGTTGAATGCACTGTCTATGGCCCTAATCACCGCTTTGTCTGATCCAGCAAAATGAGGCAGCCAGTGATATTTGTATCCCCTGACACTTATTGCCCACACTTTTAACATAAGACCATATAGTATACACTGGTGTATTAATTTTACTAGGTTTACTGACTCCAGGAAAGGTAGATGTTTTATGAGTTTCATACTGTTTTGAACGCAAAGCTCCGATGAGGGAAGGTATGAACTCAGTCCACTTTGACCAATTTTGAGAAAATCTTCAAATTTTAGTTTTTTTGCATGAAAACTCTTGTTTTAATACTTATAATATAATAATAATAATAATAATAATAATAATAATAATAATAATAATAATAATAATAATAATAGTGTAATAGGGAATAATAGTGTAAAAGTAAAACTGCAAATATCTAACCATTTATCAGAAAAACAATACCCACCTTGAAAAATATGTTTTTTTTTGGAAAAGCATGGAATATGGAAAAGCACTCTTCAATTGGTATAATGGGTTCTCTTGATTGGGCAGCTCCCCGCAGGCAGGCGAAGGCCCAGCACTGCCAGGCTTTGGAGGGGTTGTCCTCAGGACAGCTCCCTCACTACACCCCTGTCCCCTGCACTGACACCCTGCCCTTCGTCTGCACGACCAGCACAGGTAAGAGCTACACCTCCACGCCTCTTCCTAAGTGTGCTACACCTGCTTCCCCAAACCCTGACACCTCCACTCCTCCCAGCTCAGGTAGATACAGTGATTGATTTACCTGCCTCTGCCATCTGTGATTAGCACAGCATGTCGTTCCTGGTATACCATTTTATTTGTCTTGGTTGCATTTTTTACAATAACCAAGACAGGGCAAATGGACAAAAAAATTGAAGAAAAAGAGGAAAGACAAAGACATATAACATAGAGGGACAGACTATTCTATCACCACAAAGGGAGAAGTTTCAAGTGGATTCTGTTTTGCAATAATTGGATGTCCACACATAGACCCATACTAGAATCACACAGACACAGAGGCACTGATATATTCACAACACAGGCACAGACACTGACAGTGACATGTGGACATGGATATGGACTTGGTCATATCAACACTGACACATACAGTAGGCACAGACACTGGCACAGGTGTGGGCACAGACACAGGGACCAGACTGTGCATTCAGTATGCTGATATTCACTGCCCAGCCTGGAGTATGGGTGTTCAATGTGTGTTCAGCACGTGTTTAGGATGTGTTCCGTGTGTTTGGTTTGTGTTCAGTGTGTGTTTGCCGTGGGTTCAGTGTGTGTTTGGCATGTGTTCATAATATATGCCATTTAGCAGATGCTTTTATCCAAAGCGACTTACAGTAGTGAATGCATACATTTTCAGTATATGTGGCCCCAGTGGGGATTGAACCCACAACCTAAGCATTGCCAACGCTGTGCTCTACCAACTGAGCCACAGAGAACCATGTTCATCATGTGTTTAGCATGTGTGTGTTCAGTGTTTGGACTGTGTTCGGATGTTGCACTGTGTTACAGAGCGTTTCCTGAAGTTGAAGGAGCTGAACGAGGTTCACGGTGGGAAGCCAAGTCCCTTCATGCACCACCTGATTGAGCTGTCCAATGGCACCCTGGTACTTTGTTTTGCTTTAGTCCTGTTTTTCACTTTACAGCAGGGTTTCTCAAACTTTTTTACTCCACGACCCCATTTTATGGGTGGGAAAAAATCGCGACCCCATACATAAATGATAGTGCAATTATAACGCTGAAAAACTTTAGTCCAGTCCGTCATGCTCATATCGAATGTATGTTAATAGCTGCGTATCAGAAGAAACATCAGTCGTTTCGTCAAGTTGAATGGCAAATAATGGGCTTTGCTTAACTTTAGCAATTACCTGGCACATAACATCCTCAGCCATGCTATCAATTCGCCTCGAAATTGTGTCGTTTGAGAGCGGTATTGTACTCATCTGATCTGCGGCGCTTTGTCCCAATACAACAGAAACCACTTCCTTGGCACAGGGAAGGAAAAACTGTTCTCCTATGGTTAAATATTTTTTACATTTATTTTAATTTTTTTTTAAATTGGCGACCCCACCATGACCCTTTGGCGACCCCAAGTGGGATCGCGACCCATAGTTTGAGAACTGCTGCTTTACAGCTTCAAACAAAGTTTTCCCACAGTCCCCATATTATTACCCTAACCTGGTGGAAACCATCTGACCTGCGTCTGGTCACATCAGCATTTTACTATCCCTGTTTGAAAATGTTTAAGGAAACAGCGGGTGCAATGACCTCTTACTAATGGTTGTTCCTAAATTTCCAACAGTATTGTGGTTATTTTGTCTGGAAATGATATTCAGCTGAGCGATTAAAAAAACTATTGTTACAATTTAAATATTTTAATTATTTAATGATGACTACATATACATTTTATATAAACTCCACTAAAGTTGAGCCAGGAGTTTTTATCCAGTATCCACTATCCTGCATTGGTCTATCTAAATGGGTCTTTCTTTGGGAATGTTTTGGGAACCTGTGTTCTCAATCATTGTCCCTGTGTTGGTGACAGACACAAGAAACAGAGGGGCTGGTCCCCAGCGAGCCACAGGAGCTGAACTTGGGTCAGGCATCCAGCCTGCTCCAAGTGTCCAGGCAGGCCCTGGAGGAGTCGCCCGCTGACCTGGAGCCCTCCGATATGCTCCACCTGGTCCAGCTCCTGGCTCGCGTGGCGGATGTCCTGACGCACACGAATGAGAGCTACATTGCTGTGGCTACTCTCACTCAGCACTTTGTCACCGTGGCAGACAAGATGGTCAGTCAGGAGAATGCTCCCAAGTGGCACGCTATTACACAGGTAACACCCGCAAAAACACAGCTGCCTTCATTCAGTAAACAGCCTTGTCAGAAAGCATGCTATTGCAAACATTTTCCACTAGAGGGCAGTAAGTCCAAAAGAGTAATCCTTTGAAATTGTCTTTCATTTTCCCCCTCTTGCTAAAAAATTCTACTTTCACTGTGTTGTAATAATCTGCAAAAATGTCTTATCATAGACATGTCTGACAAGAGATGTCAATACAGCCATAAACATTCTACGTATATAAAGAGTTAATAGTATGATACGCAGATGCCTGCAATGATGTCTTTTGCCGTTTTACTGCACTGATAAACTTTGATTGTTCTAATTGTATTAATGCACATCTTGTAAGTCGCTCTGGATAAGAGCGTCTGCTAAATGCTTAAAATGTAAATGTAAATGTAGTATACAGTATAGACATTATATGTGTGTTCTGTATATATAATATGTTATATGTACAGATTTTAACCAGGTTATTATGTCCTGTGGCCTTTCATAGGACTTGAGTTTATTGTGCCTTGTAATGAGACCAAATCAATTGTTTTTATAGAAGTGACAAACTATAATTGGTCAATAGTTTTGTAGAAAATATTGTGTCTGTAGTGTAAAAATACTGTTTTGCTTATAAATGGCAAAACGATAATTCTGCCACAGCTGTGCGGTTTCTCATCATTATTAAATCTTTACCCTGTGTTCCACTTTCAGTATTACAGTCTAACCTTCACTCTGTCTAACCTGGTTGTCATGAGCGATCTTACAGGTGCGTCATCTCCCCAAGCCGCATAACTTCCCTAAGGTGACAGGTTAAGAGGTCAGTTGTTTGTATTGTGTATGTTTATAGGTTGTAAATGGACCAATGGCAGTGGTGGAGAGCATTGACAGGATGGTGACCAATCTACAGCCTCTGATGATGGCTGAAAGTGACAGCCTCCTGATCCAGAGTGACAATATCAGTGAGTCTGCTAGGCACATACAGACACACACACACACACACACACACATACACACACAGTCACACAGACACACACACACACAGTCACACACACACACACACACACACACACACACACACACACACACACACACACACACATGCACACACACATACACACACACATACACACACACAGACACACATATACACACACACACACGTATATATACAGTACATACACACACAAACGTATATACTGTGGTGTCCCCAGGGGTTGGGCGACACTCACGGACCTTGCAGAGGGCGTAGGCAAGTTCAACAACAAGGAGGAGGCAGTATTCAAAAACAAAATGATAATTTATTATACTAACACTTGACAACACAAAACAAAGGGTGGGGTCTTCGGGGGAATACAAACACATAAAGTCCGCAATCCTTAGCTCGTCGTCAATGTCCAATCCAATTCCAAAATCCAGTTCAGTTCCGTAATCCAGTCCGTAGTCAATATCCAAAGGGGGGTCCTCAAACAATCCAATTTCCTACACAAACAAACACACTCCAACACTCTTTCCAAATCCTGGCTGGTCAAAAGACTTCACAGGTACACTCTCCAAACACACACAGCAACTCCTTTCCACACACGTTCCTACTCCTCTCCCAGTGTGATGGGATTCAGCCCTTTAAATAGGCCTTGAAATGGCCTTCAGCTGGCCGTTAGCTCCATTGCCTTCACTTGGCTCAGGTGTGACGGTGGCCTGCTGGGAAATGTAGTGTTTCCTGGCTCCCTTGTGTTGTAGGCCAGGCAGCCATTTTTTTGTGCAGCCCCTTGGGCTGCCACAATACATACATACTTCCATACACACATATTCATAGATTCGTAATTTACATACAGTCTAGAGTAGGGGTGTCCAAGTTCTGTTCTCCTACACTACTGGGTGTGAAGGCTTTTGTTCCAGCCCTTCACTAACACACCTGATTTAATTAATCAACGAATGGATCTTGAGGACCGAACTTGAGCACCACTGATCTAGAGAATATCCAGCACTGCATCAAGCCTGGACATGAATACCCCAAGTGTCTCTGCCTCTACTACATGACCTGGCCGTTCCACACATTGACAACTGTCTGTGTCTTCCTGATATCAGTTTGGAATTTACCTTTAACTAATATTCCTCTGTGCCCTCTTGTTCTGCTAACAGAATTCAACCTGAAAAATCTTTTGCATTTGAATCAAATCCCCCCTTAGTCTCGTTTTGCTAAGCTTGAATATATTATTTGTCATAAGTCTTTCTTTGTAACTTTGACCTCTTATACCAGGAAACAAATTATGCCCAGAACTGCACACAATACTCTAAAAGAGGTAGGTGAAAGCTGGATGAAGCTTAGCCTTCACCTGGCCACTGGCATGGCGATTTATATATATGTATACAATTAAATACAAATGCTAGCAATAGAGAATTCAAAGTGGAGTTAGCTCACTCTATCGACTGCCTACTGCGGAGGTAACTAAGCTGGCCGGCTACTGCCAATTGCTGCATGGTTATTGGATTGCTAACTTTAGTTAGCTAGCTAGTTCAGTGCTCCAACAAAGCGTTGTCCTGTCAGTGAAGCGGCAGTCAACAACCTAGCCATGTTACCCTGAGAGCTGAAGGATTCATCACGGACTCATGGAGCCATTCTGGACACACACTCTCTGTTAATGTCAATAAAAACTGTTATATCAGAATCAGAATCAGAATCAGAAAACTTTAATGATCCCCGGGGGGAAATTGGGACAAGTTACAGTTGCTCGCACTCAGACATATCACATATTATACATGGCACAGTATATACATCACGGCAAACATTCAAACATTCAAGTCATAGGGCTGTTTGTACCGTGAGAATCAATAGACTAAGAAAAAAAAAAAACAATAATACTAGTAATAATAATAATAAATAAGTAAAATAAGTAAAATAAGTAAAAATAAGTAGCATCCGCTTAAGGTACTATTCTATGCACAGTATGTGTCAATTGTAGTTATAAAAATGTAAGTGTTAAATGTTAAATGTTCCCCAGCTATCCTATTTGCTGGCTCAGTCTCCGAGTGGCTGGTGCTCTGAGTGAGGAGTTAAAGAGTCTGATGGCCACAGGCAGGAATGACTTCCTGTGTCGCTCTGTGGTGCATCTGGGTGGGATCAGTCTTGTACTGAACGTGCTCCTGTGATCGACCAGCACGTCATGGAGTGGGTGGGAGGTATTGTCCATGATGGAGTGCAGCCTGGACAGCGTTCTCCTTTCCGACACTGCCGTCAGGGAGCTCAGCTCCAGCCCCACAATGTCCCTGGCCTTGCGGATCAGTTTATTGAGTCTGTTTGCATCCGCTGCCTTCAGTCTGACGCCCCAGCACGAGACAGCATACAGGAAGGCACTGGCCACCACCGACTCATAAAACATCCTCAGCATAGTCCGGCAGATGTTGAAGGACCTCAGCCTTCTCAGAAAGTAGAGGCGGCTTTGTCCTTTCTTGTAGAGAGCTTCTGTGTTCTTAGCCCAGTCCAGTTTATTATCGATGTACACTCCAAGGTACTTGTAGTCCTCCACGATGACCACACTGACCCCATGGATGGAAACAGGGGTCACCGGTGACTTGACCCTCTTCAGGTCCACCACCAGTTCCTTTGTTTTTGTCACGTTGAGCTGCAGGTAGTTTCGCTCACACCATGTGACAAAGTTACCCACCACAGCCCGATACTCTTCTTCATCACCATTTTTGATACATCCAACTATCGCGGAGTCATCAGAAAACTTCTGAAGATGGCAAGACTCAGTCTGGTAGGTGAAGTCCGTGGTGTAGACGGTGAAGAAGAAGGGAGCGAAGACTGTTCCCTGCGGTGCCCCAGTGTTGCTGACCACCCTGTCCGACTCACAGTTTTGCAAGCGCACATACTGTGGTCTGCCAGACAGGTAGTCAACAATCCAGGATACGAGGGGGGCATCCACCCGCATCTCCGCCAGCTTCACACCCAGTAGTGCCGGCCTGATGGTGTTGAAGGCGCTGGAGAAGTCAAAGAACGTGACTCTCACAGTGCTAGCCGGGTTGTCCAGGTGGGCGTAGGCGCGGTTGGTCAGGTAGATGACGGCGTCCTCAACTCCAAGTCGGGGCTGATAGGCGAACTGGAGGGGGTCAAGGAATGTTTTGACCATGGGCCGGAGCTGCTCCAGGACCAATTTCTCCAGGGTCTTCATGATGTGCGAGGTCAATGCCACCGGCCTATAGTCATTGGAATAAATGATGTGTGTGAGCCTTATATTACACCTGGGATCACATTGAATAAATAGCCTACACTGGTGTAACATTAGAGAAAGTTCATTCTTTTATTTTACTGAAGATTAGCACTGGCACAAAACTCCAACAACTTGACCGACTTAACTTACTTCAACCAGTGTGGTTCGGCAGTGCGAGGCAAACATGACGTTATGTAGATATTCAATTCAATTTTAGTAAGAATGAAAGCAGAGAATGTGCATGTGCCTATTCTTGATAGATTTACCCTGCAGTTGGTTCACCCTCCGCTTATGGACAAAGGCATTATATAACATTAATAAAACCTCCTTTGATTTATACTCAATACTATACATACCAGCACCCTGTTGCCCTTCTTTCTTTTTTTTTATGCTACAGCACAATGCATAGATCCTGATAGTCTTTCATCAACTACTCCCAAGACTACTCCCAACTACTTCCCAACTACTCCTACTTTTCATGTTGAACACATTCTAATTTTGCTCCTCCAGTACTCTTGTCTTCATTTTTAAAATTTTCCACACATTTAGCTATACTGAATGTATTTATGTTAATAAGGAAAAGCAGAGGTCCCAACACCGAGAGTCGCTCTGTATAAGAGCATCTGCTAAACGAATGTAATGTTCAATGTAATTCCTGAACCAAAGTAGCTTGTGTTGGTTTATTCAGAGCTGGCCATCCAACAGATGAGCTTGGGAGAGGACACCAGTGGCTCTGAGTTCTGTGGGCCTGATTTTGAGAACGACACCGGACTGGACTGCATCTCTGTCCCCACCCAGAACATGCAGACTCTCCATGGTAACGGTAAGCAAGGGTCAGAAGATGATTACAGCAGACCGTGTTACAGAAATGTACAGAGAGCCAATCGAAAAGTTCTGCTGCCCCTAAATGCAGTGTGCTTATTGTGTGCCTGATGTCACTGTCCAGGCTTCCGGAAGGTCACGCTGATGAACACGTGGTACGGCTCTCTGCTCCCGCTGTTTCAGACCAAGGGTAACATCACCCTGATGCCTGCCGTTAGCGACGGTACTCATAAGTAAGTGCTGGATTACCCTAGCGTCCCAAACCTCTGTCCAGCAGAGAAAAGGCTAACCCTCAGGAGAGTGGTTCCCAAACCTCTCCTCGTGAACCCCCAGCTGGTCCATGTATTTGTTCAATTCTACCACCAGATCTAGCCCTGCAGTGGATAAGGCCCTTGCTGGACTCGCTAATATAGCTTTAGTCCCATTATAGGGCAGTAGTAGATAGCATAGCTTTAGTCCCTGAATGGTAGCAATCTTGGATAGTTTTGTTTTTCGTCCCTGGATGAAACAGTGTAATTTTAGTCCATGTATAATTATGGTATTGGTCTAGTTTTGGTCCCCAGTGTTGTGATGTAGTTTTGGTCCACAGGTGGACTGTAAGGCTGGTGTTCCGGGGTCCTCACTCCTTGCTGTTTGTTGTGTGTTGCAGGTACATGGGGACAGTGCTGGGCTCCTCTATCATCTCCAGCACAGTGCTTGGGGATGGCCAGCCTGTCAGCATGGCGGTGCGCTTCCAGCTTCAGCACAGACCTCAGGTCAGCGCTCACAACTCTCTTCTAGTCAATACAGCACAGGGCTCAGATTCACAGAACGCTATTCACAAAACATGAACCCAAAGCACTAAGTCTGGCAGAACAGTCCAGGTGAAGGGCCTAAGCCTCTGAAGTTAACTCTCCACGATCCAAGGCTGTGCCTTTGCCTTGCAGGTATCCTGAAAGTTTGTTTCTGATGAACTTTTCCGCCTCAATGAAAATGGATGCCACTGGCCACCTTTTACTGAATCAGTCTCAGGGTTTTATTTGTGTTCAACTTGTAAGATGATATTGATTATTGTGTCGCTTTTCTCCTTTTTCAGAGCCTCCCTGGGACAGCATATGATCCCGTGTGTGCGTTTTGGGATTTCAGCCTCACGTGAGTAGCTGTCTGTGCTGTGATAATGCTGTAACATGGCCTCATACGATTTAACTTCCACCTCCTTCCACTTGCAGGCAGTCATTTAGTTAATAAAATATTTCAGTAATAATTACAAAGAAGGCCAACTGCAGTTCTCAGGAAAGCAAAATTGCCTACAGTACCTAATTAAACATTTAAGCATGCATTATACTGTACTTCTCCCCCACAAAACAAATCTACTTATCTTCCTCCTGCTTAGTTATTTAGTCTTATTTAACAATAAAAAAAAATATATATATATATATACACACAATGCGAACACACATATCCTTGATACGTGACATTACATTAATGCACACCACAAATTGCTGAGGATAACACAAACAAGTTGGCAAAAAGCCAACTTATTTCCATTGTGGTCCTCTTCTTTTTCCTCTTCTTCCACTATTGCAATTGGCTGGGGCTCATGTATAATAAGAAATACTGAGGCTTGTGAGCCATTCTTTGTCTTGAGACATGATGCTGTGAATGGCGTGACTCAGTCAGCATCCGGCGGCCATGCCCTCAGCATTGGCTGTTCCTCACGCTCCACCAATAGACAGAGGTCACATTTCAGATTCTCTAGTAACCTGATGGCTTGCTTCTACATTCCTACTGTCCTCTCTACTTCTTTACTATAGGTTCTGGTCTGTAATAGGAGTTTCTGGAGCTATATTGCAGTGTATTAGTATTCATTTATACATATATATATATGTGAAAACGTGTTGCATTTACAATTACGGCATTTTGCAGACACTATTATCCTGAGCGACTTACACAGTTTACATTTCTTTACATACAATCCATTTATACAGTTGGATATTTTTTAATGAAGCAATTCAGGTTAAGTACCTTGCTCAAAGGTACAACAGCAGTGCCCCACCTGGGAATTGAACCTGCAACCTCTGAGTTACAAGCCCAACTCCCTAACCATTACACGACACTGCCAGTGTTGTATGACAATACTACCCATTAGCTTTGAACTTTATTTAGATATATATTTAGATATATATATATATATATAGATATAGATATGCATAAACTGTATGTATGTAATATAATATAATATATGCCATTTATCAGACGCTTTTATCCAAAGCGACTTACAGTTGTGAATGCATATATTTTTCAGTATATGTGGTCCCAGTGGGGATTGAACCCACAACCTAAGCATTGTCAGCAGTGCCATGCTCTACCTACTGAGCCACACAGAACCACAATGTGTATGTGTATATGACTATATATATATACATACATATAGTTTATGAATATCCATTTCCAATTGGTATTGTCCTTGGTCATGCCTCTTCATGAATATTGATAAGATTGGAACGTATCACCTCAACAGTAGAGAGACAGAAGCTTCCTCTGGAGTGGTAAAACCAGGAACTGCCCCACCAAAGCCATATTTGAGTGCAGTTGCAAGGCATGCAGAGTCGACTGGGTTACCCAGCCCTGTTGCTGTTTCTGGTTCTATCTTAGGCCAGAGGCAGGAGGGGGCTGGTCCATCGAGGGATGTGAGGTCATATCCACCCGACAGAGCTCCACCTCCTGCTACTGCAACCACACCACTAACTTTGCCCTGCTGCTGCAAATCTACGAAGTCCAGGTACAGGGGATTCCCACCCTTTTTTAATGACAGTGGGAGAGTAAGGCCTTTGCTCTTTCCATGTGCAATATACTGCACTGCAGCCAGCCTGTACAGGACTACTGTGGTCATGACACTGTTTCACTTATCAAATGTTGTCCCTAACAACTGGTCCCGGCCTGGTGCATTATCTTTCCAGAGGAGCCCAGAAGACCAGAGTGCCCTGCGAATCCTGACCCTCATTGGCTGCGGCGTGTCACTGTGCGGTCTCATCCTCACCTTCATCCTCTTCATCGCTGTGGGGTGAGTGTTCAAGGGTCCAAGTCCCTGACAACCATGAAGTGTGAACCATGAACCACAGCGTGACTCTCACTGCACTGTACTCTTCTCTTAACGCGTGACGCAACCGCCGTCCGAGCCACGGCTGTTTTATTGAACTCGATTCCGTTCGTCCCCGTTCATGCGCTGCACTTTTTCTCTCTTCCTTTCCTCCCCCTGTCTTCTGCAGAGTCCCTAAATCGGACCGGAACACGGTCCATAAGAACCTCATCGTGGCGCTGGGAACCGCTGAGCTGCTCCTGATGTGCAGCGACTCTGCATCAGCCCACCATGTGGGTCTCCAGGGTTCTGTCACCTGCATGTGTGTGTGTGTGTGTGTGTGTGTGTGTGTGTGCGCGTGTGTAAGCATGAGTGTTTGTCTGTGTGTCAGTTTATATGCAAACCAGCTAGTCAGAAGGCTTGCAGATCTGTTAAATGGTTTACCGACAACACTCTTACAAATTATGTTTTTAACAGGACCAATAATCATCTTCAAAGACATCCCAAGCGGTGTCCAGACCCTCCAAAATCTCTAGCATTTTTCATTGTTTGTTTTATTAGGTATGCCTTTGAGGTCACTATGGAAAATAGTAATCAAGGGTCACAGGCTGAAGCGCTTTAGATTAAAGCTTTAGCCGGCTGTCCTTCACTCCTGTAATTCCCTGTCTGTCCACTAGGAGGTGTGCTTGTTTGTGACGGCAGGGCTGCACCTCTTCTTCATGGCCTCCTTCACCTGGATGCTGGTGGAGGGCCTGCTGCTTTGGAGCAAGGTGGTGTCTGTCAACATGAGCGAGGACCGCAGGATGAGGCTGTATTACCTCATCGGCTGGGGTAGGGGAACGCACACAGTGGCATACGTGCACTGTACACACACACACGCACACACACATGTATACATGCCGGCACACACACGTACAGACTGTACACACAAGCCCTTTTTACACTCCATTGCACAGCAGTGGACTCTGGTAGAGAAGATAGTGCTCTAAACAGCAACACTAGGCTTTGCTTAGTTAACGTCATGATACACTGTGATTTCCTTTTTCATTTGTTGTTTTTAGTCAGCTATATCTGACAATATTTGACAATAGTCTTCTTCATCATCTTCAGAGTTAAGTAAGGATGATGCAGTCAATGAAACAAAATGCCTGTAGATAACCAAATTGCTAACTGCAGCCTGCAGTCTAGCCAGAGTTTACTGACTGATATTGCTCCCCCTTCTGCTCTCACTGAAAATAACTGCAGTAGCCCCACACAAATACCACGTATAGAATCTACGCAAGAAAATATGGTTAGGCACAAGCCGATGGGCACAATAGTGTGCACACAGGAATATGTAGAGCACACACACACACACACATACCGTACACATACACATACAATAACAACAAAAAAGAATGATAATAATAATAATTATTATTGTTATTATAAACACACATTTTATTTCACAGTGAAAACCTCAATGTGCTTTACATGAGCAATGTAGTCAGTAAAGACTGAAACAAAATAAAAACACAACTCAAGGGCAGGGCAGAGGGTCAGGGATGAATGAAATTAACATGCAGCACACAAGCACGACAGATACAAAAAGCTATAAATAGGCACATATTCATAAAAAAACATACACACACACACTCACGCACACACAACAATACATCTCAGAAGGGGCGTTGTGAAGTGTTGACTTGGATGTATTGTGATGGATGTAGTTACTGAACCAAAGACCAACGTTAATACATCCAGCTACACATCAGCACATTGGCCAAGGGAAGACTAATGATAATGCTGTGAGATGCGGGCGTGTAGCACATGACATCACTCACCGAAATGCAGACAAAGCCATCTATTTATTGATGTTTCTTTTTTTCTCTTCCTTTCCCCCTCTCTCTCTCTCTCTCTCGTTCAGGTGTTCCAGTTGTCATTGTCGGTGTGACCTTGACGGTTTCTTTTGACAAGTACAAGGCTAACAATTACTGCTGGCTCAACGTTCAGACTGATATCATTTGGGCCTTTGTTGGCCCCGTACTTTTTGTTCTGGCGGTAAGCACCTCAGCTGAGTCCGCCTTTTCTTTTCATGGGCCAACACAGTCTGTCCCCTCCGTGAGCATTGTGGCGCTGTTTGGAAGCACTGCACAAGCTGTACCACAGCTCAGCCTGTGTCCGCTGTTCTGTGTGGCCTCAGGCCACTTCAGAAGCACTACTTTCGGTCCCCTGTCGTGCTTCGCAATTAAAACAATATTCCAACAGGTGTGTCGACATTTTCTTTTTTAACGGTCCAGCTGTATCTGAAGGGATACATTTTACAAACTGTTGAGTTATCAAATGCATCTGATTATTTTTTACGGCCATTTATTTCACGTAATGTGTTTTTATTTGCGTGTGTGTGTGTATACCAGTAGGCATTAATCGGCTTGAAATAAAGGCTGAAACCCATGCCTCTCGACCCGCTTCCATTTTCATTTCTTCATTATCAATCGTGCAATTAATTTGTTGAGTAATGAATACTGATCTGTATAATTTACCAATTGTATTTTTTTATTTTTGTTCTCCGTGCCCGAATTCAATATTGACTTCGTAAATATCCTTTAATCTGATCTGTGCAAATCAGGCACTTTAATGCTCATGAGAAAGCCCCAAAGTTTTCACCAAACTGAAGTTTCTCAAAGCTAGTGCGCTATAGAGGTAACAGTGGTATTTCAATTAAAAGTACAGCCTATTCTTTGAAATTAGTCAGTTGATTCTCAATTACAACCCCTTATTGTCGTTTACCTTCTTTAACGTGATTTGAAGAAAGAGATCGCTACAAGGAAAACAATTAAGAGGAAGCTCTGTGATTATTCGATTATTCAATTAAATGGCACCCTAATTAATTAATGAAAACAGGTTGAGACCAATGGTTAGTTTATAGGTAAGATTTCAGAGTCCTCTATTTACAACTGATCAGCCGCAACTGGTATGTATGTATATGTAAGGATATGTGACTGACTCTGTGTATCTCCAGGTCAACGCAGTGGTACTATGTCGGGTTGTCATGGTGACGGTGTCAAGTGCTCGCCGCCGTGCAAAGATGCTCACGCCAAGTTCTTCCTCCCAGATACACGCTCTGGACCTCACCTGGTGAGTCACAAGCACACACACCCACACACACACACATATAAACGCGTGCACACACACAAACACCCACCCATCCTCAATGCAAATTCATACACATATACTGTATATGCGCGTACACACACACACGTGTGGCCGGGCACACACACAGGCACACAGTTTTGTGTTCAGGGAGAATAATGGCGAGACGGATGTGCTCCGCGGCACACTTCCTTCTCTTTGCAAACACAGGAAGAGGCCGGTGTCACTGTGACATTTCCACAAATAGACAGACAGACAGACAGACAGACAGACAGACAGACAGACAGACAGGCCTGTCTCAATAGGATTGGGCTTTGGTTTGTGCTAGTGCTCTCCACAGCCATGCAGGGTATCTGAGGAACAGCCTCCATTTAACTAGCTATTTATCCACTGTGTGTATTCTATCAGAACAAGTGCTCCTAAAGCATCTGGCATAGAAAAGTGTTCCTGAGAGGAACACACAGGGGAGCTGATATTCCCAGGATGTGGGAGAGTGTGAGCAGGGCCTTATCAGTGCGACACCTGGCCTGAAAGAAGAGTACAGGGTCTGCTTCGAGGGGCCGGCTGTGCCCCTAACTGGACTCATTGTTCAGAGTTCAGCCGACCCACCTGTTTCGGTCAGACTAAACACAAATATACCTTGCACCACCCCGCCAATTAAATGCCTTCATTTAGTGATCTACCTGTCACTTAAACAAATAAATGCACACACACCAGACCCGCATACTCTCACAGACTCACAAAACACACACACACACACACACACACACATACCACACCATGCTCTCTCACAGATTCACAGACACACAGACACACACTAGACCCGCATACTCACAGACTCACAGACTCACAGACACACACACACACACACACACACAAACCAGACCCATGCACTCTCACAGACACACCCAAGCACATGTTTATGCACTCACACACTCACAAACACAAACACAAACAGAATTTCCATGTAAAGTAACAAGTGTTATTTATTCTCAAACTGCACATATGTGGACCAGAATAATCAGAATGCCACTGATAACATTGCCTCTCTGGATGAGATTAAAAAGGTAGTCTTTTGGGGGCAAGACCATGGTGCAACACCAAAAAAAAACAAAATTTTAATAAACAACATTTATTTCACACTTGGATAGCTGCATGTATATGCACCAGAACCATCACAGTATTCCCTTTAGGAATTCATGAGATTTTTCAAGATGAAAAAGTATAACTTAGTCCAAAATAAATGAAATGGAAAAAAATAGAACTGCTCATTTTGTCCTTGTGCACACAGTTGAATGTTGAAAACTCAATCTCCTAGCCCCAGGTGCAGCGCGTCTACAACAATACAGATGTTAACAAAGACAACCTCCTCGCCTCCTCCTCACAAAAGCTCTTATTTATATAGATATTTGCTAGATGATTCAAAAGAATGGCTGCGATTGAAAGAAAGCTGCAAGGCTGCAGTACTCTTTGAACTGCATGGCTCTGGGACTTAAAGAACATTTAACATTTTCAAAACTGTACTTTTCTGTGGGGTGGGGGTTGGTGCAGCGGGGGCCGGGGGCTGGGGGGAGATGGTTGATGCAGTCTGCAGCTGATGTGGTCCACCGCATTTTCAAACTGCTTATCCTGCCAAGGCGCAGATTCAATTAACAATGAATCGCTTTTTAAAAAAAACACACATTTTAGAAACAATTATTGAAACAAACGGCACATTAAATAAAACACAACACAACAGTTTAAATCACTGATTCTGCCTGAAAAGGCCTCTAAGCTATGCAAAGCCCTAAATGATTGTATAGATTTTGCTCATGTCTGTGAACTGCAACATTTACACCAGAGACTAAATGATGTAATAGTGAATAGTGATATAATACTATAATCGGTTACAGTATTTGGGATGACATGCACTGCTGGGTTCTTGGGACTGCAGGGCTGCGACCCGACCCGTTCTGATCCTGTTGCCGGTTCTGGGTCTCACCTGGCTCTGTGGAGTTCTGGTGCACCTGTCCACGGTCTTGGCTTACCTGTTCATCGCACTCAATGCTTTCCAGGTGAGTTCAGCCCCTCCCTCGCTGCCCCCTCCTCCTCCCCCAGCCCCCATCACTTCAATGGAGGAAGAAAGAGGGGGTGAAGAAGGGGAGAAAAGGAGAGACTGATGAGAGAGAGAGAGAGAGAGAGAGAAAGAAGGGGGGAGAGAGGGAGAGAGAGTAAGAGGGGGGAGAGAAAGAGAGAGGGGGGAGAGAGAGAGAGAGAAAGAGGTGCGAGATTGATAGAGAGAGAGAAAGACAGAGAGAGAGAGAGAGACAGAGAGAGGGAGAGAGAGAAAGGGGTGAGAGAGAGAGAGAGAGAGAGGGGGGAGAGAGAAAAAACCATTGCGAGGGGGATGCTGTTGCTGCACCATCTGTACGAGGGTGGAGCAGGGGCTCGGGTGGATGGGGGTGTGTTTAGATAAGTGGAAGTGTGGTGCGGGGGAGACGGCAGCCGTGGGCTTTGAAGGACAGGTCATGGCGAGGCTCCAGGGCTGCCAGTCCGCCGGCCAGATTTACCTCCACCTCCTTATCGGGCCGGCGATAAAGCCGGCCACGATACAGCGTAAATCAGATGTGTCCTGAGTGGACTTCCTCCAGCTCCAGCTCTCTCTCTGTCCAGGAGTTTACAGCTCCGGGGCTTTTAATTAATAAGAATCGCCTGGCCCTAGATTGACCCTCCACAAGGTGCTTGTTAATTTAGATTTACTGTGAACGTCCTGGGGAAAGAAAGAGGGGAGAGATAAATGCATAAATTTGTCTAAGGGAGGATACCTCGCCGGTATAATCAGTGAGTGGAAGCCCTAGCAGAGGCAGATCTTCGTTTGAAGCTGAGCTCCAGTCCACACCCCCACGGTCCTGCCCTCTGACCCATTTCAGAGCAGCTGGAAGCTCCCAAACCAGCCAGGGATCCCAGTTTGCTTCTGTAATAGAGCACAAGTACAGTTAGATTCAAATACAGCTCGATTCGAAAAGATAACTGTAAACGAGGCCACGAAATCAGGTCTACCATTTTGTGGAGAGACATCGCAAAGCTTGCATGGGTTTGGCGGGCGCAGTGACAGCCCTTGTACACTAGAGGGCAGTGGTGAACATTCAAAAGCTGGAACATCAAGTCTTCAGCGCTCCCACTCTTACAACAATGGACACAATTAAAACTGCCACCTTTTCAAGAAGTCAAAAAGGGCAAATTAATTTCCTGCATTTCTAAGCACACTGACATAACAGTTTGTTTTACTTATTATTTCATTATTATCAAATAGATTGAAAGGTATATTTCAGTTACTGGCGCATTCTGTAGCACTGTGTGCAGGCATTACCTACTCACCAATTTATTGTATCTTATTAAATCAATTTTGACATTATTTATGGATGCTTCTCCATGGAAAGTGAAGAAATTATTTCCTGGGTCTGGACACATAATTGGCATTGGTAGTGCAATTAGTGCAGACATTTTTCTACTTAAAAGTACCCAACTTTAAATTCCATTAACAGACACAGATTTCTTTGTTAAATCAAGGTGTTCTGACAATAGTAATTACACTGTTCTGCGAGCTGAAGGTAAAGATCCACCATTTTGTGTTGAAATCAGAAACTACAGCGTTATGCCTAATTCTCTAGCAGGGTTTTGGGGTTTAACTGTTGAGCTGCCTATTTGTCATCTGGCATACTCTGCCCTGCTGTCTGACTGCTACTCGGTTCTGAAATTACGGGGCTCAATTTACCTGGCTCAGACCCTCTATAAGGAAAGCACTTTGGTCTTTAATCTACCTTCCATTTTTTACCAAAATGAAATAAATTAAGTGAAAAGTTGCTTTTCTCTCTCGGGTTTCTGAACAGTAAAGCATACTTGTTAAACCTATTATTGCCCTTCACTCTCTTCTTCTCTCGCCCCTCCTCTGCAGGGCCTTTATATCTTTCTGGTGTACGCTGTGTACAACAGCGAGGTAGGTTACCGATGCATTCAGGCCCTATTCGCACACAGGCATGCATGCTGAACTCGTCAATAGGCACATTTCCACTGACAGACAATGTCAAGCTCAAACTTAGCGCAACTCTGGCTCATAGCCCACCTACCATTGTCACTGCCTTTTTTTGTGGCTTATTTGGGCTAAAACTGGGGTAATCAAAAAGTCCAGGCCAGCCAAGCCTGCAGCAGGTAACATCTTTCTGCTCACTGTTCCTGCTCTTATTGACTATGTTCACTATAAGCTATACCACACTAAAATTATCTTTGAGACCTCTTCTGAGTACTCCACAAAGCTGATCAACACAGTGGAAATGTTATATACTGCACTTACACATACACAAACTCAGTCATGTGATCTGGAATTTAAAGCTGCTACCTGCTCCCTCCCAAGATCCTTGGTGATTTTATTCATATAATAACATCCCTCAGTACTACCAAATATCATATAAAAAGTACAATTGTATGCCTGGATGCAATCAACATTTTTCCTGAACCTAGTAATTAATAAATCCAAATAATTTTATTTTTTTTCCAATGTAAACACAATTTTTTCAAATCCATCAGATCCATTGCTGATCGGCTGAACTCCCAAATGTGCATTCGTGAAGAGGACAAACCAACACTCAGATTTATTGAATTAACGTGACATCACATGTGCCATTTAGCAGACACCTTTACCCAAGGGGACTTACAGTAGTGAACGCATATATTTTTCAGTATATGTGGTTCCAATGGGAATTGTGAGGGGAAGTTTAGCAACAGAGTGGGATTGAACACATAATTTACCGAAGAATAGCATGCATGTCTGCAATGAAGCACTGTACTTTATGTTCCAAGCGCACAATGCCTTAATGACTGTGGTTTGTGCTTGTTCGTCTGGAAAAGGTGAGGAATGCCATACGGAGAATCAAAGAAAAGAGGAAGGCATTGTCCTTCACGGTGAGTCCAGCAACACATCAGCTGTATTATCTCTCCACCATGCCTCCCTTATTGTTTATAAATCAATCTAGTAGAAAAATGTGATGCTTCAGTGATGGACTCACTGACATCCGTTCTGTCCATTTGAAAAGGTAAGCCTGAAGGAATGCAGTAAAGGTAACTTTGATTTTTTGGGGGGAGCTAATTGACCACCAACGCATCCTTGCATCAGACCTCCACGTTTTTTCCTCCATGTTGACGGGTGAAATCCTGTAGGAGCCAAGATACGTCCAAATATTTGTATCCAAAATGGTTTGTTTCGTGCCAGGTTTTTCTGTGGCATTCTGTGCCTTGAATCAGTGACACACACCTGACAAACATCATGTTTTGAGGCTTTTTGTTAAACCCTCCATAAGATAATATAATAATAATATACATCTGGATTTGAACCTATGACCTCTTGGTCTAAGGATAAAAGCCTAACCAACTGTACTCTTGTACAATGAGAGATTTTGTGTGTATACAATGTTATTTCAATTATTTCAAAGCTGTAAATGAACCATAGTCCAAAATAAAATAGGTGGAAAGATTTCAGTTTGTCAAATGTTTTTAATGACAACTGAGTTACTCATGGTATTATGTTCAATTTGACAAAGAAAAAAATGGGTCGATTGCAGTGTAGCTTTAGTTGCAGACTAGCACGGGTTTTACTCGAGACTTTCCATATTTCCCAGATGCAAAACAAGATGAAGATCAATGTGCCTTAGTCCCGATTGCAGTGTGCTCATGAGCTCATTCGACTAGTCTTTTGTTGATTCCAAATGAAGTGTGCTTTAACCGCCACCTATAGGATACTAAAGATGCATATTACCTAAACCTGCTGCTGACCATCTTGACTAAGCGCTGTTGCTATAGTAAATACGTTCACAACTCCTCGTACTTCTTCCAACGTTTTTCGCTACTAATTGTTTTTTCTTTAACTGGCGTATTTTTTCTTGAACCATTCACATCAAAATGTATTTTGGTTCATCTTAAAAAAGAATATATGCATTGTATGTTTGATGTAGCTACACACTTGTTCTCCTCGGTTAAATTTAATTACATATTTTTGTATTGGTATTTTAAAAACTATTCAATATTGGTTGCTCAAACATTTTGCTCTTTTGACATATTTATATGTTTATATTAAAAATGATTATGATTTTATGTTCGTTACTAATTCAAATGGTTAGCTTAGTTCAGTTACATGCGGTAGCATCACTATTACATTTTAGTAAAATACCATTAAGTAGGCCTACTATTGCTGAACAGCTTATTCATTGTTCCATTGGGGAGACAAACCATCTCCTCAAACAGCATGTCATCATTGCCATGTTCTATAAAGCTTTATGCAATGCGTGTGCTCGTCACAATATGATTCATAACAGCCTGCAAACCCTGCGTAGGGTCCAAGAAGCGAACATGCCGTGATTGACTTGTCCTGACAACATTTTCGACCAGCCAACATTGCATTGTGGAACACGGTTCATTTAGAAGAAAGTCTATCGAGCGTATTGAATCTTTTAAAAGCAATTTTAAGGTATTGTCTGGTTTATATAGGCTTTGTTGTAATTAGCACATTAGCAGATGTTTCAGGAATGTAATGTTAAATGTCGAATGTTAAAACATTCCCATTCTGCTTTGGTTATGGCGCGCTACCCCTTTAAATAGTTAGTGGAGACGCATGCGTACAATGTATAAACAAGTTTGATGGTACTAACGGGATCTGCTGCTAACAGGTGATACGCAACTACAATTGTACACTGCAATCAAGTTTCCTTAAATATAATACGCAGCTAAACCCATGTTAATACGGTACATTGGAAAACCGCCTTAATAAGATGCTGCGGACGAGGAAATGAAGGTGCACTGCAATCGACCCATAGGGTTCCAGAAGCCATGGTACTTGAACCCTAAATAATAATAATAATAATAATGGAGGACCTCTCATGCCTCCTTGCTCAATGTGCTTTTCAAAAGGAAATTAAACATTTACAAATTCTAAACAGATTTAAATCTACATCATTCACATTTAGAATCACATCCAATTTATATGATCTAAGAGCAGAAGGTAAAAAATAAGAAAGCAAAATGGAAAAAATCAAAGAGAAAATGAATTACAGTATTAGAGCAATTGCTACTCTGATTGACATGGACTCTATCCGGTTAGCTTAAACAGACTTTGATAGGGGTGCATCAGACTGGATATGACTAGTGAGACCCTAGGCATGGGGTCTGATGTGATTCCTGTGATTCCTCTTTTAGAGCTGATGGAGTTTAGAATGACTCCCTTTCATTTCAGAATTGCTCCCAGCCAATCGGCTTCCTCCCATCCCAGAAAACAACCACTGCCTCCTGGACCCACAGCGTTCCAGCGCCGTCCAGCCCCGAGACCAGCGATACCTCCGGACCAGGTGGCACCTCATGCGGGTCCCTGGTCATTAAGAATGGTGGGTACCGTGGGGTGGGTCAGTGGGTCGGGGGGGACGTTATCTGACCTCATCTTGTCCTCCCCAACACCAGTGCTGATGCATTGAGTGACGTGCCTCGGTCTTACTTTCTTGGTTCTGTCTTTCAGAGAGTTTCAGGAAAGAGAGCTTTGTGAGTTTCTCCATGAAACCAGCCACAGACAACCAGGTATGTTTAAGATAATTTACAGAGTGATGTCCAGACTGTTTTGGTTTTGGATGCACAGAGTACATGATAACTCATGGGATTCACACCAGAGGGACCTGGAGGAAAGTGCAGAACCTGTGTTGCTGCTCTTATATCATATTTTGCTCTTATAGTATAACAGAAGTCCTTGTACATGTGAATCATGTCTGACATTCCACTGATTGATGAACAATCCTCTAATCCTCTAAAAAGGGCACTTGATAAATGTCACTGTGACAATGTCAGCATCACTTCCTGTCCCTTCTGTTTAATCCATGGCTTAGGAACTCGATAATAATCATTCCTAATATATCTAAACATCGTATTGCGGGGTGAGAGAATGATGATGATGATGATGATGATGATGATGGATATGATGAAGTTGTGGAACACGAGGATGATTATGATGATGATTGATGATAATAATGGTGTTGATGCTGATGGTAAAAAATAACCATGGTAATGGTCATCACGATGATGGTGATAATGATGATGGATATGATAATAGTGAGGAACACGAGGATGTGATGATGTTGATGGTGATATTGGTAGTGAAGCTGGTGGTGATAGTAATGGTGATGGTGATGATGTTGGTGGTGATGATGATGCTGGTGAAGGAATTGTGCTTGTAAGCAGAAATTTACCAGTTCAGTTCCATTCCCAATTGGGCCACTGCCATTTTACCAATGTGCAAAATAATTAAGTTGTAAATTAAGTCCTTCGGGGTCATTCCGTACCAACTCAACCAGGACCATTGGCCAACCCTCTCAGATTTTCCTATAAAATTTTACCTGGGAATCTTCCGGTGAGCTTAAAAATGCTATTCATAATTATTTTCATGATTTTTTCCTTGGATGTGTTACCTGGCAAGGGTCAACCTAAAGTGAGAAAGGGACTTTGACCAGAAAAACCATACAGGGCTCAGATTAGATGCCACTGTGGCCACTTGTTTGTCTCGTAATCAATAAGACTTTCAATTAAAAAAATGCCAAGAACTCCAAAATCATTTTGCCAGGTTACCAGGGTAGGGTAAAGTTACAAGGTTTTTTTCCAACATTAGCTCAAGCCTAGACCCAGTAGGGGATTCAGGTACTAAAATGTTGCTATTGCTGAACCTTTGGTACAAGTCTTCCAAAAGATTTGTCAAATTTTTGATTTCATGTATCCCCACAGGCTTTCAGCCCCACTTTTTCATAATTTTTGCCAAATTTGGGCTTAAATAACTTCTATTGAGGGGCTCTGAAAATCACCCACATACGTATATATTTGTATATATCCAGATGAAATCTACAAGAATCAAGCAAAATAATTTAGTGTTTATGGCAGATTTTTATGTCATGCCACAAATAAAAACACAGGTTAAAAACACAGGAATAGGCCTTACTCCTTCCTGTTTTCCTACCTGTGTTTTTATTTTTCAGTACATCACTGCATACTCTACCTGTTTTGAGTGTGAACATACTCCTTTTTTGCTATGCACCCCAGTATTGCCTGTTGTCTCTTTGGTAAGGTTAAAAAGTTACCTGACAAAGACTGTATGGTCAAAACATTGTCACTGCTCGATTTATATTAAATAAATAAATTAAGCACAATAGCAGTGCCTGGTATTATTTTATTATCTTAAGGTTAAAAGTACCACATATTTATTACTGGCCCTGGAGGATTTTTCTGGTCAAGGTCCTTTCCTTATATTATTTGATCTTTGCCAGGTAACAGGTGGAAAGGGAAATGAAAGAACACAGTAATGAATAGCATTTTTGAACTCTGAGTAGACCCTGGTGAATTTTTCAATTAAAACCTGAGAGGGTTGAGCAGCAGAACGTCTCATATCTGAGTTGGCATGGAGTGACCCTTCAGAAAATTCAGCACAACAAAAATACATTTTAAGTTGACCCTGGGCAAAGGAGCCTGCCAAGCAAGTAACGATGAAGATGGCAACAACGATGGTTTAATGTAATGGCTGTAATGGCCGAACATGGTTAATCCTTGTGCTTATCTTGAAGAGCCACACTGTCGTTGGGTCCAGATGGACCCCTGCCAGCTGACTAGCAGCTGGAGAACAGGGCTGTTTACCAATCTGCCCACCTAGCGCCAGCTCTTTGGCATGGAGTGCAGAATCAGATAGAACGCCGAAATCAAAACAATTCGGAGGGAAAATGTTTCTCATCCGCTCAGGAAAACCGTGGCGGGCCGAGCGGCGGGTTTAAGTTTAATCCAAATGATATTGGTGGGATGGTACAAGAGCATTATTGTGTTCCACCTTAATCCAGGAAGTTTGTCATGTTGTGTGCTCTCATCTCCTGTTTCTCTCGCTCTCTCCTTCTCTCTCTCTCTCTCTTCCTCTCCACCCCCCTCTCTTATTTTATTCTCTTATTCCCTCAATATTCCATGTCTTACTTCTGGTTACAACATTTTTATTCACTTGAGCTTGCAATAAAATAAAATTCTGCCAGACATGATCAAGCATCTAATTTAGTCATGAAATTAGTCACGGTTGTCATCAGTAAAGACTGCTAAGATATGCTTCTCATCAAATAGGTGTTAGTTCTCCTGTGGTAAAATTGTTATTGGCACAGAGGTGACTTGAGAGGCACAATATTGGTGATTCAAAATCGTTAAAAATATAATTTGTCATTGAAAGGAAGACCACACTCTTTACGTCATCTAAGTTTTGTGTCACCCAGGCACATGTGTAGGCTCAAAGGTGGAATACAGTGGGTATAACGAGTATTCACCCCATGGCATTTTTCACATTTTATTTTCTTACTTCATGGAATCAAAACAGATTTAATTGGGATTTCTTGCAACACAAAATACTCTATAATGTTAAATAAAAAAACAACTCTAAAGCTTTTTTTAAATGAATTACAAACAAGAAACAGACAATAATTGATTGCATACCCCTTTTGCTAAGACACACCTAAATATACTCTGGTGCAAACAATTGTCTTCTGAAGTTAAATAATTATTTGATTGGACCTTTGTACAATTAAGATGTTTCAAATGATTTGAAAAGAAATCATTCCCACCCCAGGGAGGGGGGAGGAAAGCCGACATGAGATTCGCTGCGCATAAGAGTGGCCCTGCAGTATAAAGGGTTACGGTTGATACGTCTCGGAAGAAGCGTCAGGTCGCGTGTCGCTACCGGTTGCAGGACTACGGCAGCAAACTCACATTACTAGGGGGGGATTGACTTAATTAGTGGGTCTAATTGGCTACAAAATTGGGAGAAAATGGGAGAAAAATCAGTAACAAAAATTATTTTAAAACATTTGAATTTGCCTAGAACAGGCCATCCTCCAAAACTGAGCATCTGTGTGAGAAGGACACTTGTTAGAGAGGCCTAAGAGGCCTTTGGCAAGTTAGAGTCTTCCATGACAGAGGTGGGAGAAACTGTCCATGGGACAATAGCCTGAGCACTTCACAAGTCTGCACTTTATGGGAGGTTGGCAATAAGAAAGTCATTGTTAGAGTTTGCCAGTAGAGTTTGCCAGAAGGCATGTGGGAGACTCTCAAAGCAAGTGGAGCCCAGACCTCAATCCCATTGAGAATCTGTGGAAATATTAAAATATTGCTGTTCAGCTGATAGAGATTTACTCCAATAGACTCACAGTTGTAATTTACATTAATGGTGCTTCTACCAAGTATTAAGTCAAGGGGGGTGAATACTTATGCAATCAATTATTGTTTTTTATTTGTAATTAAAAAGGTTTTGTTGTTTTTTGTTTGTTTGTTTGTTTGTTTGTTTTATTTGAGTATTTTGTGTGAGAAATTCCAATTAAATCTATTTTGATTTCTATGAAGTAAGAAAATGTAATGTAAAAAATTCCAAAGGGGGTGAATATTTTGTATTCCAACTGTAGATGTGAATATGGAATCCATTGCCTTCATTCCATAAGAAGAATGCCCTAACCAATGTTCTGTATTAATAGGAGACTGTTGGTAATCCACAGTAGTCCTGGCACAGTCCTACATTGTAGAACCTCTCATCACAGCCTACAGTACTTACCCTTCTTCCCTTTGTCCACTATCTTTTATAAGAGCAGTAAAGCAGCTAAAGACATCTCCTGGTAGCCTGGGGAGGAGGGGATGGGTAGGAGGGAACGGGGGCTTCTAACCGGTAAGATTTCTGTATGTGTGAGGGGGCAGAGACCTTTTGACCGATAGGGGTGAAGGGGGGCGCCTTTCCGTGAGCACAGACGTGAGATAATCAACATTTAAACTTAACAAGCTAGCGTGTAAAAAAGTAATCTGCTGATGCGGGCTGAGGGCTCCCATAAAGTTGTGTCCCCCTGTTATCTGTGAGGTGGGGGTCTGCTGGGGTGGGGTGGGAAGGGGGTGGGGGTGGCAGATGGAAGTTGGGGCTGGGTGATCAGTCAGTTTCCTCTGTTTCATCTGACCACTGGACCCAGTTGAGACCACTGAGTTGAGGCCTCTAGTACACCAAACCGACAGCTTCCGAGGTTAGGGTTATCAGGACCGGACCAGTCAATGTAAAGCAGTAGCTGGATGTGTTTTGTGGGGTTGACATACATTATATACTGACATGTGTATGGGAGGTGTTGGAACTCTATTGTTTTTGTACAGTTTAAAAAAAAAAAAGATTATTTCTGCCACTTTTGCAAAATGGCTGTAAGATCCACAGGGGTGCTCAAAAAACAAATTTTGAAAGGTCATAAATCTTGACTCATTTGACCTATCAGCTTTTTTCCCCCTGGATCCCTCTCCGTTCATAGAACAAATTTGCCTCAAGGGCCTATAAAGTATGTACACTTCGATTTTCCACTATTTTGAATGTGACATATGTTTTGCATAACAAAGCATCAGAGCGGATTAAAAAAAGTTGTTCAATGGATGGAGAAGAAGGCCATGCAATGCTTAAAAATCTTCTTCAGGTGAAAGGAAAGGAAAGGAAATGATGGAATGACATTCTCACCAACAACACACGCTCCTCCAGCTAAGAGAACAACAGTGTCTATTACCTTGGAGTCAAGTGACATTGGACAGTTATTTAATTCTAGTGCAATTCATGAATGGAAATGTCCAAATAAATATCAACAAATCATAACCTAGTTATTAGCTAGCTGCTACTCTCGAAATTTGTTAGTGTCGTAGTCAGTAACATGCCTAGATAGCCAGCCTACTATTAGCCAAGCTCTGGCTGATGTTAGCCAGCTAGCTCCAAATGCTGTGCAACTATCAGTGTTGCTTTTGTTGCATAGCAACCATTTGTTGTTTGCCCTGCTGAGGTACTATATACTCTAGAAGAATTGAAAATTGAAATAGCTTGAAATCGAATGAATTTACTTATTAAAATAACGATGAATTTACTTATTAAAATAACATTTTAATTAACAGTGTGTCATTGTTTTAAATCTGTAGTAATCATTTTATAAAAGCAGTAAGGCACTCAAGGCCGTGGTATATCCTATCCTATAGTCATGACTAAAGGGTTTCCGCTGCGCGTTGTGCCTAACAATGCCCTTTCACCGTGACTATATTGATGACATACCATGGCCTCGCTGGCTTTATAGCTATATGAATGCTTGGCTTTCATTTTTAAATTATAGATTCCATAGATTCCATTACTAAAGAACCTGTCCCTTGGCAAACAACATAAAACTGCTGTGCTAGTAATCCAAAGGTTGTGGGTTGGAATCTGGCCATTGCACATCGTAGATTGTACTTGTTTTCAAATTGAACATAACACTACCATGAGTTGTCATTCCGAGTTCTACAAATTTGACAACATTGAAACATTAAATATTTTGCATTATATTGTTTGTGATCTTTCATTGACTTACAGTCCGCTGTTTCGGAACACATGCAGCAACAGTTTAAACCACAGTAAATCTCTTCCTGGGTGACGCTATTCCCCATTATGTATTGCATAATGCAAGGGATTCCCAGCCACATTGTCATGTCTGTCCTGAATGATATGGAAATGTTAATTCATCTCCTTGAATGGGGAGGCCATAAAGTACCTGGTAGTTGTTTTGGTTTTCCAGAGGGCTAACATGACTAGAGGAGCAGTGCATTGTCTTCACCAGTCAACTGTTTTATGGCATGCATCTACCATATTGGGGGAAAAAACTTCACTAATCCATGAGAGCATCTGCTATTAAAAGGTCAACCATAACAGGATAGCATACATTTCGTGACAAGAAAACAATTAATTCACAATAAAATAATGGAAGCAAAGAAATAAAAAATGCAATGGAAGCAACAAGGAAATAAAGTCCAAAAAAATTAGGCTAATTGGAGAGTCTAAATTGCCCTGAGGAAGTGAAGTGTTTCTGGATTGGCCTCCAGGGTGATTTAAATGCTGGGAAAACTGACCAGGAATCTGAAGATGAGATGAGATGAGATGAGAAATAAACCTTCTATGAGAAAAAGTGTTTTTGATTCTGACAGATTTAAATGTGATTAGTGACACATCATTTTAAAAATATTTGTGGAGGGCATCGGTCTTGGCAACAGGGGAGTGGCAGAGTTGCTCTTTTTTTTGCTACAGCATGCCTGTGGAGGCCTTTGGAACAGTGGAACTTTCCGGGGGCAGGTTTGGCACTCTCGCAGGGTGTTGCCCAGAAGGTTGTTCCAAAGGTTGTTCCAAAGACCATAATTGGCCATTATCCAATTAGTTAATTGGCGTGGTTGTCAAGTGAGGAATTCACCTGACTGATTACGTTTGTGTGTGAGAATGCCAGTGGGTGTGGTGTATGTGAATTGTTTTGTGTGAATTGATTTTCAGTAGGTGTTTGAAAAGCAGACAAGTGATTGCCTCACAAGTCCCACCTGAGCCAGGCAGAAAGTAAACCTATAAGAGCAGGGGGTGAGAAGAGAAGAGAACTTGGACTGAACAGTTTGAGTGTCTCTGTGTGCATGGGTTTGGGAAGCACTTGAAAAGTCACTCAATATGTGTGTGCCTGTCTGGATTAGAGGTAATCTGGGTGAGGAAAGCGCGGTGTCCTGTTGGATGCGGATGTGTGGAAGCCGGGTGGAAAGACGTTGATTGTCTGTGTTTGTTGTGTGTTCCCCAGAAGGGAATTCCCACCTTGGAGGATGTGGGCTTTAATTTAGTTTTGTTCATTTGGTTTGTTTATTTTAGTTTGTTATTTTGGTTCATTGTTTTTGCCTGACAGCTTCGCGGCGAGTAGGGTGAACACTTTGCTTTTTGTTTGTTTAATTTAACCTGCTCTCCCGCTGTTTCTCTCTCCTGGGTCTGGAAGACAGACGGAAATAAAGATCTGGTCGGGAGACCGTCACACCCCACCCTCTGCCACTTCTTACTATCTGCTGCTCGGCTCACATCCGGGGATTTGTGACGTGTGACAATTTTGCTACCATCAATTTGAAATATATTGTTAAGCAAACACATTTCATATTGATACATTTACATATAGTTGTTGTTGGGCTGCATTGGAAAGTGCTACTGCACTGTATTATTATTATTATATATGATTTTTTACTAGAAACTTTCTGCAGCCCCTGCTAACAGGCCACTGAAATGTTATGAAAATATTTTTCTGCAGAAGGTATTTCTGCAACAAACCCCCCAAAACACAACGTTATTCATGTTTTCTTTACCTTCTTTTAATGATTATTTGTTTCTTGAATAACTTGACATTAGCATTGAATGGCAGCAGCAGCTGTAGACCTGTCCACTTTATCATGCAGTGATGACCTTCTGAAGGATCTGTTCTAATGCAGATCCGCGTTACATGACTATCCTCAAATACAGGCTAAGGGGGAGGATTTAATCCAGTAGGCCTAGATGTTGATCAAAATTCAAAACATCACCGCTCCTCTCTGTTCTTCACAAACCCAAACCATCTCCCTTAATGCACCTTGTCACAAACATAGTCACCATCTTCTTGCAGCTTTTTCATTGTTGTAAATGGAAGGTTTGTTCAAAAAAGGTCTACAGTATGATGTCAAAGCACCATTTATGCCTCAATTTACTCATTTTGCTATAGTTTTACCCATTTGGTTTTACTTATAATGGCAGCGCATTGACATATTTCCAGATTTTTTATGCCAGGTGTCTAGTTATGCAGCTTGATTGATCTTGCACTCACTGAACAATGTGTGCCACATTTTATTTTAGAAATATTTTAGTGCAACCATGATTTCAGAATATAAACTTGAGAAATGTGATCTGCCACTGTGACAGTGGTTTAATAGTCATTTACATAATTTATAGAACCATTATGTTCTCTATATCAGAAGTTGCAGATTTATGCTGGCTGTGTCTATGTCTCATGATCATGCAAAGCTTCAGGGTTGTGTATATTCTTCAAAGAACACTCATTAAAGAACATTTGGGGGTTTTTTCTCCAAAAACTTAAAGTCAAGGGTGAAGAGATGTGTTTTTTTGACCTTCCAGCAACTATTGAATTGTTTGCAACAGCAGGGGAAATTAAAATGGCAGCTCCATATTGTCGCACATTTAAAAAAAAAATAAACATAAATTATGCCCAAGCAAGAAAAGTTAATGGAAAACTAATTATAGCAATTGAAAGGTTGTCATTGTGACATTTGAAAGCTGTTTGTAAGGACATATTTGCTAATGTGTGAATGTGCAAAGGTGATGTCATTTCCCTGATCAGAGACTTTCGTATTATTAGTTGACTTTCCCCCCTCTCTCACTCTCTTTCTCTCCTCACCAGGTGGTTCAATTGACAGCCTTCAAACCTTCAGGTAACGCACGTTTTTGACTAGTCAATCAAGTAATACAATGTCTCTGGCCCATAATGCAGCATTAAGAGCTGTATTCAAAACCTGATGTTTCAAGGTAAATTTTAAAGTGGGCATTAATACACCAAGACAAGGTTAAGCTACTCAATTGAGATGGAAGAAGTAGGAATATCTTTGAATTGTGGAGGTATGCTAATTACTTCCCATTACTGAATTTTCAGTTGTCTTCAGAATTTCACACGTCATCACATTTTTAATGTGGTAGATAAAGGCAGTGACTTTGCTGGCAGGTTTTTCAACCTGTTTCTGCTGGGCCACCATACCAAGGACTCACACCCTTGCTTTTGTGCTTGTGTAAGGACACAAGGGAACGTCTTTACTGAGTCAAAACAAACAACAATACAACTGGTAATAAAGCCTAATGTGGCTATCCACTGACCCAGTGTAAAATATGATTAGTTTGCCTATGTACCCTTAAATCTTGGAGGGAGACGGGGAGACAAAGCAGAAGTTAGTAAGAAATAAGCATTAATGCTATTAAGAAGTGCAGTGTATGGCCTTCACCCTCATATCCGGAAAGAGTTGTTTGGCCTTGTCTCTTTCAATCCCTTGCAAACACGCTCTGCAGATTAGACTGATTTCAAGATGACTGTATTTTGGTCCACAGTCGTGGCCTCTGCAGTCTGTCATGCCACATGCTGAGGAATTAATGCAATGGAGCCATGTAGATTAACGGGATCCTATGCAATGCATTTTTAACCCATTGAGGAGATTTTGGGGGTGATCCAACTTAATGCATTGCTAGAATCAAAATGTCTCTCTGTAGGATAATAACATTGCATTCTATTCTATTCAATAATTTCTTTTGATTTGTTTTTTTGTTTTTTGCTGTGGCAACATCTACCAAAATCTTGGCAAACTATAATATCAGGGAGGGTACTTTTCCAGCAGCTTCATATTATAAAACTGCAAACTTCAAAGCAAGGATCTGGTGCATACTCACATGGAAATTCTGTATTAATGCTGCTTACGCTTTAAGGTCAAAGTCATTCGGACTGAAAGCAATAGTAAGTTATTTTTTTCTCTTTTTAACAAATTAGCCCACAGTGCCCTTCAGTAACCTTCTAAGCAATTAATTTACAACTCATTATTCTCAAATGAACTCCAATGACATTCACCAGATAATGAGAAAGACATTAAGTCCCTGAATGCAGGAGTGTGGACAGATTTAATTTCATGACGATAATTGTGAGCAGTGTAAAGCAACACGTTACCATTTGCGGCCAGTTTGCTCATCCCCTAGGCCCAGTGACTATTGAAAATATATGTGTTCTGTAGGCTGCAGGGGCATTGTTGTCATTTTATGTTCTGTTGTGCTTGTGGGTGGAGGGGGTGGGGGACGGGTTCTCTTCAACACATGTTCAATCTATAAGAACTTGAAGGGGTGAGACTCGGGCGTTTAAAGTTTTTCAGTGTCCGCTTGTCGTGGAGTGCGATTAGCATTGTGGCAGACTCCTCTTTATGTCAAACGACCAATTAATGGCTTTAGAGTGGCACTTGAGGCACTGTCTTCTGCCGGGGCTGTTGCTCTACAAACTGTGCTGAAAAGCATAATTTTCTCCATCAGAGGAGAAGCGCATTCAATCCGGCACACATCAGCCACTCAAACACCTGCTCCCCCTGTGGGCTTGGCTCTGCTTTCTCCCTCCAGTTCACAGAAACACAAATACCCAATATTGAAAAGGGAGCTTTTCTAAATAATTGCTTGGAGGCTCTCTCTCTCTCTCCATCTCTCTCTGCTGAGTTCAATATTGGCCGTCGGCCGTTTTTTTAATTTTATTTACTTTTTTTCTCAAGCCTCGCCTGCTGTTTTACTTTGTATCTCTGATAGACTCAGCTGTGGTATTTGGACAAGTGTCTGTATGAGTGCATATGTGTGTTTTGTGTGTGTGTGTGTGTGTGTGTGTGTGTGTGTGTATGACAAGGGCAATTTAAATACATTTTATTTTTGCATGTGGTGGAGGGGTGGGATGGTGATTTGTACTTTGCATATGCTTTATTAATTTGTATTTATTTGGACTTCCTTCTCCACAGGTTGCTGACCCATACGAGTGAAGAAACAAAGATACATGCTCCCTGAAGAGCAGGGTGACACATACACGTTCCCTGTCAGACATAAAGAAGCACAGCACACACAACCACGGTGAAGCATGGCCACACAGGGCAAGGCTCGGAGACAGCTGCTGCCCCCCAACATCCTGCCCCCCCCATTCTCCCATGATCCTCTGCAGTTTACATTTCCCAGGGTCAAGACTCACCTGTTGTTTGGGAAATGGACGTTCCACGGAGCCAACGTTATTAAACACTGGCTTCAATCTCCAAACATCACAGCAATTCCCGTTGAGTAAAATGTCATGGGGGGAAAAAAAGAACAGCACCTTCAACTTTTTTGGTATATTTGTGAAAGTCATGTACAAACTACTCTTCTCATCTCTTTGAAATGCATGTCTTTTTAGGATACGACCAGACAATACGATCTTCTTGTCAGAATACATGTATTTTTTATGGATTTAAAATTAATTCTCCATCCATACCTATTCCTGTTAACTATTAAATGAGTGTAGACCAGAATACACTACTCAGCTGCTACACTCATTGGACAATGCATAGCTGCTCTCTTACAAATCAGAACCTGTACTGAAGGCTGTTCCGGGGTTTAAAGGATCTTTCTCCAGCCTGTGTCCCATCAGCCCGTACTTAGTAACAAGCTTGATAAGACAGATTACAAAGTACAACACTTCAGTCAATGCAATAGGATGCTGACTTCAATATAGAGGCATGTCTGCCTTCTTTTTCCTTTCATTGAAGTAGTGAGGCATTGTTTGAAAGACTGATAGCAATACAGTATGTATATACACTCAGTGGCCACTTTATTAGGTACACCTTTCTAGTACTGGGTAGGACCCCCCTTTGCCCCCAGAACAGCCTGAATTCTTTGTGGGAAGGATTCAACAAGGTTCTGGAAACATTCCAAAGAGATTCTGGTCCATGTTGACATGATAGCATCATTCAGTTGCTGCAGATTTGTCGGCTGCAAATTTATGTTGCGAATCTCCCGTTACACCACATCTCAAAGGTGCTCTATTGGACTGAGATCTGGTGACTGTGGAGGCCATTGGAGTACACTGAACTCATTGTCATGTTTGTGGAACCAGCTTGAGATGACTTGTGCTTTGTGACATGACGCATTATCCTGCTGGAAGTAGCTATTAGAAGATGGGTAGACTGTGGCCATAAAGGGATGCACATGGTCAGCAACAAGACTCAGGTAGGCTGTGGCATTTAAACGATGCTCAATTGGTATTAAGGGGCCTAATGTGTGCCAAGAAAACATTCCACACACCATTACACCACCGCCACCAGCCTGAACAGTTGATGCAAGGCAGAATGGATGCATGGATTCATGTTGTTTACGCAAAAATTCTGACCCTACCACCTGCATGTCGCAGCAGAAATCGAGATTCGTCACACCAGGCAACGTTTTTACAATCTTCAACTGTGTTGTGTGTTCAGAGATGCTCTTCTGCATACCACTGTTGTAATGCATGGTTATTTGAGTTACTGTCGCCTTCCTGTCAGCTTGAACCAGTCTGGCCATTCTCCTCTGGCCTCTCTCATTAACAAGACATTTTTCCCCAGAGAACTGCCGCTCACTGGATGTTTTTTGGTTTTTGCACCATTCTCTGTAAACTCTAGAGACTGTTGTGCGTGAAAATCCCATGAGATCAGCAGTTTCTGAGATACTCACATCACCCCGTCTGGCACCAACAATCATTCCACGGTCAAAGTCACTTAGATCACATTTCTTCCCCATTCAGATTTTTGGTCTAAACAACAACTGAACCTCTTGACCATGTCTGCATGCTTTTATGCATTGAGTTGCTGCCACATGATTGACTGATTATATAATTACATTAACAAGCAGGTGTACAGGTGTACCTAACAAAGTGGCCACTGAGTAGTATATATATATATACAGTAAACTCCAAAATTATTTATGCCATTGATAAAGATAAAGAGCAAAAAAAGCTGTATAAAATAAATAATACAGGCAGAATTTGGTCGCTTTTGACCATAACACCTGGCTCCATTCAGACTTTCAATGCCAAACTCAGATTGGATCCAGGCGTTATGTTCGGATGAGACCATAATTAAGTTTTCCTGGCCATGCACACCAGAGCTGGGTTTTTGTGTCAGAAGAAGCAATGGTGAAATATGCTGGTGGATCTTTGATGGTGCATCTACTGGTCCTGGGGCTCTTGTTCAGGTCAATGGAATAATGAACTCCAGCAAGTACCAAGACATGTTTGGCATCATTACACCTAGTTCCCTTAGCCAGGAGGCTGAAACTTGGCTGCAAATTGACTGAGTGAGTTTTGATAAACCATATTTGTTAAAGTGGGTATTATTTTTCAGATAAATGGTTAGATACTTTAACTTTTACACGATTATTCCTATTACACTATTATTATTATTATATTATAAGTATTAAAACATGATTTTTCATGCAAAAAAACCCACCAATTTAGAATATACAAAAATGTTGAAAATTGGTCAGTGGACTGAGTGATTTTGGAAAAACACTCTTCAAGTCGATCTTTGAGCAAAACACTGATCCCAAGCATACTCCAAAATCAACCAAGAAATGGTTAACTGACCACAGACTTGAACCCGATTGAAAATGTGTGATTTCAATTGAAGTAGGCAGTCCAAAGGAAGAAGTGCAGACCAAAGGATTTGAAGGATCTTGAAAGATTCAGAATGGAGAAATGGTTAAAGATACCCCCAATATGTTCACCAATCTCATAAACTACTATAGAAGATGATATGTTAATGCAAATTTATTTTTGTTGGATTTTATTTAAATAATTTAATTATTAGGGGTGTGAATTATTATGACACATATTTTTTGTATTATTTGTATTATTATTATTTTTTGTATATAACACAATACAATTGTATTATTATAAAAAATAATATAAATATAATATACATTTATTTGAGCATACAATATAGTTCATTACATGTATTGTTTATTTTATAGTCTTTTTTACTCATCTTTATCGAGGGTGTGAATAATTTTGGAGTTGCCTGTATATACTTTGTGCTGGAATTGTATTGTGAGGTTTGGTTAGATGCTGACTGACTTAATTTCCCTATGGTCCTGTGTGGTTGACCCTTCGGTGAACTTCTACTGTCAGAAGGTTTTGCGCATACACGGTTCTCTTCAGACGCTTGCCAATAAGGCAGATGGTCATGTCACCTCTGGACTTCCTCTTTTTATATTCTTTGTCTTTTATAAGACATTTTCTTATTCTTAGTTTTACATGCATTATACTACTTTGTGGATGGTGCACACCATGTACATTCCTCATGTGAAACACTCAGTTTTTCAAAATGCCCCTTATATTGATGAATTAATTCACAACTGCCCATTTTCCCTTCTTTGTGAACATGGTCTTCAGTAGTGATGGGTGCATGAGGTATCATGATGCTAAAAAGGGATGGAGTTACCATATGCTACCTGTAACTCACAGATTTTAACCAATCGTTGTGTTTTCTTGTGAAGAGAAAAGCCTTTTGATTGGTTCAAACAATGCAGTGATTGACAGCTAATTGTAGCTGCACCCATTTTTGGTGTTATAATACCTCATTCTCCCATCACTTCAGTTCTTCGGTTCTTTATCTTCGGTCATGAGTAGGGCGGGGTCAGTCTTCTTGTTCACCATTGTGTTAATGACCACAGCAGTCATGTGACCCTGCACCAGTGGTGTTCTGTGATTTAAACTGTGTTGTATTTTGTCCTCACGGGTGAGAGAAAGAACGGAGATCACGTCAAGCATGGACATTGCGGTCTCCAAAATTACAGCTTTGCCTTTTTTCCAGCATTGAACTGAAATTGTTTTTAAAAAATGAAAATCATTGGCACATGTATAGCTTTACTAAATTGCATTTATTGATGTCAAACTATTACAATAAAATACAGCTCAAAACACAGGTTGATTGTTTTTTTGTGTGTGTGTGTGTGTGTGTGTGTGTGTTGAAAGTTGAAAAACCTGTTGAAAGAGAAAAGGGGTAGCAGGTGTTTAAGTTGGGTGTTAAGGTGTAGTCCTGAGCAGCTCACAACCTCCCGTGCATCACATGACCAAGAACACTCCTGCTCTCACCTGACCATGAGGGTGTTCCCAGGAAAACAAAGACCACCCACCAACAGCAAAGGACACTGACAGGAAAAACTCTGTGTGTAATGGGTTCAAGGCCCAAAAGAGCAGTTCACCTGACTACTGACCAATATGGGGAAGGAGGACATTGCTAGAAAGCTAAATACAGCATGTGTATGTGTTTTACCTCTAAACTAAAATCATTTGTAAAGGAGTCTTGGCACAGTATTGTACACAGTAAACAGCATTTTAAGATCTTACAATAGAAATGTGCTGTACAGTAACAACTACCCTTTCAGCAGGGTGTTGCTTTCATTTTCAGGTGTAGAAACCAGAGTTAATACCAACAGGTCAAGAAGGCATTAAGGCAGGTGTTCTGATTGTCTACAATAATAAAATAACCTCTACAAATGAGATGAATGCATGTGACATACTGGCAGCCCGGGAGAGTAAGACTGGGCAGTACACAGTGGCAGGCGGTCTGCATTCTGGGACATATCAGTGCACATTAGTATAATTCGGGGTATGGACCTCAGCATTTCTTTCATTATGTTTTTGTGCCTTCTGCTCCTTTCTCTTTTTAGCTGTCTATATTTTGCAATAACAGCATGACTGTATATTATTATAGTATTTTCTTCATGGTCTGTGTTTATATACAGTATACATATATATATGAGACAATGTATATCACTCACATGTCTATGTACTTCTTTTTTAATTTGTGGATCAGATGGCACCTTCTTGTTGTACACTATTTTACCCATAATCTCTTTTAATACAGCTTTCAAATTAGTCAGCGGTGTGTTGGCGTTCAATGGTACTCCGTCTTTGCAAAATCTCAGTAATTCAGTACATTCTTTGTGGACTGGCAGAGCATTATTCCTTGTGTGAGTGTGTGTTTGTGTCTGTGTGCCTGTGGAAGTGACTAGTGCGTGGGCATAGCATTGCATACTCCTTTCATTCAATAGCCACTCTCCTGCACTGCAGTGTGTGCTGTCGCTCTTGTCCTGCTGTTCCGTGTCTTGTGTATCTGGCTGTTGAGCTTTTCGAGTTGGTTATCATTTTAGGCCCATTCTCTAATCCGATAAAAAAGTTTCTCTTGAAGATCCACATTTTGTCTGTGCAGTGAGAGAGGCCTTTGTGCAGTAACAACAGAGTTTAATTGAATCCTTCAGTGTAAAATCTAGAGTCTAGAGTATCTTTCATTTAGCTTTATTCAAGTACTGGCCTGCACACAATTTGTACGTTTTTCTTTCCAGCTCCTTTGTTAGCCTTTGCTCATATAGTGGCATTTCAACAAAGATTTAGTAGAAATGGCGTATTTGATTGTCAACAATTATTTATAAAATCCCCTTTTCTCCCTTCCTAGAATCTACAAGTACACCTTTGGAAAAGCATGTTTAATGTAGCTGATTCATATGTGCCACACACATATTTCTTCTTTGTTGTTTGATTATAAAAGGATTCGAGCATGGGCACTCATTTCCATGACCTTTCCCTGATCCCTCTTTGTCACCAGGGTAAAGGGATCCTTGGTGATGGACTAGAAGTCATGCTCCTATGAATGAGACTTACCCCCCACCCCCAACCCCACTCCCCAAAAAAACATCTATTGAAATTGAAATGTCTTCTTCTTCTTCTTCTTCTTCTTCATCTTCTTTTCCTGCCTGCACATGGGCGGAGATGAGGGCTGCTGTGGGGCTGTGATGTCTCTATGCTTGGACCTCTCCTACACCCTCCGTCAGAAAGGGTCTCTGCCAAAGATGGCTTCCTGCTTCTCTCCCCCACATATCCAACCTCTGCATGCCTAGAGAAAAGCACTCTCTCTCTTTTCCTCTCTCTCTCTCTCTCTCTCTCTCTCTCTCTCTCTCTCTGTCTGTACTCCTGCATTTAACCTTTACTGCACCAGAGACATACTGCAAGTGTTATGCTGTTATGCCTGTATACATCATAGCCAAATTCCAAATACTATAACCCTCTGGTCGTGATCACAGTGACTTCAATTTTCTAATGAGAGAAATGTGAAAAATCTTCGCAGTTCTTTGACGTTGATAAACAGGAATGATCCCATAGTCAGTCACCCAGACTCTACCCAGACTCAGAGCCTTGTTGGTAATAGGGAGAACTAAACTCTCCCCTTAGTACTGGTAATATTCATAACTGCCATCTGTGGGCCTTTGCAGCTGCAAGCTTTTCACACCCATTCACAGTGAAAGATTAATTTATGGCTAAATTGATAATGCATTTTCTGTCAAATGTTTCTCTTATTTGCTATGCATTGGGCAATATGACTTGTGTACCACATCAGAAGGGCTATAGCTAAAATGAGAATGCATTGATGAGGCTTTGAGTGTGAAGAAGTGTGCACATCTTTGCATAGTCTTTGATTTTTCTCTGGAGCTTACATTTTTAAACCTACATTTTCATAAATGTATACAGCAACAAGGCATACAACAATATCCAACACTCCCTAGATACTTGAATTATACAGTACCTTATCAAAATGGAACCAATATCAATTTTTCTGTGACTTCATCTAAGTACAGCATTTGAACAAAAGTACAATCTTCCTAAAAGACAATTGGGACATCATTAGTTGATTTGAGAGGGTTTTTTTTTGCAAGTTTCAAAAGCGAGACTATGATCTCATTACTTTCCAGGAATTGGACTTGATTTGATTTGATTATCACATCTATCACTTAATCTCAATTATTCATAATTATTGAACCTTTGATGTCAAGATTAGTCTCTTCTTTAAAAAGGATCTCTATGATTTTGAGGCAACACTGCAAAAAAAAGTTATGTTTAAAAATAAACTCAATATAAGATGATATATTTCAAAGTAAGCTTTTTAAAAAAAAAAAAAAAAACATGAATATTAAGTAAGACTAAAATCATTTATACAAAAGATTAAATGAACACATTTAAACATCTCTGTGTTTCTAGGAAAACAATGCAGGCTTAGGTTTCTGGTATCAAGTCCCAAAAGTGAAACAAATTGGATAAGACTTCACAAATCTTACACAAATCACAGAGAGCAAGAGTTGCATGTGAGTCTGACCCAGGAACAGTCAAACGAGACACAATGCACTCCGTTTGAAACACTGCGTGGAAAAGACAAACTTCACATCAGAGCTGGGGTCAAGTGCAAACATTTCCAAAGGCCAAAGTTTCAATTCCAATTCAGAGCTTGGGAATAAGAATTGAATGTGCTCACAGGAGGAACTGAAATGAACTGAAGAGTCCGTAGATGTTAGCAGAAATTATATCCAGAGTGAATCGAGAGGAATGGACCTAAACTCTGTTCGATGAGCTTAGATCTAAAGAAAAAAAAAAGGATAAATGTATCTGTAGCATATGATATTACAGCTTACTTTATACATTTCAATACTTTGTACATTTATTAATAAACCAAACAAACAAACAAAAACAAAAAAACATGAGACTGCAGACAGAGGAGTAAATAAGGGTTTCAGAGCCTCTGACTGCACAGCCCATCCCTGGATCAGGTTCTCTCTCTGGTGGGGTAGGGGTGAGGTGGGGAGGGAGGTGGGGTGGAGGGGGAAAGTTGTAGGGATGGATCGGGGTGAGGGTGGAGTTCCGTGGTGCTCACCCGCAGGCTCTCTTGGCGTGGAGCATCTCGATAAGCAGGTTGTTGCCGGGCACCTCCCCGCTCAGGTGTTTGTAGCACAGGTAATCCTCTGCCTGCGAGCTGAGGCTGCGCAGCTCTGGCAGCCGAAGCAGCAGCTGGCCAAACTTGCCCAGGAACTGCGGATAGCTACACAGCGTGTACTCAAGTAGGGCCGCGTTCACCTGCTCCTGCACGCTCTCCACAAACTGTTGGTTCTCCAGTAGTTTCACGTCTGGTGGGAGAAAGGTTTGGGGTGACAGCACCAGTCAGTGGGACAGCCACTAAAAGCTCTGATTGAGCTCAATAAAAACAGTTATTTACAGTTAGATGCACATAGATAGATAGATAGATAGATTGTACTTTATTTTACAGGGACATTGGTTTGTCTATAGCAGCATACAGACACTAAAAACACATTAAAAACACATTTAAAACACAGACTTACACAAACATATAAAGCATATAAAACAAATAAAAAGTCCAGTCAATTAAAAAAGTGTAATAAAAGTTATCCGGGTATTATATAAAAAAGCAAAAATCACAGGACTATTCTATCTTGTCCCCACATCGAAAGTATGCAGTAGATGCAGGATAAAATCCTATAAACAAAATAAGGAATTCTTATATAAGAATTTCTTAATATATAATAATATATAATATAATTCATAATATATAATATAATAATATAATATATAAGAATTTCTTAATATATAATAATATATAATATAATTCTTAATATATAATATAATTCTTAATATATAATATAATAATATAATATATAAGAATTTCATAATAAACAAAGTCTACCCCTACGTTTACACTCCGGTGATTGAAAAAAATATTATACATGCATAACCATTAATGTGGCAATTTAACTGCGAGTTAAGATTTAAGCTTGATTTATATAATGTTTTTCACCATCCATACAGCTCTGTCAGGCATAGATGCTTACTTGAGGTTGAAGACATGGGGACATTCAACCAACAAACCACCAACAAAACTGAATGAGGATTTTACCCATATTACATTTTAGTCATTTGTCTTTTACCCTATTCGTTGTATGAATAAAACATTTTTGCAGCTGTAAGAATCATCCAAGCTAAAAGGAAGGAAAATACATTTTCCACAAGCCACGCATTGCAGTCTAATGTTAGAGCACCCACCTCTAAGAGATTGTGATTCATCACATGAAATCATTGATGGGGGTGGGGTCAACATGGCTTTTATGGCCATACGGATAGCCTGGCAGAAGCCTGGCATGCGAGGATATATCTTGTGTAATACTGAAGAAAAATTGTGTTATATTGTGTTGTCTTTGCGAAGAAAATGACTTCATATGCCCAGGACAACCACACGCACATGCCACGAGACCCCGTATTGTAACTAACTCACTACAAATTTGTAAAATAGAAAGCAAATGCAGCTATTGATGCATTTTTGCATCTCCACCCTGACTCGCTTTCCCAAAATACATGATTCAGAGAATAAGATCCAGGTTGCCTTACAATTGTATATTATGATGTAGTTGTGTAAATTGATGATAGATGATGTATAGATTGTTGAAATGTGGGAAACATATATAACTTACTGAAGTGATTATGAATACAATGATTGCCCTTGGATATTTCTAAGAGGTGCAATAAGAACAAATGTTTTTTTTCCTTTTCCACAAAAAGGACAGAAATGAATTCTGAGGATGAGTCCACCTTCACACAACTCTGAGTAAAGAAAACATCTACCGAGAGCAAATCTGGTAGATATGGAGGTATCTTACAATATACAATGATACTGTCGGTATCTGCACTGTCGATAATGGGTGTTTTTCTGTAAATAGCATGTTTGTATAGTCACAGCAAACAGATCATTGCCAAAGTAGAACAGCAGGCACACAGAGATGTGAAATGGACCAGTACCAGTACAGCATCATGTCATGCTATCCTTTAATTAATGCAACTATAAAAACCTGCTTAGTCAGTTTAAACCGACCAAAAGTCAAATTAAAGTTGTTTCCATTTTATTTGCTTAATTAACAAGCCTGGAAATTAATTGAATAATCTGTTGGCAAGTAGCCTAATTACAAAGCTTCCTCTTAATTGTGTCTCACGTTGTAGCGATCTCTTTCTTCACGTCACATTAAAGAACGTAAATGAGGGGGTTTCATTGAGTGAAAATCAACTGAATCATTTCAAAGAATAGGCTACACTTTTAACTCAAATCCCTCTGTTAATTGTGTAGCGCACTAGCTTTGAAAAACACGCAATAAAGCCTAGAAAACAAATTTCAGTTCGATGAAAGCTTCGGTGCTATTTCGTTAACTGCCCAATCTGCACAGATCAGATTAACGGATATTTACTATTAATTTATTTTATTCATAATTAAATTCACGGATATTAGTATTAAGTCAATATTGAATTCGGGCACAGAGACCAAAGAGTCCATTCATCCACAAGTTCAGATAATTTGTAGAAGTAAGAAAATATTAAACAATTTTGTAATGTAAAGAAAAATGCTAACAATTGGAAAGTTATACCTAGTATTGGTATTAATTATTCAGCAAATTAATTGATTTATTGATAATCAAGGAATGAAAATGGAAAGAGGTTGTGAGTAATAATGGTTTAAAGGTAGGCCTATAGGTTTCAGTCTCCTTTTGTCAAGCCGACAAATCGCTGCTGATATATACAGGTAACTGCCAAAACAAAGGAAACACCAACATAAAATTTTGAGCCACCACGAGCCACCAGACAATGCTTCACCATAGGCTGAGGGTGATCACTCAGAATTACCTTTTATTTATAGGTGTTCACCTTACCCTCTAAGGGGTTGAGTGGACCTTACCATGGAACATGCATCCTGCACCATAACAGAGCAACCAGAACTCTTCACCCTTCAAGCATTTTCTTAATTTTGGCAGTTACCTGTATATAAATAAATATGTATAATGTACCAATCTTTGACAAAGTAGCAGAAGAAAAACAACAAATCACTGTGCCAATATCTGGAGCTAGGAGTTTAAATGAGGAGTGAATCAGGTCACGCATGTTCAGCCTCATGTCAACATGACAGTGACATGCACATATTAGCATAGTGGAGCAGTGGTAAAGTGGCATAGCTGTTAAAATACTGGGATTTCCACCAGAGGGTCACAGGTGGGGCGCTCTTTTGTACCTCTGAGCAAGGTATTTAACCTGAACTCTTCCAGTGAATATATCAACTGCATATATGGATAATATGTAAAAATATAAGTTGGACAGGGAATGCCTGCCAAGCCAATAAAAAGTGCAAATTACTTTCAGACGATGTCAAATTCCTGTGGGTGTACAGTACAGCATGTTCACGTTACCATTGTGGTGTGTCCACTGGGAAAAATATATCCACCCAACAATGAGAGGATGCAAAATTAGTCCTCTGATTCTGTTTAGGACAAAGAAAAACGCAGGTATTTTTTCTCCATTATCATTCAGAAGCGAGACCAGGGTAGAATGGAATTCTCAGCATTTGGAGAAAAGACTTGAGCTTAGAGCTTGGAGGCATTCATCTCACAGTCTGCATAAAACCTCCAGGATCACAAACACAGACAGCAGCATATACTGCACAGCTCCAACCCAGCATCTCTCAATGGCTAAGTGCCCAACACTGTGGACCTAAGGGATCAGTTCAATCAAAGAAGGATGCAGCGGCCTCCCGTGACTATTTAAAATCATAAAAAATATTTTGCAGAACATTTTTTTGGTTTTGTTTGTTTTTACTTGCACAAACATTTAAGGTTAGACTTTAATATAATGAAATTTCATGTGTGTGAACCTCTCTGGGTAAAAGTGTGTTTAGGGGTAGAGAGCGACCACGATAGCAATGTATGGTTGTGTGTTTGGGTTCTGCTCAATAGTAGTGTGACAATAGCAAGCTTTCACTAATGGACTGCTTTTAAACATCAGCTGAGTCTGGCAGGAGATGCATTCACACATTAATTAAATATTTTGAATAATCTTTTCAGTGCTGCTTTGGGGTGAAAGAAAATTGCCCTGATAAACCTGACTCCATTGATCGAGAAATGAGATAGAGAAAGAGAGAAAGAGAGAGAGAAATTGTGTGTCTGTGCGTGTGTGTGTGTATGTTTGTGTGTGAGAGAAAGTGTTGTGACACAGACAGGAGAAACGGCAAATATTCTCCACTTTAACAAGCATTCTCATTATTTAAACTGCCTTTTGTTCACTGCTGGCTGGCACTAAATTGCAATCGCTTAAGGGAATGTGGGCGATGAAAGCCTATTTTTCCAGCACATGCAGCAGATACTGCATGAATGTTAGTCGGAAAATCAACCGATTGGCCAAACCATTAAGCCTCTATTGAGCATCACGACAGAACAAAGGCAATGGCTGCTGTCTTTGTAGATGGTGCCTTTTGAGAGGACCCAAATTTTAATTAATTCCATTTACCTGTTGAGAGCAGGAATCTATTTAGACAAGAATTGCTGCCTTCTAAACAAACAGAAGGCAGGTTCTGTGTGGCTCAGTAGGTAGAGCATGGCGTTGACAGGCTTAGGTTGTGGGTTCGATTCTCATTGGGACCACATATAGTGAACAATGTATGCATTCACAACTGTCCCTTTGAATAAAAGCGTCTGCTAAAATGGCATATATTACAAATATCTGAGCTATTGATTTGACACACTATTTCTTGGGGTTCACTTCATTTCTTTGATTTAAAAAAAAAACATTTAGACATAACTACATAGCACATAATAACTATATTGAAGTAATTTAATTGTTTCAGTTGAACAGACCCTAATTTGTGGCAAATCTGTGGCTGATTTATAAATGATAAAGCATTGGAAATGTATTTATTATGTACTGAACATGAAACTGAGTTCTAGTCGAGACCACCTTCAGCGAGTCGGATTCAAGATCGAGACCAGGGCCATTCGAGACCGATTCAAGACCGAGACCGTAACAATCAGTCATTTTTCAGACAGAGACCATAAAAGTGTGGTTTTCATGCATTTTTCATATAGAAAAAAGACTTTCAGTGGTTACTGTGGTTTAATATTGTTTCAAGTTTAATAATTGCATGTTAAAGTGAACATTGTACATGATGATCAGAATAGAATAGGACAAAACAACATTCCTCTTTTGTCTTCTCCCAGTGCATTACAAATGGTTCTGTGTGTTTAGAATAAATCTGTATTAACACTACACAATGGGAACTAATACCATCTAAATAATTCTAAAGATGAAGCCTAAAATTAAAACAGTTAATAAAAGCTGAACAGTAAAATAGCACTAAGATTATTTGACGGCTGCTGTTCCCTATTCCTTAAAATATTTCATGAATGTATACTATGAACATAAATATGTTTTTACAGGGAGGAGGATGTCCTGTGTACACATAATCAAAATGTTCAGGGACACATGAAGAAAAAGAAAGGCTGAGAAAGAGGAATCCTCTGATTGAATCAGCTGTCTACAGTAATTGATTTTGTAAGATTATGTTTTTGTAACTTCCTAAATCTCATTCCAACATACATTGTGCGAAATACCACTTTAAATCACAGAATGGCAATATGGTAGTGTCTCAATTGCTAGGCAGCTGCCTACATAGGGCAGCACAAAATGATGTAGCTGTCTCGGTAGGGAGTTTGTTTGGGACAGCACTTGGTAGGTAGTAAGACGTCTTAACTTTACTGTACAGTGTCAGTGAAACTATTTGATAGTTTCTATCTGTTCCTAACTATAGGTTATTTTGGTTGGGCCAGTCATTGAAGCAGTCTCCATCACAGGACATTGGTAGGTGTCTTCTGGTGGCAGAGACGGGACTTCCGCCTACTAGCTAGTCACCGGTTGTAAATGGGATCCTGGCCGTCGTAACGGGTCTTCTATGGGGCTCTTGGTGTTGTAAAACCAAAGAATAAATCCAAATAAACTAAGAGAAAAGAATAAAGAGTTTTCCAAAACTCTGAAATCTGTGCACTCTCTTCAATCGCGTGCGTCTTCATTAGCATAACTATGTGCACATAGCACATTCATGATAGTAAATGTAAACCAAAGGAAGCCTTATATCATTGTAAATGACCACGAATTGGCTAGAACTGTTGACAAATTTCAGCATATATGGACGGAATCAACTATGCCACTGGTGGCGCTGCTTGCCATTCAGGGCGGGGGGGCTGTTTGGTCAATACCTATCGGAGAATGACCGGTCTCGAGTACTATAACTCTGGTACTGAACACTGATTAATAAAGCAGTGTCATTTTTACAGCTGGATATATGAAGCAATTCTGGTTGAACCAATAGAGTACCCACTTTAAAATCAGTTAATTTCGCTTGAAAATGTTCATTGGGTAACAACAAAACAGCTGTGTTGCTTTTTGTATTAAAATTTGTCAATAAATATGTTTTTAAGCCCAAATTTCCCTGGGAAACACAGTCACACTGTTTGGGTGGGGTACTGATATTCTTGAATGTCCTGATTGACAGACGATCAGTCCCCCCCCCAATGAAGTCTGTTATCATTATGCAATCTTATGTAAAAAGATGCTTCCAACAGTGTATCGGTAATGTTAGCTTGTATACCCAAGTGAACACTGGCATAGTATGTCAGATAATGCTAGAAAGCTATTGTAAATAGCTAGCCAGCTAGCTACACAATTATAATAGAATTGTGCTGCTAATAATAAATGAATATGTACTTACATATTGATTGACAGCGGCCGGGTCCAGGACAGATGGGACAGCACAGTTTGATTTTCTATGCAAACTCCGGGGGAATGCACACTACAAATTTGTCTAAATTCTACATTTACTGGGACAGCACTGCCTCCAGAAATAAAGTTCAACCACTCCTGTTACATTGGTCCTTTTGGAATATCATGGAGAGACATATTTACTGCCTTGCAACGGCGAATGCACAGGTTTTATTTATTTTTGTAGTATGCATCTTAGATATGATGGACCAGATTTTGACCGCTAGCTAGTAGCAGCAAAACCCTGGCCGTAACAGAGCACGCACACTTTTTTGGAATGGGATGGGCGGGATCTTCAAAATGTAAACACGCATTTTCATTGGTTTATTCAAATGAGCCCCTTCTTGACGTCAAGAAAGTAGAGCAAAAAGTCCAGTTTGAAAAACCGTCTGAACAGGTGGTACTGAAATTTCAATGAACAACTATTGCGAAATAACATTGACCTAATTTATGACTAAAAAACTCAGTTTTTGACTGCACTATTGCTTTAAGCATATGTCACTCAGGAAACCAACTTGGAATTGAATCTACAGCTTTTGGGCTTCATGTCTAGCACCTTGAACACTACACCCACCTGAAGTGATGAAAAAGAGCACTCACCAGGGTTGAAAAGGATGAGGAACTTGAAGCAGGCGATCTCCCGCCGGTCCACCTGCAGGGATTGCAGCTTCCCCACCAGCTCCTGCCCTCTCAGCACCAGGCTGTTCAGAGTGGCCCCAGCCTGAGCTGCGATGGACGAAATCTCAATCTGCCAAAATAGCCACCATGTTAAACACACACACACATAAACACAAACACAGAAGCACAGAAACACACATGAGCATGCATGCGTACACTCACACACAAGTAGGCATGAACACCAATAGACCTCTCTACTAGAAATATGTTCAGATGGAAAGAAATTTTGAAACAAACATTACACACACATTAACACAAAATCACATGTTCACACCCGGGCGCACACACACACACACACACACACACACACACACACACACACACACACACACACACACACACACACACACAAGCTCATATATGCACATAAATATTAACAAGCCTTTCAAGCAAAAATATTGTTCAATTACAAAATTGTTTTACATTCTACAACATAGTGGCCAAACTCCAATGTGCAATGAGCTTTAAGGATGAATGCATCTTTCTCTGTGTTACAGTTTTTCTCTATTACATACTGGAACTGCTAACACAATTATCAAAATGTGAAGCTCTTGTATCAACAATATGATTATTTATGCAAAACTGAAAGCACATTTTTATTGCATTCACTCAAACTGCAATTTTCAAAACACACCAAACATTTTACATTTTAGACATGTAGCAGACGTTTGTATCCAAAGCATTTACATTTTTACATTTTTACAATCCATATATACAGCTGGATTAACTGAAGCAATTCAGGTTAAGTACCTTGCTCAAGGGTATAACAGCAGTGCCTCATCTAACCTGCAACTTTTGAATTACACGCACAGTTCCCTAAGCATTATACTACCCTGTGGCCTGCTACACTGTCACCTACACTCAACACAATCTCCAGTATAAAATCTCTTCTGTTCTCATGGAAAAAATACTTTTGAAAATGTCTAAATACAACTGCCAATGGACCTCATCCATGCCTTATCCGTGCAATCTAAAATTGCTTATCATTTCAATTATCTGTCAGAGCTTTAGGATGGCCATACAGGTGAATTGTGTTGGAGAACTATGGAACACCATGGAGCAGACAGAGGGAGAGGAAGAGCAAGATGCAAAAATATTTGTAATAAAAAATCATGCAACAATTGCTGATCAACCATGGCTTGAGCATGAGAGATTTGAGCCACTGTCAATTTGAGCAACTGTCCCCTGGCCAGCGTGGGGGAAATGTAAAAATGAGTGTGCAGCCATCAGGCATCATGGGGGCCTCCGTCAACATGCCACACTCCACAGGTCCTTACAACACCACCCAATCTACTTGCATATCTCGACTCAGCCCATAGCCATCTCATCCTGAGAGAGAGCTAGAGGGGCCGGAGTAAACAGTCAGTTTCCATCACACTGCACTTGGCGATCTGCAATTGGAGGGCTGGATGCCAGGGTTGGATCGGCCATGCCAGGCACTGTCATGCCAGTCCCCCATTGCTCAGTCAGAGAAAACGTTGATTGCGATGTTGATGAAACCCTGTGGCCTGAGACCTTTTGGTCTAATTTCTGTATTTGCTCAATTTTGACCATCGTAACTATTTTCTTTTTCCTTTTTCTTTTTCTTTTTTTTTTTTTTTTTTGGGGGTCTTTTCTGGGTACTTACTAATGACTTACTAATATGAAATCAATATTTGGTTGATATGTTACAGTTATATATATATACTGTATTATACTGTATATGTTAAGGCAAATTAAATATAAAAAGGAGACATTTCATCTTTTTCTCACTAAAACCGTGGCTCTTTACCAGGCTGCATACAGACCAGGAATTCTCAAGATGATTGTTGTTTTTTCCTGCTCTGAAAAAAACATCTCCAGAACTAAACATGTGGCAAACAAGGACAGGCATCTGTGGGGGTCACTCAATGGTCAGGGGGGAGGTTCTTCCTAAAAAGCGTGCAGCGCATGTGCATGGGGGGGAAATGTGAGGGGCAGTGGGGTGTCACGTGTTTAACACCTGCACATCTGGTCAACAGGGAGACAGGCCTAATCTCATATACTTTCAGCTCCTCTGAGTTCATCCTGCCTGCCTACTGATGACTCTGTTAAACAGCATTCATACGATTAGCCAATTTATTCCAGGGTTTGCCCTAGGGTAACACTTTAGTTTAGTTTAGGTCCTGCTTGTATTTGTTAACATCACAAGGTACCCACTATTTCCTGCCCCCGTGATGCCAGAGCCAGGCCATAGTACACCTGGAAGGCTGATCCGAGCGCTGGATCAATTGCCAATGGTGATCAATCATGGTTACAAAGACAAACTTACCTGAAGCTACAGACATTATCATTTATGAATGTTAACAAATACATGAACAAATCATATATGATTAATACACGGATTACTAATGATCAACAAACTACTTCATAATGTAAAGACGTTTTTTGCAGGCCCTAAATTAAAGTGTTACTTGCCCTTGTTCTGTCGTATGTTTGTAGAATATTCACCTGTCCAATGATTTGGAGACACCCCTATATGATGAAGCATACCAAACCTTTTGGGTATTTACACATGTGTACATGTGTGCCTGTGTGTGTATATGTGTGAATATATGCATGCATGTGTAAATATGTCTGAATGTGTGTACAGGATTGCATGTATGTATTTGTGTGTGCTTCTACAGTATGTGTGTGTGTGTGTGTGTGTGTGTGTGTGTGTGTGTGTGTGTGTGTGTACATACAGGTAGCGAACTAAAAAATTGAAAAAGGTAGAGAAAGTATATACAAAGCCGAGGATACCACACAGGTTTGGCCCATCCATTAATTAGGCGCATAACATCCCAGCATGAATAGGGTCATGTATAAAAATTGTAGACAGCACTGGTTGCCTATAATTAATGACTCGTAAAGACGGGTGATTGTTGGAGCATGTTTGGTTGGAGCTTCTGTAACCAAGACAGCTCAATTGCTGATGTTTCACAAGCAACATTGTCTAAGGTGATTTCAGCATGGAACTTTGAGTGAAAGACATCATCAGCAAAGGGCAACAGTGGGCGAAAGTGCATTCTCGAGGACTGTGATGTCCATGTATTCATTCAAAGATCAGTTGACCTCAGTTGAGGCAGAAACGGCAAGGTTCAATGGTGGCCCAACACTCTATTAAGTGAATGCATTGGTATTTCCGTTTTTTTGTTCACTACTTGTAATGTGTGCTTGTGTGTGTGTATGTGTGTGTGTAAGCATGTGTGTGTGCATTCATTTGTGCATGTGTAGGTGTATCTGGGGGTGTGTATGACTCGACGTGCAAGTGTGTTTATATGCATTGATGTGCTTGCTTGCATGTAGTGTAAGTGTGTGTATAAGACTCACTTCCTGCCCAGTGACCAGCAGCAGACTGCTCTCCTTGCCATGTTGCACCTGTCTGAAGATGTGGTCCAGCACCAGCAGCTCACTCCAGCAGTTATGCAGGAGCTTCATCTGATCTCCAACCTGGAGGGAAAAGGACAGAAAGACCACTTCATTCAGACAGAGGAGAGAGAGACCACTTCATTCAGATAAAGGAGGAACGAGAGATTGCTTCATTGAGACAGAGGAGGAGAGAGAGAGCGCTTCATGCGGAATAGTTAGCAGACCCGTTTGTCTGCAAGTGCCAGTCTCCAATTTGGTTGGTAAACTTTACTAAAGCGATCTAGAAAATCATGATTTTGTCTAATGTTAGCTAGCTAACATGATACCATCATAACTGACTAGCTAGCTAGCTCACGTATATCTAATGGTAGCCAACTATCTAGATACTGCTAACTATCTAGCTAGCTAACTTATGAAAAGACAGCAAACTAGCACCCAGCTTCAGCTGTCCAAACAGCTGAGACTAGCTATGTAGCTTACTCTAGGTATCCAGTATAAAGTGGTGTATTTGTCAGTTTGGTTATGTTTAATGACTCAGATTTATATTTAAATTATTTTTACAACTCTCTGAGGGAAATATATCTATGCATGGTTTTGTGAGACTAATTCAATGTGACACAAAAAAATCATGTCATTCCAAAAAAGTTATGCCCTCAAGGAGAAAAAATATACACCAGTGTAAATTGTATTCCAATGTGTGTATTGTTTTTACTTTTGGTATTCTTAATCTTTCATAGTTTTAATGTCAGTCACCACTGAGAAATGCATCACTATTCTCGTGCTGTGCCTTAACAGTTAGCCAATATATCATAATAATCGCTAACAGAGCCCTGTTCCCTTTGTCATAACCCGTGGTTGCCATGGCAGATTAAACTGCATCATGTTCTCCACAGCCTTGTGCTCCACAATAACAGCACAAACCACTCACTGCACAACACTCACCGTTCACTGCCAGTGACATTAATGACCTCCAGAGAGGCAGAGGATCATCACAGACAAGATCTGCAGATGGATTGACTTCATTTTAGTGTGCCTGCTGCACACAAGCAAGCCACAAAAATGTGCAACACGCTATTCATGTAAATGTTCAATATTAGCAGAAATCAGATGCTTTTGTTTTTTGGCTGCGACTAGAGGAGCAGACATATAACTGTAGCATCCCTCACTCACTCACTCACTCACTCATTCACTCTTGCATGCACTCACTCATATACTCACTCACTCACACACTCACTAACTCACTCACTCCATCCCAGTTCTCCTTGTTGTTTTATGTAAAATAAAGCGTTCCTCATATGCAGAGATATCTACCTAATGTTTCACTCACTGAGCTGCTCTCCAAAGCATACAACAGTACATCATTTTACCACCAACGTTACAAAACAAAGACAGCAAAGTAGACCCACCCCCTGAACAGTGCCTGTCCAGTTCTCATTTGTGAAAATGATGGCCAGTCAAATTCAATTGACAACATTACAGCAATTCATAACATGCCACTGAGGTGGACAGTTACAACTTTCTGCAGGTCAGTATTCTCAACTGACTCCTCACTCTACACATAAACCAGTAAACGAGCAGGTCCCGTTCATCCCTCTGGCACAGTGTATTGAGGGAGTGTTGGTCCCAAATCCTGAAGTTCCCCAGCTTATCAGCTTAAAGTGCTGAGCTTGGCTGTTTGCAAATGCCTGAATTCTGAGCTGGGCCTGGATGACGAGCCACATTGACTTTGGGTAGCAGAGTTTTTCATTTGTCCATCTTTATCAGTGTTTGTCTCACACACAGGTGGGTTCTGCACAAAACACAGCAGTCATTGTGTGCCTCGCCAGTAACGAGCAACGGCTCACTCCCTCTGACCAGGGCCTGACAGACTAAAAGGGAGATACAATGTTACCCATGTTCCCCTGGGGCAGCCAACACGGCTTCAGGCTGCCAGAGCGGACGGGCACCTGCCTTTCTGCAGAGTTGCTGGGTGAAAAATGCTACTTGGCCCCTGTGACTTGATGAAGATCCAATTGGATCACAACAAAACATTTGTTTTGGGAGTATCAGTAGCGTGTGAGTGCTATTCTTTATAGCAAAAGCTGTACACACACTGTTGCAAAAGCTCTTTCCCAAGCTCTAGATGCATGTTAGTCGTGACGCAAAAGCACTGGAAGGGAAGCACTGGAACTGAGCACTTTTCGGCTAGGACTATGTCCTCAGTTGGAAAACACCCACACCTCACAAGCACATATTTCATACACACAGGCTGGATCAGCTGTGGATTAGTTCAATCCACATCGAGCTCCAACGACGTCACTCAGGTCATTCCACACACATCCATTTTGTGCTGTGCAGCCGACGCTAAAATTGCTATATAAGTACAAAGCCAAAAGAAGGCAGAGGAAGAGGAGTGATGGGAGGAAGAGCGGTTCCTTGGTTCTCTTGATTCGCTCCTTGTTTCCAAATCTCCTCTCCTCAGAGTAGCGTCAGGAGCAGGTGGCGGCATGACACCCCTCATCAGGCCGTATTTACGAGCATCAGGGGTGACCTCTCCCACCTCCTCACCTCTCCCATTCCTCTGTCACCCTCCGTCCCTCTCCTATTAAACCAGACGTGGGCCCATGGCCGCCCCTCATCCCATGGCGCTCCATATTACTCTCCGAGCTGAAGGCCAACACTGTCAGTAATTCTGCGGCTGTTGACATGGGAGAGCGTTGTCGCGGCCCCCTAATAGCGTCGTACAGGGCCCAGCGACTCGTTTATCAGACAGGCTGGTGACAGAATTACTGTACCTTAAATGAAACCATATATCTGCCCAGCAGAGAAGTCCAATCTCTCTCCCCAGGCGGGTACATGGCACCCACTGTCTTGATCCGTCTGCGGGGGTCGTGAGAGGAAGCTAAAAGGGCTGTATGACCTACCTGCACACACAGACATGCACACATGTATACACACAAACACACACACACACACACACACACTCATAATGACTTCCACAACCAAGCACTTATCTTCATAAGAATATTCAGTTTTTTCTCAGCTCTCATCACACTTTGCTCTCTGTCAGCCATATATCACAAATTAATTAATACTCAGTCTGGCTAATGACAACACATCTTGTTGCAACACAATGGGAGTATTTAATGGATCACTTCCCAGAATTGGCTCTTTAATTTGTTTTCTCATGGGGGCCAAGTTTGGAACAAGAGCAGAGTGAAAACAGAGAGTCCATTGGAGGGCTACTGTATATGTGGTGTATATGTGTTTCCGGTAGGGCTGCCAGTTAAACAGCAATGCTCTGTTATTTATGGTAAATATGAAGCCACAGTTTCACTGCTCAGATTGCTACGGTTTCATATCTCAACAAAAACAATCATATTACATTGAAATGATTGACACTCAATGACATATGAAACATGACTCTTTCTGGTTGTGCATACATGAGCTGTGTACCTGTGGAGACAGAACAAACTACTGTGGGACTATGGGTGAACAGCCAGACAAATACAGTAGCATCATTTCCATCCATCTTAAATTGCCTTGTTGAAATATGAGTGACATGATTCAACATGGGCTATGTAAAACTGGTGTGATGCAACATGAAGCTTGCTTGCTAGGATCACCAACATATGATTTTCTCATTTTAAATCACAACAATTCTAAGTCTAAGTTTAATCAACAAAAAACTGAGGAGAAAACCCCTGATGGGCATATGATGTGCTCATGCCTTGATACACTTTTACACTGGTGGATTCGTAATCACTGTTTTACCGTTTTAACCGTCAGATTGCTCCCCTATGAGGAAACACTGGAGCTACCGAGGCTTCCATCAAGGCAGGAGGAGCAAGGAGACAATATGTGCTTTTGAAGCTGATCTAAAGATGATTTAAAGATGTTGGGCAAAACAAATAATTAATTAAATATTGCAGATTAAAATAATGTAAAAAAAAGAATGGCGATAAAAATGTTGCAAAAAATAAATAGCATGAGTTTGAGTTATTTACACACGTATTTATGTATTTATTTTTTCCCTTGATATAATTATTTTCAACTGACTTACAGTACCCTCCAAAAGCATTCCCACCCTCAATAAAGACGAGCAAAGAAGGCTGTATAAAATATAGGTACAGGCACTGAGCTATATTGTATGCTCAAAAATGGGAAATTGGGATTTCTTTTCTTTTGTTCTATTACAATTGCTCAGAGAAAAATGTTTAACAAGTACTAATTCTCCTCCAAATAAATATATGTCAGCATTATTCACACCCGGTGGCCTAAATGGAATACTGTGTCAACAATAGGACAGTTACACTACTGTTACATCTTGAAGTAAATTAGGAGTAGCTCCAATGAAGAACACACGCCTAGACAAGCACAAAAGCTGTAGGGTGGCTATAATCACTAGCAACATCGTGAATTCTGGCTTTGGAGCACACATGGTACACTCCACCAGCTGTGAAGACCTATAAACACAACCCCCAATATGACCTGCTAAGAATGGTGGCATAAGTGGCATAAGGTTTTTCATTTCAGACACTCAATTTCAGTTCTCACATCCACAAAACATGTTTGTATTCTCTATGTTCTTCTCTGGTGAAATAGCTTGCAGCATATTCTGCGTTCTTACAATTCAAAACCTGGTGGCTCTCAGCAACTCAAAGCAAGATCTCCCATTGCTACTGAGCTATCAGAGGCCCCATAGGTATCAGATCAGTCCCGGGGGCTGCTGGGATAGAGGCCGCTACAATCTGCCCCTCCCCATCAGCTCCGTTCCTCAGTGACATGTGTGCTGCGCTGAGCCTGAACCAAAGCAGAACAGAAAAATGGCCCACTCCAATATGCACTTTAATAATCACTAGCACAACCTGAAACTATTTTTCCATTAAAATCCTTTTTTCTCCCTGCAATTAACAACAATACAAAAATACAATAGATGGGCATTCAAGAGTTTACATTCCTGTCTTATCCACTGGATGGAATGTAATTACTGGGGGGGGGGGGGGTCTCAGGGGAGTCTTTCTTGGCAAAACCGTTCACCTTTGTTCTCTCTCTGCACATGCATTCTGTCTGAGGTTCTTAATGGCTTGTGAGTGAACGCACATTTAATTTCGCATTGCACATTTCATACAACATTTCAGAATCAGGGCCTGGCGCAACCAATGCTGACACCTCCATCTGCAAGTCAAAATGGCAGTTTGCACTCTTGTGCACATACATCGTCCTTCTTCATGCAATGCGAGAGGGTTCCTGCTATTTGATTAGAGCACTTACAATGCCAACTATTCTATGTTCATTTTTTTGTCATCGAAAAGAAAATGTGATGGTTCAAGTTATTATTAGAACAGTTACTGGTAAGGTTACAAACAGCTATTTATCGTCAGAGGACAAGTATTGTAGAAAAGAAGGAAGGAAGTTCATTTTACACATTCAAGCTTCACATCTCCTGTGGCATAACACATACAGCAATATACAGCCTGCCTTGATCCCAATGTCCAAATATCTAATAGCCTCAGGGAAATCTAGGTGGAATTATATTGCTATTCCTGAAAAGAATCATGAACTATAATTTCAAATAAACAGACCTTTCGAAATAGTGTATTTTTCAAACAGGCCACGGAAGAGGATAAACATGAGGAAAAAGAGGCTTCAAATTCATCCAGATATTAATTTGTCATTGTATTTTTTGTTAGCCTTATCATAGGAACAATGACCCCCATTGTGCTGTCTATCTGATCAGCCCCCTTCTCAGAGAGAAGTCAGCTGCTATCTCTCTGCTGACTGCGTCAGTTGAATGCAGAGTAGGTCAGCTTCCTATGACCCTGGTTTGGGCTCAAGTGCTTTATTTTAGGCCAGCCAGAGCCTTGCCAAGCCACCCCCATAACTCTGAGCCCTGACAACCTCCTTGGATGGAGCCCGTATCAGTTTTAAATCATTCCCAACGCGGCATCTCAATGTATCCGAATTTAACACAGGTGTACTGTTCAGCGTGTGCGGTCTCAGGTTTTCACAGAAGCAATCCGTGGCTGGTCAAGGGGCTCCCCAATTGAAAAGCGGCACCCACACGCTGCACAGCGGCCAAATGGGCGCTCACAGATCGCCCCGGGGGCCAGAGGAGTTGGCACGGGTCGGGCATGTGTACCAAAACAGCATCAACACACCGCCATCGCCAAACTCACAACACCGCTCTCTGACCCCTCTTCACTCCAGACAGCGCTCATATGCCCCTATATGACAGTATTGATTTTCTCTTTTTTTAACCTCCAAAGGAAGAAGATGGAATTCAGCCAGGGCCATAACTCCTACGGTGTGGCACATTTCAATTACATCTTTCACTTGACACCACGGTCCGTGCTGCTAGTTATCTCTTGCTCCAACGATGAAGCCTCTTAAATCATTACCCAAAAGGAGACAGACCAGGTTATGGTGTCACCTCAAACGTGTCCCCCCTTTGCGAGGGTCTTGTTCAGAAACTCATAAGGACAACAAAAAAAACGTTCCCTGACAAGTCTCTGATTTGTCACAAACCTTGTGCCATTATTGCTCAAGAACATCCATGGGAACTCTGCTCCACGGGGAATTAATGTTTGCCATCCTATGACTGCAGTCCTTCTTTGTAAAATCCCCCTCCCCCGCCCCCCGCCCCTAAAGACGGGAAAAAATCTTTACCAATTTTCCCAGCCCTACAAATATATACTGCCATCAAGAAAATCATAATTAAAGAAAATATCAATTATATGTAAAATAGATCAAATAAATAGAATCTTTGCATATACATTCAACTCCTACATTATTCACATCCTTGATAAAGATGAGCAAAAATGACTGTATAAAACAAACAATACAGGTAATGAGCTATATTGTATTATATTATTTTATAAAAAATAAAAATAAAGATTTTGTTTAACAAGTAATATTTTTCCCCAAAAAAGTGTTACAATTATTCACACCCCTAATAATGATTTGAAATAAAATCCAAAATAAATAAATTTGCATTAACATGCCATCTTCTATAGTGCTTTGAGATTGGTGAACATATGGTGGCAGAGTCACCTTTTCACCTTTCACCATTCCTCCATACAGAATCATGGCCTCTTCAATTCAAACCACACATTTTTTATTGGGTCTAAGTCTAGAGACTGACATGACCATTGAAAAACAGCAATTCTGTGGTTAGATAACCATTTCTTGGTTGATTTTGAGGTATGCTTGGGATCATTGTCTTGTTGAAAAATCCATTTTGTGGCCAAGTTTCAGCTTCCTGACAGAAGGAACCATGTTTTTGGCCAAAATGTCTTGTTACTTGCTGGAGTTAATGATTCCACAAGCCCCAGGACCAGTAGATGCAAAAACACTAATAACATCAAAGAGGAACCACCATATTTCACCATAGGTATAGGTTCTTTTCAACATAAGCGTCCTTCTTCCAACACAAAAACCCACCACTGGTGTGCATGGCCAAAAAGCCCAAAATGTGGGTCTCATGTGACCATAACATCTGGTTCCACTCGAAGTTTGGCATTGGACAAGTAAGGCAATATTACTTTCTTATTAAAATCTTTTCTCTGAGCAATTGTATTAGTACAAAATAATATAATTTTACAAATATTCAGCATAAAATATAGCTCATTACCTATATTGTTTATTTCATACAGAATGTTTTGCTCATTTTTATCAAGGGTGTGAATAATTTTGGAGTTGACTGTAGGTAAAATATGGAGAAACTAACAAGACCAACTGTGAGGTTAATAGCTGATTGCAGAAGATGTCCATTGTTTTCAATGTCTGTAATCTCAGTAAATGTTATATTTTCAGGGGAATGGGGAGATGCATTTTATAACATTAACATTTTGATATTTAATGTGACTGTTACATATTATTTCACAGGCATACTCTATCAGATACTCTAATGAGGAATGTGAGAACACTGCCTCCCTTATACACACTATGTTACAAAACATTTCCTTTCCAGTTTTCAAAATAAAAAAATAAATGACACATTTTCCCATCAAAATTGCATTAGCTTAGTATTAATCATTGCTCAACCACGTTCCAAAAACACAAACTCTTGAAACGATGGCTGCTAAAGTGTCCTTAAATTTTTTTTCTTTTAAATATTCATATTGCATATTGCTTGTAAATGATGCCACTTCCTGTGCATGTCTACAGCCAGGAATAGAGAGAGAGAGAGAGAGAGAGAGAGAGAGAGAGAGAGAGCTATACGGCCCTGGGTGAATGGGTGAAGGAGAGGGGAAGAGTAAATCTTCCATTTTGACATTAAGGGAAAATCATTGTGAGTCTGCAGTCTACTGCCTGGGTAATGACGGAGATAATGCTCCACAACGCCGAATGAGAGCCATCCACGCTCCTTCCTCCTGATTGACATGGCTGCACCTTGCCAGGGGGACGCAGTAGCCCGTCCACTCGCACTCGCCTCTCCCTGAATAAACGTGGCAGGGCCCGCGCTTTCTGTGTCGAACGTGCGCCTCGATCGCAACGATTGCGGTCAACCCGTAAGCACTCCGCCGGAGTTCCTCCGCGGCCCAGAGCAATTGGGATTTCATTAACGCTTTGTCGATTCTCGGGAGTGCTTCCGCACTCACTCAAGGTAACGCTTGTAATTCCTGTCGCTGTTCTATCAGTGATCTATGTCCTGCTGAGGGAAGCCGGACTTTCAGTTGTCTCCGCTCGGAGGGTACCTGCGCCCTCGGACTCATGCCTGTCCATCAAACGCTGCTCCGACAAAAACACGAGCGCTGTAATAAGGAGATGGCCTCGTTCTCTTGTTTCTGAGCACCTCACTTTCAAAAGCAATGACAAACGGCGGTTAAAAATATTAAGAGCCGTATGGAGATAATTACAGAAAAATATAACTAAAGAAGCAGATAAGTTGACGCAAACTCCAACCTACACAGCTATTATCTTTTATTATTAGGTCATATATCAGATGCCTTTATGCAAGGCAAATTATAACATATGGCATGCATTCATATATACATTAGCAGTACACTGCACTTCCTGCAACACACTGGCCTCACCAGTCCGTATCGCATTTGGTTCAGAGGAAACCCCAAAAGACCTCACTTTCTGTAGCAACTTAGTCTCCTTAGAGTCTCTCCATAGAGACCTATGTTTTTACATTTTAGCCATTTAGCAGACGTTCTTATCCACAGGAACTTACACAGATATACATTTTTCTTTACTGAAGCAATTCATGTTATGTGCCTTGCCCAAGGGTTACAACAGCAGTTTCCCCACCTGGGAATTGAACCTACAACCTTTGAGCTATAAGCCCAGTTCCTTAATCACTATGCTACACTGCCACCTCTCATTACCTCCTAACCAGGGTTACTTATCCTTACCAGCTAAGGTCTCACAGTAATAAAAAAAACGAATGTCTCTGAGTAAACGAGGCATAAATGGACCTACCTTGAGCTCCTTGAAAAAGACGCAGCTCCGGGCCCACTCCACGATGGCGAAGAGCGTCTGGTCGGCCATGCGGCACATGAGGCCGAAGGTGTTGAGTTTCTCGTGCTTGCCGCGGCTGCTCTGCTCCTGCTGCAGGTACGACAGGATCTTGTTCTGCACCTGCAGCTCGTCCGGGTCGCATCGGACAAACTCCAGCACCAGCTGGGGCACGCTGGGGGGTTGCGGGGACCCCTGCAGGTAGGTGTCCGGGTACGGGTACCCCGTCAGGGACTCGGGCGAGCTTGTGTAGTGGTCGGGGTACTCGGACTTGATAGCCCGGTTGGGGAACGAGGTGTACTGGTATTGGCTGGGCAAGGGCCCGTGGCTCTGCATGGTCATGCCGAGCGAGGGGGGTCCGTAGGGGCTGCGGTCGTAGTCTGTGGGTGTGACGGAGGCCGGGGTGGAGGGCAGAATGCCCTTGGAGACCGGATGGAGTCCCTGGAGGCTGCCCGTGAAGCCATAGTCAGTCTGAACCGGGGACAACAGCGGAGGGGTGGCCTCCAACTTGAAGCCGTTTGCCCGTATCAAAGCCTTCTTCTGCTGCTTCAGCGCCCGGTCACGCTTGTACATGGGGCCAAACTTATTCCGTCCCCCTCTCATGCGGTCAGCACGGACCGCTGGCGGAAAAAAACAAAAAAAACAATGAAAGCATAAACCTTCTCTGCTCACTGTAAACACCTGATATGATAGCAGAACTGCGCTCCTGTACTGTTTCTTTCTTCAAGTTCAGTGAGCACAACAGAGGATTCTTTAACGCACTCAAGAGCAGTGAGAAGGGACCGTTCATTAAAATGATTTGCTACGCACGGTTCGAACACGACTAGTTCTTCTATTAAAAAATATAAACTGTGAATTTAAAAAAATCATTGGATTTTTTTTTTTAAGTAGTATGTGAAATGCAAGACAAATACTTAAAGTTATTAGTAAACAACGCTGTCATTTATAGACCTCAATAAGGCGATAAGTGAACATTCAGCATTAAAACATATAGGCACAGTAAGAAGGAATCTCAAGCTAGCCTTGAAAGCCAAGACCCCCTTCTATTCATCCAGTTCTTTCAGTTTCTTCTGCATTAGAATTAGAAATAGTTTTTTTCCTTACACTGAAAACAAGCCACTTCTCTTTTTGCTATTTCTCTTTCTTATGAGAACCCGAGAAAGATTCCCAGAGCTTTCTCAGCCAGTCAAGAATGTGTCATTTCTCCTCGGAAACAGGTGCTTTTCTGCATCTAAGTCTGTAAAAACGCATACATTTTATTCCCCAGATACCATCAAGCTCAACTCGTTTGGAGGGTTTTTCTTTCGTTGTTTTTCTATTTTTCAGGAACTGGAACCAAGGCAACTGGTGGTGAACCTTCCAGATTAAATCTTTGGTCTATCCTGCCACTTATTAGATTACAATTTAACATTACTATTAAAACAAAGAACCTGTGGCTTATGCTCTTATTATATTTGCAGGATTCATCTGAATTATGCTTCCAGTGGTATACAAGATGCTGATACAATTTTGTGTCAGGTAAACATATTAATACAGAATGAATGATAATATCATAATATAAGGTAAAACATCAAACCAAAACAACTGTCAAAATGAGTTTCACTAAATTGATTAACTATCCATGCTGTTGTAGATTTGTCAACATTAGTCACTATTTAGCACAATGTCAAGGCTAAAATGCAAGCAAGCCTAATAAAATAAGGGACTCCCACTGCAATACTATAAGGAGAGTATTTTTGCAGGTCGCTCCAAATTGAATAAGACACATAAACTGTTACTTCAATAAATGATTAAATATTTCTTAATTCCTGTCACTTACAGAAAAGTATGTGTTCACTTATGTATTTCAATAACACCTTCCCAACATTTATGTTTATAATGACTAATTAATAAGATAATGATGTGTAAAATGAATAACCTAAAATTATATATATACATATATATATATATATAAACATAAATATTTCTAAATAAAAATAATCAAATGTATCCGAATATAACAAATCCGATATAAGGATAGATGTGTTTACATTAGCTAATCGGTAACACTGTATTAAAACAATAAAAAGAAATATAAACAGAACACCAATTTGTATCGCACCATTTACTGATTTTCGCTATTTTAATGATGCGTTCAAATCAGCGTTATAATAATTGCATTGATAACAGTGAAAGAGGAGGGAAGGGAGGGTGGGGGGCAAGGTAGTAGATTGTTGAAATATATTTACCTTCTAGTCTCATTCCGACATTGAGGCATTTCTGAAATCGACAAAAGGGGCATCTTTTCCTTTGAGTTTTGTCAATTTTACAGTCTTGGTTTTCTGCGCAAGTGTACCTCTTATTATTCTGAACTGTTCTCTTGAAAAAGCCCTGAATAAAGAGAGGAGATTTTTCATTACGCACATAATAATAATAATAATAATAATAATAATAATAATGACAACGTTTTATATAGTATCTTCAATATAAAATACAAAGTAGTCTGCCATTTTAGAATACCTTACAACTTTCACAAGTCAGTAGTCCGTAGTGGTACCCAGAAACTTTATCTCCACAAACTGGACACATTTCTTCCAAATCGTCATCATATGCGTAGTCCATCACTTTCAGCGGAACACCTATGAAACAATATTCAAATACATCTTTTTTAAATCAAACAACAAAAATGAAACGTAATTAATAACCTAAAATAAAACGTGTGCAATGAATTCAAAAGAAAGAAAGAAAAAACACGTGGATGTCGGCGTATAAATCCATCCCGGTCTCTTACGATATCTTTTTGAAATAGGCACAAGAACAAGCAATAGACAATAGAGGACTGCATGTCATATGTTTGGTTAAATAGTCGTCCAACATATCATTTTTGGAAACATCTTACGAAAAAATAAATTAAGGAAATGTCAATAGAAAAATGCAAGAGCGCGAGGGTTAACATCTTGACCATTCAGAGAAATAAAAATGCGACTTGGAATTCAAGCTTTGTATGGCAAAAATATACAAATATCAAAAATATAGTATGATATGACAGCTGTTTTAAAAGGGTATACCGAATCTAAAAACCGAATTAATGTTTTACGCCAAAAAATAGCTATACAGGAAAACAAACATTGTATTTTAAAACTATTATGATTATGAATAAGTCATTAGTATTTTAACGCAATACAAAATATTCATTTCTGTTCTCTCGTTGATTATTACTTATATTAAATATTAAATATCTAAGAATTAATGCACAAGGACTAGACCCACATTCGTTCAATGAATTACATTTCTGAAACCAATTTCAATATACAGCATTCTCCCTTACAATGCAGCAATATTGTAATATTTAATTTAAACAATAACGCATAATGAAAATGATGGGAATGTGTGTATAGTGGTTCCTTTTTAATGTACATATGAGTAAAATGAAACGTATGTTATAACATATGCCATTTAATAACATATGCCATTTAGCAGACGCTTTTATCCAAAGCGACTTACAGTAGTGAATGGATACAAATAAGGTTATAAATGTTATAAATAAGGTTAGAATTACCTTGAACGTGTCCCACGCGCAGTTCTTGGTTGGAACGTTGATAGTCCCTGTATTAGTGGCCTATTCTTTACAAAGAAGTGTTCGATGGGCAGTGTGCGTGATTACGCGTTGTACCTCCTCCAACACACACTTAACGGTTTCAAAACGAGCAGCCGCTACACTTCATACCTCTTGCTTTACCTCTTTAATACGCACCCATGTGTGTGCCCACACCTCCCATTTTCACCGTACAAATTTCCTATTGGGAGCCACGCCTATGAGCGACGGGTGAGACATCCTATCTGGAAAAAGTGACACAGAGCCACAGTGTGCTGCGCCTCATTTCGTGGTCTAGGATGACATATATAAAAAACAGCACCTCGTGCTTAAAACGCTAATGATATAGCTTCATCTACACAGGGACCTGACGATTACTTTCATGGTTATTCGTATTATTATTTATTATAATGTATTATTATTGTTGTTATTATTATTATTATTATTATTATTATTATTATTATTATTATTACGGGCCAGTATTACCTTTGACCATGGCCAATGCTCCGAAAACAAAATAAACTGAAGGTTTAATTTCGTATAGGCCTACCCTACCCCCAGATATGCAACGTATTCCATCCAGAAGCTCTTTTCATGACTGCATTCGCCTAGACAAATAATCATTGATATGCTTATACTGCTTTCTAAAAGGTTAACACCTTATAGATTATGAGCATTCATTACATACAAATATGCATCCAATGTCTTATTGGGAGATGACTAGAATATTCAGTTTGATTAGCCTAACATAAATGTGCGCGCATTTTCAGTACATTATTTTATTTCCGGACAAATGTATGATTTTTCCAGCCCACTTTGGTTCTATCTAAATCAGTGAGAATGAAATCAGCAAGTATATAAGTCAAATCCTGTTTGAATATTTTGATTCTCATCTAAATAAAATAAAAAACCTCAAGCATTTGTCCAAATGACAATTGTCCCAAAAGACAATTGGAAATACATGTACGAAAGCAAAGGGATTGAATGCAACATCTCGAAGGACAACAGAATAAACAGCAACTAAATATTATCCGATGTATATCTTAATCATTGAGCCGAGTAATACATTTTCTGAAATGCTTACATATGCCAATCATTTCCAATCCTACATATGATAGCATGCCTGACATTCTAATTGTATTGATATATCACGGAACACTGGTGGACCATATACTGTATGCTATCCTGCACGTTTAGCTAATGCTTTTATACTTTAAGAATGGATCATTTAAAAATAAGATAAAGAATATGTCCTATTTGTGCACATGTAGTTGGAATATGTAGACTAGAGTCCTCCAATTCAATATAATAGAAAACACAATAAAATATGTATAAGTACCAAATGCTACTTAATAAACATTTATGCAAAAAAACGTATGAAAATATGACAGATTCAATGTAAATTAAACAAATTATAAATATAGATATTCCTAATGTATCCTGCATGAGAGAAAATAGGAAATGCTTTTAGGGGTGAACGTTTAACTTATCCAGTGCGAAATTAGTAGACAAGTAACAACCTTTCCCCACCAAGCCTATTTATTCAAGCCTTTTCACAATGTTTATGAAATTGTATAATTCTGTTTCCACGTTGTACTCGTGTAGTCTTTTCAAGGTAGAGTGACGTCATTGCTACGATAAGTCTGAAAGTTGACATTTCGAACTGTTGGCTTGGAAAGTTGGTCAAACTTTTCGATATTGGTTGACTTCGGTTTAAACGTGACATTTTAATAATGTAGCACTACGCGCAAAAAATTGCTTTGTTTTTATTAGTTCATAGACCATTTATTTCGTTCCCTTTTCTTAATGTAGTCCCTAAAATGTATACAATCTACATTGAACAAGACCGTTGGAAAATCAACACCATTGTCTTAATGTCCTTTAACGTAAAATGGGCACACTGAACATAAAGTGTTACACTAAATGCATGAACCGAAAGCATGTGTGTGGTGTACTTAAGATTCCCGGACTTGCTGCAGAGGACGCATTCATGACGTTTCCTTCTGATGGCCTGACTACTCTGGCAGCGTTCTTTCCATTTTTTCGGAATGAACCGAATATAAAGTATTATGTGTGCATAATGTCACAATCCTCAGTGGAAAATGTCACAGTCCTGCGGCCGAAAGTGAGGACTGGGAATGGCTGGTCCCACGAGACGTAAAAAAGCACACCCTGTTAAATACAGGAGTTGATAAGCATAAAATCTGAATGAATCAAACGTGTACAGTAGGCCTAGTGCTATTTATTTCAGGTCAATTCGGTTTTTGAGCAGCCTGTTGAGATTGCTATTAAAATTGTATGCAATCCTAGCAGCCTGAAATCAAAACCAGATTGCCGAAACAAGAATAGCCATCATTATTTAAATTAAATTAAAAAAGGAAAATACATATTTGGGTGACATTTCCTCACTGCACAATCTGTGAGTTGATTTAAACATGTGGCATTTCTCTCTGAACACTAATTATGATGCTTTGTGGTCTCCAGCATCATCTTCCATACCAACAGCATATGTTATTTTATGATTAGATTTATTTGAAAATAATTATGAAAATGCTGGACATACTCATCAAAGCACTGTGGTATTACGGGGTGCGTTTGACCAAGAACATAACTTAACTTACTAAATCTCTAGGCCAAAATGCCATTAACATAGGCTAAAACAAATTTAAAAATAGCCTACACAACATGCAAAAAAAGATTGGTTCTTCCTGCTGTATGCTCTGATGTAGGAAAACGTAAGAAAATGTTGAAATGTATAAAGCATGATATTAACTTATCATGCTTTGGATATAAACGGAGTTAACACTATGTAGTATGGGGCGACCCCAATCACTGAATGCCATTGTCAAGGAGAATGGGGAATAAACGATTAAAAAACACCTTCTATTATCCGTTAGAAAATAGTTGCACTTACTTCCGATTTCCTCTTCTTGAATCAGGTTGGATTCCGCAGAAAAGGACATTATCAAGCGAGAAATCCAAGTTCTGTTCACCCCAGGATACAATCTATGGGATATTTTTTTAACTTTAAGGAAAGCAATAATACAAGGAATTATATTGCACCGGGTCAGCCTCAAACCGTGTACGTAATGCACTGTGCATCCTCCCTGATTTCTTTTTTTTCTTTTATTTTTTTTCTAGACGAGTCTTCGGTTTGAGCATTTCTGATTGGACATCGAGCTCATGTGACAGCTATAAAGTGTTGATAAGGCCCTCATTCTGGCCCTGAACTAAAATATCTGCACATGTGGCCTAAGTAAAGAAAACGTGTGTTACTTGGGGAAGTTCCACTATTAACGTGTTAAAGAAGTTCAACAATCACTTGTGTGTAGGCCTACTCATTATTATTAGCAATACAACCTTAATAACATTCACACATGTATGTACCAAGCCTATAAACTAGTTTATGGTTCGATTGTACCATCAAGTTGGGTATGCATTGCGACAAATATAGCTGGGAAAACACACACTGCTTTTCCAGCTATATTTGTTGCAATGCATGCCCTACTTGATGCTACAATCGAACCATAAACTAGTTTGTAGGCTTGAAAAAAGCCTATTACATCAAAAGAAACCCGTAGAATCATAAATACCCGACTTATTTCAAGATATTCTGATCTGATGTTGCAGTAATCAATCACAATCAAAAATATGTATAAGAAATGTAATAGGCTACATGTATAATGTAGCTGGACTCTAAGGAATGTAGATAGGTGAACTTGTACGTTGTACTTGTATGTACGCTATCATTCAGGGTGGCTTGAATATGATACTTGAATTAGTAATATGATTTTTTTTCTCAAAAAATGGTTAAAAAGTTTCTTAAAAGTTGTAAAAAAGAGTCTGCTTGAGGCGCAGTTTATGAGTGTGCCTGTAATGTGCCCGTTGATTTATCGTCGCAGCGCCTGTACTGCCTATTCTTTAAAATTGTTATTATGTCGGCGGGTTTTATCTATTCGATACACGCTTGGGGGCTTGTGTGCGCCCCCATCAGTATATAGCGCCCAATGAGTGATACTGCTGATTATCCTACCGCGCTACCTGTAAATGCTGACATATTCAGTTATGTTGACTTTTTATATTTTAGTTGCAGACCTGTGGAGTTATGCGCACTTTGAATTGGGGTGGTTTGGTTTTGATGGTTTGCTGAAGGTCATACAACTGTTGCGACACCGCTAAAAAATGCGTAGGCACCTTTATAGGCTACCCACGTCCGAATTTTAGACTATATACTTGATACAACAGCACAACATTACTACGTCTATGTGCCTTTATTCAATATCCCATATTCAATTCGTTTCGGTCCATTGTCAGAAACAGTCCATCCGCGTTGGTTTCTCTGAGTAGGCTACATTCGCGTCCTCGGGGCTAATCTACATGTTATGTATGAGTTACGGAATGGTTTTTTTTCTTTGATTAAAATTAGACCTGAGACTTCGTACATTATTAGAACCAAGGGCGTAACACATAGCCTATTAAATATTATGGAGGGGGGCGGACATAATATAAGGGAATGTTTTATATCTACAAATTATTTGGGGGACGCATATGACTGTTTTGAATATTGGGGGAGACCAATTCATATTCATATTCGTTACACATATGCTTAGAACACGCGTTAAAAACAACTGATGATGAGTTGTGTTCTTCCTAACTATACTTGCCAATGTGTCAAAAGACTGGTGTTTCAATGCATTCAGTGCACGAAGAAACAATACATTACGTTTTGTTCAATTAAAATGTTCAAGTACACTATATGAAAGCGATTATCACGATGAAGGTTATTGGGTAGACCTAAACATCTCGTTTTGAATATCAACAGTAGAATAGATTTAATTTAACACAAAGTTGTACGGAGCCCATGCACTTTTGAGGCAATCCCACGCCTGCATCCAGCATGCACACGCACGCACACACACCTGAATGCCATTGAGTGAGAGGAATGAGAGGAAGGACAACAAAAGGAATACTGCACAAAGCCGCTTAGAGGATAATTACCGTATTGTGTATTTAGGTAGGCTATTTCAAGTCACAACCCAGGCGTTGTTTTCATTACCAGCGAATGCCAGATATGTAGGGCATATGCCATAAGGACAATATTTGCAATAAGAAATTACTGATTGTCATCACATGATTAGATATATATGATTAGTGCGGTTATTGTGTATTACCAGTTACAGTAACAATAGCCTACATGTTACAGTGAATATAACGCATGTTATAGCCTATATAAGCTAGCTAATGTTAGAGAACGGCAAGCTGAGCATTTACTTTTTCTCTTTTTTGGTTTATGTAGGCCTAGATAATACTAAGGCTATTGCTGATATTGTTCAAGAAGACGTGATGTAATCTATTTAGCCTACAAGAGCAAATGCAAGACAAAATTCAGGATTGTTAAGCAACACGACTGTGGTTCTCTGTGGCTCAGTTGGTAGAGCACAGCGTTGCCAACGCTTAGGTTGTGGGTTTATTCCCCACTAGGGCCACATACTGAAAATGTATGCATTCACTACTGTAAGTCGCTTTGGATAAAGGTGTCTGCTAAATGGCAAAAATACAACGATCTCAAAATATCGGTTCTTTATTTTATTTCTATTATTATTGTGTTTTCAATGACAACCGTTCATATTCTTAACGTTATTTATTCTGGGCCGTCTTGTTTTTAAAATAAATGTATAATTCTGATTGTAGTCTAAGTAGAAAGACGCTCCTACAATGCACATGGTTTTTTTGTTTAGCAGTGAAATTATTATTATTTTATTTTTCAGTGAAATAGCCTAGATTTCAGGTAAGGTACAGCAGTTAGGCTAGGCCTACTTCAGGAATGTATATGCTGTATGAGTGGCCTCATTGTCTTTGAAAGACGGTCATAAAAAAGTGTTTTTGACCACAGCTCAAAGAGACCGCAACAGGTCTTCATCGACACACGTGGTCTAGACTTTTTTAGTCAGAGCACGAAAACGCGGCCATGCCGTGCGGTCAGTGTGGTGAAGTCAGTTGAGTCACTTTTGCAGGAGGCAGTGTTCTGTAAAATATTCTGCATTTTCCTGCGTTCTTGCTCAACACTATAGGCCTACTTGCAATTCCTAAATGTAAAATGTGTTTTGTAATTGTAAATCACACTGTAAATGCAAAATAACAATTTGTAGGCATGTACTGTATGCCTTTTGACTTTTATGAGTGTACATGTCTGTGTTAACGTTCAAGACGCTGTATATGCACATATGACTTCTGGGTTTGGGTTTATACTGAGCCACAGAGAACCATATGCACATGTGACTTCTGGGGTTGGGTTTTGACAGTGATTTTATGTAAACTTGTAATTCTTTTGTTGATACGTCCGTAGGTAGAATCATGTCTGACCTAGCCGATCGTCGAAACATCTAGCAGTAGCGGAACGATTATAGCGTTAGGCTTACCCTAATGGCTAATAGAACTCCTCATAGATATAAATAGCCTACGTAGATTCACCCTGTTCAGATGCGTCTGGACGGCCGCCATATTGGTGCGGGCAAAATCCGCATCTAAACAAACGTAGCCTATGTGAATTGAGAGAGGCAGACTTCCCCTGATAAAATCTACTGTCACTCGTTTAATTCTCAACCAATTTCAATGACATTTGGCTTGTTATAAACGTGAGAAATAAGTTGTGCAGCATTTGGCTGTACAAATAGGAGGAACCATAGAAGCAAGGCTCAAGTGAGATAACTTTTCACATGTAAGTGGCTATTTCAGTGTCACTTAAAGCTGAAGTTGAATAACTGTCAGATATCGGCATGATGATAACAAAACATATAACGTTAGCTAGTTGTCAAACCACTGCATGAGCAAGTGACTGAAAGTGATATTTACTTGATAGTCAAGGAAATAGTTTACATCTCTCAAAACACATGCGTTTGTTTAGACGCGGATTTTGCCCGCGCCAATATGGCGGCCGTGCAGAAGTGTCACTGCAACATACAGTACAACAGCAGCCAATGCGGCATCTACGTATTTATATCTATGGAGCTCCCAATGTAAAACAGAAACATCACAGGTGTCAACCCCTAGAGGGAGCTGGCCTTATTTTGAAGGCCTCAAATCTATATAAATTCGTCAAAACAATGTGAACATTTTATTATTATTAGCAACCACACTAATTTATCTGGTTCAAGTTTAATATGTATTTACATCATGTATTTAGCATTAAGATGTCACTTATACATTTAGAAAATTTGGAAGATACCGTTAGTACATAAAACAACATATTTCAATTATTTAAGATTGCATGACAAATTATACAACTTAGGCGAAATTTATTTATATAATGGAAAGGTTAGGCTTATACCGTTCACATCTTTTCACATCTTTTAGATGGAGAGAGAAGTGCTTGCTATGACCAAACTAATTTACGATTGAATGGACTAAGTAAATCCTATTTTGAAAAACCAGACTACATTTCCCGTATCCCAGCCTTATATGGACCATACCTCCAAACTAGTGGAAAAAAACATATTGTAGCGATCCAGCGGGTATATATGCAAATGTGTTCGCAGGGCATTATGGGGGAACGCTGTTGTGTGTTTGTTCATTCCCCCTGTGTTAAATAGATTCATGTTGCGTGCATTATTGTTTAGCGTGTGTGTGTGTTAGCTGGATGGTCGCAGTGAGTTAAATGTTAGAGCCACCGTGACCGGTGTGTATGTACTGTTCAGTGTAGTCCCCTGTAGTTCTCTGACAAAAGTGTTCATTGTTGAATGGTGTTTGGGGTTGTGTGGTGTATGGGACACAGATACTGGTGGCCTTTTTATTAAAGTGGTTATTCATGTAGTCACATTTAAATTGCTGTGGACTGCATTTGTCTTCTTGATCCACCCCACCATGTATGCTTGCTACAATATTTTATAAAGGCAAACCCTATGTGTTAACAGCTATGAAACAGTGGGGTCATGGTTTGGCAAAAATGCAAAATATGGCTATAGCAGTTAGTCCCTAAGCCCAGGTAAATTGGTTTCTCTACATTATACTACATAACTGTCACTGACCCACCGGCAGGCTATCTACATTATATAGAATGTTCTTTAAATATCACAGTTAAATGTACCGAAAATATGAACATGTATTATATGCAGAAGTGCTGGTTCTGCCACCAGCAAACACCTATCAAATTAATGTCCTGTGATGTGCCCTTGTGCTTTGTAGCAAAGAGGGACTGGTTTCAATGAGTGGCACAACCAAAATAAAACAACTTATAGCTTTTTCTGTGTTGCCTGAGTAAAGAACACTAACAGACTGTAAATAGTTTTGTGCAATAAAGGCAGACAATTGCAATCTTGTCTTGACTAAAACCTTTTTTTGGTATTTATATATTATATATTATTTTGGGTGCAATATTTTGATATATTTATTTTGCTAATGTTGACAGCTGTTGCTGAGTTGATAAATAAATAAAATAAATTCTTGTTGGTTCCTTTTTTCCCCACTGGAAAAAACACTTCCGTTGTTGCTTTCGGTTTGACTTAAGTGTGCGTGGAATATAGTCCATGCCATTTAGCAGATGCTTTTATTCAAAGCGACTTACAGTAGTGAATGCATATATTTTTCAGTATATGTCGTCCCAATGGGGAACCAAACCCACACCACACGTCTCATAGGCTCATGTCCCACCACTCACTGAAAGGCCTCTAGTTCATGAGCCATGAACATTTGAATGAATGGTTGACATATTGTGCCAGGCATGCACAAAAATCCATAGGTCTATCATGAAATGTGACTACTTTAGTGCTTTTCAAACATGAGTTTCTACACAAGAAAACTATACAATGCCTATTTTGTTGTATGTTTGATCTTTGGTCCTTTAGGCTGTGTTGTGTCCACTGCTATTTAATCACATTTGAAATAAGTAATTGCTTGATTCATGTATGTTTATATGTTTTGATGTTCTTATCCTTTATGGTGACAAAAACATGTAAATCACAAAAAGCCAAATAATATTTCAAAAGTAATTAATATAATTGATGAATTGTGTCTGTTACCACGTTGTAACGCTATAGAGATAAGTTAACATTCATGTCATGTTTCCGAATCTCTTCTGTAACTCAGACTATACAAAAACTTAGATAACAATAAATACGCTTGTAGCAAAGGAGTTTTACCATTTACTGGAATGTTGCCCAGGAATGCAATCTTGACTGCTGTTGCCTTTGTGCTAAAACCATGTGTAATTTCTTCACAGATATTTCATTTTGTCCACCATACTTTTAATGCCTTGTATAAAAATATATATTTTTCTTCCCCAAAACATCACAACAAGAAAACGCCTGCGGTGTTTTGTCAGAGCATTTGATATGCAGGTGAAAAATGGAATTTAATAGCAGTACAGTATATGAGTGTGCAATGGTATGACCTGTAATAATAATGATAATAATCATCATCATCATCATCATTATCATCATCATCATCATCATCATCCATCATAATCATAACAACCTAATGTTCAACTGTTCTGTCATTACAAGCAGGCACTGTCCTTGGGTAAAGAGCCATCCTCCTCAACATTGTCTGAATAGAGATATTTATCTCTAATCAGCTGGAATAAGGATTTTTGTTTAAAGGACATCAGGCGATATCCTGCACCCAAGCCATTGAGCAAAAGCTCCTACAGTCCAGCTCTGAGAAACTGCACTGGAGACCCAGGAGAACTGCTAACAAGGATTAAGGAGTGGGGTACTGATCTGAGATCAGGATTTCAGGGAGCAACACTGAGGCCTCTTCAGTATAACCACACTTTAACCGTAATTTTATGCTTAAGGAAGTGCTCATTTCTTTGTTTGATGGTTTCATGTATATGTATATTTTTAATTTCATCCACGGAGTGGAGCGGAGAGTACCTGGGGCTGGTTGTTCTTTGTGACGCAGTTCTGTTGCTTTTTCCCAGGCATTACGGCCAGATAGCTAGCTCACATTACTGTTAACTAATGTTATTTAATTCAAAAACATCTGGAGTTTGCTAGCCATATTGTTATCTCCCAGTCCCATGGAGTTATTGAATGTATTTAGCTTGCTAGCCAGCCAAACATTTTCATCACCAGCTGACCTCTATAGCTAGCAGTGCTGACAAAGTTACGTTGTTTCTTGACCAACAGATTCCTCTGAATCTCGTTTTGAGCCCTGCATCGACTTGGATCGAGAATGGATTATTTACATTTACATTACATTTAGGCATTTAGCAGATGCTCTTGTTTTGCTCCGACTTACAAGTAAATGCATGTAACAAGGCTAGAAGAACAGTGCTAGGCTTAGGAAATAAATAAGTCACAACAAGTCAAGTTCAAGAGCAAGATTCAAGAACAAGTATACACAACAGATAATACATTTTTTTATTATTCCATAGTCAAGCTAGTAGTTTAACAGTACACCATTTAGTAGAGAAGGGAATAAAGGCAAGATGTGTGTTGTCAGTTTACATGGGAAGATGACATTGATATCTGCTGGTAGCTGACCTCACCACTGGAGGGCAAGGAACGTGAACAAACATGAAGGAGATGTGCATCCCTGTTGGGACGGGACCACCAAGCAATCAGAGGCTGCAGATTGGCAAGGTCCGGCAGGGATGTAAAGTTGGATAATAACCTGTACATAGGGAGGAGCAGTCCTTGATGCAGCCCTGTAGGCTAGCACCAATATTTAGAATTTGATATGCTGCAGGCAAGTTTTGCAGGTCAGAAGCTATTTTGACTCAAAATTGTCATTTAACATTTCTGAATAAATCTGTCGTTGAATAGAAATGATTAATTTGAGAACAGTCAAGTCTTCAGAAATGGTTACAAATAAAAACATGCCTTTTGAAAATGCAGATTCTAGAAATGTCAACATGAGCTGATTGTGCTGAAGAGACTCATGACGAGAAGGACAAGGTCGATTATAGTTCTTGCATTAGCACATAATACCCATGCTTCATTTGTTCATTCTCTGGAATTTTGGTGACAATGGTGCCAGACATGCAGAGGAAAAATTCAAAATTCAAGCTATTCATTGAGATATGAATTTGTCTCTACAGCAACAAAAACAAACCACCAAAGGTATTTTGTTTGTTAATTCCAGCACAACTTGGTAATGTGTGTTTTTTTTAAAACAAATACAGTGAGTGAGTATATCGCAGTCCGTGCAGGTATTTTTGGAGCAGGACATTGAACACTGTTAACACACCAACTCCCTGATTCCAATACATATATGTGTGTGCATGCAAGCATGCATGCATAGGTGTAAAGAAATGTGAAACTGTGTAAGTCGCTCTGGATAAGAGCATCTGCTAAATGCCTGTAATGTAATATAATGTAATTGTGTAGTCATTGTCTCATCGTGTGTCAAATAACTTCACTCAGTAGGTTTTAGAAAGTATCCAGCTCTTTCAATGGACAGTGTGCAAGTTGCAAACTATGCAAACCACGCTGGACATTTCCCAAACAACCAGGTAACCTATTGAAAATGTGCCCCCTTATCAACTCCAGTCTCTTCCACTCCTTGCACTGATGCCGTACCTATGCGTGTGGCGATAGTGGCAGTAAGTCCATACTCTCTGGAGATGGCTCTGTGGCATCCTAGTTCCTTTTGTTCAGTGCATACTGCTGAGTGTGTACTTTCCCCTGTCTGCTGGACTGCCCTCTGTAGAGCATGGATAAGGGATGCGCTTGAGCGACCAGGCCAGTACCACTGACAGTAGTATCAGAGGAGAGTGTTTATCCCTGGGGGGGGGTTGACCCCTATTGATCACATTGTTTGAATCCCCCTTGCCAGTTTGGCCTAGCACCCTTTGACCCCCCCTTCACCAAAGGCGCTCACTGCAGGAGTGCCAAGGTCTGAGATATTGCACTATCTGCACATCCGTTTAATAGAGCCCTGCGCTGGAAAACAAATGCCCAGCCTTCCACAACAGTGGTGAGGCGAGGGGAGGAAGAAGACGTATAGGCACTCAGACAAGCCTCCTGTCAATGAAGCAGAGACAAACGGCCTATCTTGTGTTTGTCTCCAGGATGAATTTTGTTTTGCAAGTGTGCTGTGGCTACAGTTCAACTCAGCCCTGCCTCAGACGCGCACTGTCTCTGCTTCTGAGATATATTTTCTAAAATAAATAAAGATGAGATTCGGGGCTCGCATGTTGTTTTGACTTCGTTCTTTCATATTTTCTCCTTCATTGTGCATTCTTTGGTTTTCTTTTCAGCTCAAACAATTGGAGTCGGTGGAGCCAGATAGCTAGGAGTTTCATCTAGGTGAAAGTTGCTACGCCATGGTTCAGTCCTTCCGATTGCTTTAGGATTAATTGCAAAACAGGAAATATAATGCTTGTATGGATGTAAGGAACTCAAAATATATGCATCAAGGCCTTTTTTGTTAAGTACAGCTCAATGGTTTTTTGTTAACATTCAAAGAAAAATAATGAATTCATAATCGAAAACTCTGACATAATTTATTTGCTTAATAGATACTCTGCCCCAGATGGATTTAAATAGCTTACAGTAGATATCAAATACACCTGATGAAAATTAATGAAGCAAATTAAGCCTACAATACTCAATGTACAACAGATTTGAACCTGCAACCTCCTGGCTATGTGCTTATCCTTAACCACTGTGCCAAACTACCAATTTCAATATCATACATACATATTAAATATTAAAATACATGTATGCATGTACTGTATGGATCTGATCTTAGGAGAGAAGCATGCATTGGGTAGTAACTAAGTATATCTGAACGTTTTATGTCTACCTCATAAAATTGTGTCCATATACACAATGTGAATAAAATAAGAAATCTGCATTCTTAATATTATTTGATATTCATCAGTTGCATCACAAAAATAAGCTGATGCCTTCAACAAGTAATAAGAGAAAGAAGAAAAAGTTGAATTTGTATCAAAAGTTCCAGTTGGCTATTAACCTCAAATGTCTACATCGGGCTCAAGGGGGACACTAATTTTTGGCTAAATATGAGAATTGTAGAGTTACGCCCTCTGCTGGTTTCTTAGAGTCAGCACTACATTTTGCAGACGACTACTGTGCGGGCGACTGCTTATTTACGTTGGTTTGTTGTTGCGACATTTCTGTGTAGTTCACCAATAAACTCAACAATACTTTATTTACAGAATATCAGTATGCTATAAAAAAGACAAATTAACAAAATACAGTTTAACATTGGTCAGCATTACCATTCAGGCATTTGGGTGAGAACTGTCCTTTTTAATGATAGTAACACGACTTTTAGTGCTGTAACACGGAACAAATATGTAGCCTATAAAATTTGTGTGTGCTTTGACACAATGTGAAGCCACATCTTTCACGTTCCAATTTAGCGGCAAATGATACCGTTTAGCCTACAGTAGGCTTACCCTCACTCCTTTCCAAACGTTTTGTGCTTCCTGTTATATCCCATACCATGCTCTTAGTTGTTGTAATTTATTATTCTACTGATAGGGCCACCATATTCTAGATGTTGCATCCTAACATTAATATAGAGATAGATGACAACCAGTTAAATATCTAACAATGATGCCAGTGCTGTTATTGTCGCTCGTGATAATACTGACGGCAGTCGTCGGTGAAGACAAAATAGAACAAGTTTTCATAACTTGTTTTTGCTACTTTAAAACAACTTGTTATTAAACGGCATGCACTCTGCCATCCAGCCCCGAAAGGAAAAAAAAGGAAAAAAACTTTTGGACAGCACCCCTTTCTGAAGAGTGTCCATTGATTTCCTCCTTTTATGTTTTTATTTAATCTTAGAAGAACAATTTTAAAGGAAGTGAAAAAGATTCCGGGCGAGGGACAAAACGGCATCGAGCCGCCTCCTCCAATCCGCAAGATTTGACGTTTTTGACTATTGCGCATCGGGCGGCGAGGCATTGTCGGAGGGATACAATGGTGAGCCGCCGCTGTAGTTCGCCCTTGAATCATATTAGAATTTAAACAGCCGCTTCCCCGGCGGTGCTCTTGGGTGAGCTTTGCTTTGTGTTGAACTACAAAAGAGAGACACTCGTAGACTTTCACAAGGTTAAGCTCCTGAATAGCTATGTTGTGAACTTATAATTAGACTATGTATTTCCCTCTCTGCCGTTTGCCTATATGAACATATTATTTGACGACAATTAATTAAATAGTTTTATTCAGTAGGCCTATGCCTATTTTAAAATATAATATAGTAAAAGTACATGCCCAAGCTCAAACTATTTAACGTTGTAGCCCAGGTTCTAATCCTTATTATTGTCCCAAGAGACCAGATGATACTTTGCAATTATGACTACAGCTATAATAGATACACGTACAAAATATTACCAAAGACATCCATTAAAAAATATATATTGTCACATAAATATAACATATCTTATGTATGGCATGCTTACAAATGGTAAATATAGTCTAAATTATTCATTTGTTTTTTAAAGTGGTGATAAAGAATCTTCCAGCCCCATTGAACGACTTCAACCTTGAATTAAAATCTTTTTGAGATGCAAAAATGACTTGCCTTTGAAACCATTTATTCCTATGTCTGAGCATGAGATTGAAGGACTAGTTGAGGTTATGGCAGAGTAGAATGCATTTTGTTTGATGTTTTAAGTATTTCAAAGTAGGTTTGTCTCAGCGTCTTACTTTTAGGGTTGTATTTAAACTAAGTTCATTCTCAGCTTCATTTCCAGTCTTTTTAAACATCAGGGACATATTTGGAGTGTCACTGTCAGGACTTGCGCAACTGAGCCAAAAAGCCACTTGATTACATTACAATAACACAAGAGTAAACGTAAGAAATCAGATGAAAGGAATCCTGGGATATCAGACCAAAGTGAAGTCCATGTGCATGTAGCTCGTGTGAATGGGACAGCAGAGTGCAAAAGAAAGCCCCTTATTCTCCATCTGGGACAACTCTGCCAGAGCCATTTTGCGGAAGTGTCTCATGAGTGCTTCAGAGCCATTTTGAGGGGACCTCACAGGCCCTCTGGTGAAGGAAGCATGGGGCTGAAACACGTTCCACCCTCTACCTCTGCGGGACTGGACCCACATGTCCTTGGCCTAAAATCTCTCTCCAGAATTTGGAAGCAGATCTAAAAAATTGTCAATCGTCCTCACTTCCAAATGGTCATGAAACTCGCATTTGCAGATATGAGCCTCTAAAAACAACAAAACATTGGCTTTGTTCATTTCAAGCCCCCGAGCATCACTGGTACATCACTTTGTGTTTGACATGAGAAATTAATTTAAAAATGCATTCTTTTCCATTTATGCACACGGTGCAAGCATGGAGAGAAACATCTTTGACACACGCCTCTTACTCGATCCTGAGGAATTATTTGAAAGAGAGCAGATGTTTAGATGCTCTGCCAAAATTAAATCCATCTTATTCACATTCAAGGTTACTACTTCTTGGTGGGTATATTACTTTGGTGTGTAAGATTATTTCAGGTCTTTTTACTGCTTATAAATCCACAGAGCCACATCAGTGACGGAAAAAATGAACAAAAACGTACAGGAATGATTAAGGTGCATTTTACTCAATAATTCAAAGTCATGAAACCGTTTGTCACTGGATTGACTCAGAAGGAAACTTCCGAGCATCCGGGAAATGTAAAAATAACAAATATCTGGACGGAGCCAGCTCTATGCACTGAGCCAGCTCAGGTCTGTCACTTACGCAAATGCACACAATGTTTACTCAAAATAATTAATATAGATAGATAGACAGATAGAAAGATGCTTTATTGCCACACAACAAAGGTTGGTGGAATTCATTTTCTGTACAGCTTATTAGGAAGCTCTCTCAATTCACATACACAAAAACAATACAGTCCAGCACATACATATGGTTATGAATGTGAAAAAAACAAGCAGGATGTGTTTTGTTTCTCTTTTGTTATGTCTTTTACATAAAAAATAAAAGAATATGAAGGTTAATATGAACAATGCCCACTTTTAACAGGAAATGTGACATTTGTGATAGATACAAGCCACAATGACATAGTGACGTACCAGTGTTTTGTGTCTTGGATCTCTTCAGACTCTTCTTGTGTGCCACACAATAATACACACTCCTGATTCAGTCATCAAACATGATCAGAACCCACTACTGAATAGTATATAAATATAATTTCTTTCATAGTTTTATGAAAGAATACATAATTTTTATTTCATGTGTTAAATTGGTTTGAAATGTAATCTATTCAGACTGTATTCTACTCGGCAGTGAGTTCTTTTTTATTCTCTTTTGATCCCCTTATCTTAACGAAGACTGTTCACAAGCACCGCGATTCAGTTGCAGTCAACATCAGCAACAGCAGCCACATAAACCAATGGGTCGGCTGTATCTTGAACAAGATGGAAAAAAAGAATGCTGTAAACTGAGCCACACTCAGAGAGACATAAAAAAGCAGGCCGTTAAAAGGGGTTAGCGATTAACAGGCGATAGGGCTGTTTGTAGCCTTGATGGGAGAAGGCGTATCGCTGTCCACTCTGGCTTATCTCCCTCCCCTCTGAGTATGTCCTCTCTGCCACGTTCCTGGAGCGTGTCTTCCACAGGTGTGGTCCTGCCCCCACCCCCACTGTGGGGCTGGGCTTCTCCCCACAGCTCCTCACATGTTTCATTCCCCTCGGCCCTGACACAAGTGCTCCACTCGCCTGATAAATCTCGCCCCCCCAACCTGTCGCCCCATCCACCCCTAACCACCTCCTCCAGCTGACGGGCTTCCAGATGGATGTAACCTTGTTCCCTCGCATTCCTCCGCTGTTTCTCCCACTTCCTCCGTGCTGTCCGATAGGCTCCCTCATTCCTGAATTGAGCTAAACCCCCACACCGCCAGGCGTGTGGGGTCCTCACCGCAGATGTGACACGCTGGGGTCACCTCCCTGAGCTCAGGAGCTGGCCCTAACCTTGGGCTTGCTGCGATCGTGACGTTGGTAGGTCTCAGGTCCAGCAGAATCAGGTGCATTAGTGGAGGGAGAGGTGAAAAACACTGTTCATCACTACACATCCAAATCAGGATACCAGTGACAAGAAGAGCCCACACAACTTTTACAATGAGGTTTTCTTTGATTCAGTGCTAGCATACAAAATAGAATAGAGATACTGTATAAGTTAAGCACAATGCAGTAGCAACCAGATAAATGTTCTATACAAAACACACAAGAGATATTGACATTGTGTGTGGCATAGAACTTCTGTATCTTACAAAATACTAGAATAGAATAGAATAATAAACACAATATGAGATGGAATGACAGAGCCAAAGAGGAATAATAAGCAAAAAACTAATATCTTTATTAAGGTTGTTAAAAGCATGTTTATGTCTCATAATTTTGTGCTTAAACAGATTTTAACACACTGCAGGGTTGACTCGTGACTATTTGCTTTGTCTTTTACTCATTTTCCACAAATTGTTTAGTTTCAATGACCAACTGTCCACACTTTTTAGCATTTAGGACTTTGCTGATTTCAGCTGTTGGTCTATCAATAAATCAGTTAAAAATGGAACCTCTTTAAAATTGAATTATTTGCCACACCACAATGCAGAAAATGAAAGTTGTTGTCTGAGAACTGAGCTGTCCTTAAATGGTTATGAATATTCATTCTATGTAACCTGAACATCTGATGGTAAATGTCTAATTACAATGAACAGCTTGTTATACTTGAGGAATTGCATTCATGGTTGGAATGAAAACCAGAATGCGCAGGTATATCCGAGGACAGAGTTTGGGAAATCCTATCCTAGAACAATAGTGATAAAATAAGGACACTTTCAATTCTGAATCGGATTCCACATGCAATTGCTTTGTACAGTGAATCTAAATTTGGTGTGCCATTCCCTGAGGGCAATTCCATCTAAACTGGGGAAGACGAGTGAGAGTAAATGAGTCCATACAGATTTGTTTTTTCCAAGTTAGATCCTGCACACAGAGGAGGTAGACAAGACAAAGCCCTGGGAGGTCAAAACCTACAATGTGCCCAATGAGCAAGTCCACAGAGACTTGGAATAAAACCATATCCTTTTTATGGTTCAATCAACACATTCTGTCAGCATGTTGTTACAACTTGCAAGCAAACAAACACTTGACAAATGCATCGCACGGCAATGCTCTCCTGATTTATGTGAGTATTTTTGTCGCTTTTGTTTTTTTTGCCTTCCGCTCACAATTTGGAATGCCCAATCATATTTGTAGGCCTGTCCTATTGCCGATGTGTCCTCAGTCAACTTGCAGGAATGCAGGCTAGCAAAGTGCTTCTCCTTGTTTTCACTCCACAGTCTGCCAGCTGCATGGGGCTGCAGACAAACCTGCCGACTGTAATCCTTCCTCCCTGGGTGGCCCTGTGGCAATTTGTACATCACCCTGCAGGACTCCTGTCCATAGTCAACACTGGCACGGTCAGGATTCGATTCCGGACCATGGAAACATCGCTGCCCCCTGCCCCAAGGACTGGTACTGTAGCTGGACCACCCTTATGTAGGTTTTCATTTCGTTCGAAGTGAATGGCCTGTGGCCTTTTATCTTCTTCTTGATACTTCTGCCCTTTATCTATTGCAGGGGATGATGAACACTCAGTTCTGATAAGAGGACTTTCCACATCACAGGGGTTATAAGATGGCATTGCACAAGAACAGCTGCCAATATACTGTACCAATAACCCTGTACACCAATAGCTCCTTTTAGCACCACCTCACTGCACTGTGACAGGCAAATGCTAAGCTAGGTGCAGTGCAATTATAACTGTGGACTGAGATGATTTAGAATTGTGCTACTGTGACACCGCTATATGGCACACAAAGGGACAACAAACCACAGCTGAATAATTCATTCCTCCAGTTCTTGTTAGGGTGCCTAACAATGTTCTTCCGTGACATCACAACGCTTTCGTGACTTCACAGTGCAGCTGGGAAAGAGACAGTTTACAGGCCACACAACAATGTTCTGCAGGGACATCACAATTATTCTGGGACATTACAATGCTGCTGTGACATCATAATGCTGCTGGGACAGGCCCCAGACAGCCCTGCAGGCCATACCTCTAGCATACTGTCTCTTTTATGACCTGGAGCTGTGGCGATGGAGAGAAAGCTTAGAAAGGACCCACAACCCTCAGCCTTGAATGAGAATATGAGTGAAGGTCGGGGATAAAGGTGGGGGGTTGCATTGGAACAAGCTGTCAGAGCGCTTGCAGTGCAGCCTTGGGAGGGATAAGTGATGTGCTGTGCACTCGTGGCCCACCCCGCATTAGGTTGACAGGCGTGATGTAATCAGCTGCCCCAATGACGACTGTGAATCAGCCAACCGCTAATAACCTAGATGGAACCGTGTCACTGGCGTTCAGAGACAGTGGCACTGTCCCATCTCTCTCTCTCTCTCTCTCACACACACACACACACACACACAAATACACTAGTGCCATACAGAGATACATCAAGGCATGTCTAAGCTAATGAACATTTGAAAACAAACCCACAGCCAACAGTTCAGTTTTGAGTCAGAATAGTGATGAATATAGCCTTCCCCATAAAAATATATATTTCTCCATTATTGCGTGTTTTTCCCCCAGGGCTGTGGGAAGGAAGGAAATAGAGACACCTGGCCTTGATTACAAATGATATGCAATAGTATTCATTATGAAACCACTATATCATGTCACTGGCCTAAAAGATACCTGGAATTCAATACATCATACTGAAAATACATTTAAACCTGAATTTTCTTGGTGCAACCCAGAATATATATCTACAACTATCCAAGGAAATGTAAATGACAACCAGGTTTGTCTTTACCATGTTTTCAGGATTATTACTACAAAGCCCACTTGAAACCTTTGGTCAATTGGTGCAACCCAGAATATATATCAAGGTGAAAAAATTGGGTACATTTTGGGGTAAAAAGAAACTGATGAGGAGATGGCTTAGATCAGTGGACTGCATTCTCACTTTAGGTTTGGTGCAAGGAGATAAAACATTTCAATTAAAAAGACATGACAGTGGGCCTGGAGGGGAATGACATCATATTGCACTATCACAGAGAATTGAGGCCTGGCGAGCTTCCAGGCCCTGAGAGATAAATTAGGCTTAGAAAAGCAGCATTTTTATAGATACCTACCTCATCCGCTTTTTTATAACTCCTAAATTAAAATCCATACAAACCAGATCTGATCATCCATGTTGGAGACGATGTGAATAATCAGATGATCTCTCCCACATGTTTTGCCCGGCTATACAAATGCATTGGAAGGGTGTAGGATCAGAAATCAATGTGAAATATTGGGTACCGATATAGAACAATCCTTCCTGGTGTTATTTCTTGGGAATATACCATCCAACCAAACTAAAATAAATCTGTTAAAATTATTTTGGTAGCAAGTAAGAAAGCGGTCACACGGATGGTTGGTAAGAGACTCAATTACAATTGAACAATGGATTGAAATCGTAAATGAGATGTGAAGAATGGAAAGCTTGACGTACAACTTAAGATTGCAGAAAGAAAAGCGTATGAGATACCGGAAGAAATGGTTTATGCATACGTCATACTTGGAACTATAAGTTTTTGTCACAGGATGTATAATGAATGATCTGTATGTACCTCACAACCTATTGTTCATACTTATTATAAAAAATGAAAAATAAAAAGTACAAAAAAGAAAAGAAAACCTGCATTATCTTGTCATTTCAAAGATATAGATTTCCCTTTCAACCTCTTGTTCATATTTATTATAAAAAATGGAAAATAAATGAAAAATGCATTATCTTGTCATTTCCATAGAAACATACTGGCACACAATGTACTGTCAATGTGTTAGTCGCAATCGGACACATTGTACACACTGCCAATAGGTACTGCTGGATATTGTAGAAAAAAATGTGGAAATGCTGAAAAGAATGAAACACTCACAGGGGAATTTGCACGTATATCAAGGTCAGGTAGAGCCTCCTAACCATTTCAGTCTTCCTTAATTGCAGAGCAGGCCAAAGCCCTGTTTCTCATTCCAATGAGTGTGGTGGAGAGCTTTGGTTTCTGATGCTGAGGACCTGCCTCAGCCTGTGGAATGCTGGAATCAGTGTGACGTATGAAAGAATGTACACCAAATGTTTTTTAAGGTACAGACCAATGTAAAGGTATGATATTTTCCGTTATATGTACAAATCATGTCATTTAAAGCCCCCTTTGAATGACATGATTTTCACATATCATGAAACCGGTCTTCTTTCAGACTGTGTAGGGTTCCGGAAAATAGGAGAAGACCCCTTCAATTTCAACATATTGAAATGACATATTGAAAATACGCATGTCTCACCATGGAGAAAGTAGTGCTAAGCAAAAGAGCGTCTATGGTGCTAATGAGTGCAAACTGCTCTGATGGCTATTTTCCCTGCAGGGAGGGTAAGGATTTTTGCAGGAAACCAGAATGCAAATCTCCTCCAAAGGCAAGACAAATGCCCCCGAATCATTCTGCACAGTTGCCATAAATATATGTGTTCCCTTCAGCCACTTGAACTGCTGTGGAGAGGAAGGGGAAGGACATCCTCCGCGAAACAGGCCGGCAGCTGCCCAGAAAAAGAAAATCTGCCCCGAGAGTGGCTCTCGGTACAGCAGGGAGAAACCCCACTTCCTGTTCCCTTTCTCCTTCTACCCTGAGCCAGTTTCAGCACTGGCCTGAGAAAATGACCAATGATGCTTGTGACAGATGCTCCATTTCCTGTCCATCGTCAGAAGACAACTCGCAGCCTTATTTCCATTTAAACCCTCATTTATTTTCAGAGCTAGCTAGGTCGTCTTCTCGCGTAGCTATTCAGTCTGTCACTCCCTAACTGTAACAAGTTATGATGTGCAGAAGATGACATCAACATAACTGTAGCAAGCAGCTGGTCTTCCGCACCGTAGTTCCAGCACAAAGTTCAGGCCATGCTAGGCCTCCTGCAGGGGTATGCAGGGATTTCCCTGCAGGTCCTGGTCCGGCGCCACGTTCTTTGAGAGTGGGAAGCCATCTATTGTCCAGGGCCCTCTTCGTCAGCGTGGAGGAGAGCTGCGGGCTAAAAACAGCGCCTCGCTCGACGCAGTCCACAGGAAGAGGAGCGGATCGCTCCCGGACGCAGCTGTCACACCCTAGCATGGTGCCTTTATTTATTGAGTGGACTTTGTTTCTCTTTATATAAAGTTCCCGGGCTTTATGAAGGCCTGCTATCTCTGGATAAATATTATGAGATGTTGACACTGATAGGACCTGCCCCCCACCCCCCACCTTGATGAATACTATTAGTCACAAGGATACTTGTTACCCAAAATAAATGTGCAGCACCCTATTGAAGTTGCGCTCAGGAACTGTTTGTTTTTGCATGAATGATAGGGTTTCTTGATGGTGGCAAACAGGCAATGAGGTGGGCTGGGGTGGGGGGTTGGTGTGGGGTCAGGGCCACTCAGATTAGACCATGCAGGCACACTAAGAATCTGCTGACTTACTCGAAATGCCCGTGTGTGTGTGTGTGTGTGTGTGTGTGTGTGTGTGTGTGTGTGCGAACATCCAACACAACCCCGCTCACAAAGGTCCTAAACCTATTTGTCTAGATAAACTCAGATATAGGGAACAGATAACAAGGTGATTTAGTTTTGTGCGCAACATGTCTGATCGAATAGGGGAGGGGGGGGTATATACTTCTACAAATCCCAAAGACCTTTGAAAATATTATCTTTAATAGGAAGGCTGACTTTCAAAGTCATTTAAAATAAAAACACCAAACGACAGCCATCCCACAGTTGCATAAGGTTCACATTTATTTTGTTTCAAGTCCTAACACATACTAAACATGCTTTTGAACACTTAATGGTCACATTTTTCACAGGTAGTAAAAGTAAAAGGGCAGAAGAAAGCTGTCCACAAAGCCATGATGGTAAGAAACACCACTTCAGATAACACACCTGAAGCACAAATAGCAAGAGTACATTTCAACATAAAACAATATGAGCCCAGTTAAAATGGGTCCATGATAATTTGATCATTTATCCTACATAATTTTGATGGATGACGTCTGTCAGATGACAGCACAGCTCGCCTGCTAAATTCTTGTTTTTACATTCAATGTAGGCCACTACAACGCTGGATCCCCTCATTGGTGCCTTTTTGCCATCTAGTGGTGAAACAAAGATACTGCTATTACTTTCAGGGAGCTGCTCACTTAGTATGTAGAATTTTGAGGGGATACATTTTGTTTTGCTTTACTTCAATTCAGAGGTATGTTGTACCATAAGACAGATTTCTGTTCTTCTACCGGCTTCTTGGACTTTACATTTGCTTTGCTTTTCCTCAGCATTCAACACTACCTCCAATTAACAAAGGCCTTGATATGCAGTGGCCTCATCTCCCTCATCGCATCAAGGAGAAAGCGATTCATATGCTGTACTCACTCGCTCACTCGCTCACTTACTTGTTTGTGCAGTTTAATTGACATCATTTTTTGATAGTCTTTCAACAACCAATCAGTGTACCCGTAACAGTGTATACAAAACAATAAAGATGATTGGCTGAAAAGTGTCACAGCGGTGGGATCAGCAGTGAAACAGGAAAGAGGAAGGGACGTAATAAAGAGAAAAAAGGTCAACCTGTCAAGAATTACATTCATAATGAAATTTAAATACAAGCAAGAGTTCAACATTAGCAACATTAATACTGAATAGTTCCATTGTTAAAATCATAACTGTATTTTGGTACCTTTGATAAGAAAGGCTGTTACATACTGAAATGTATCTTACATTCTGGGTCTCAGGGCCAGTTAATTAATGAATACTGACACAATTGGATAGTACAATATGAAACGCTCATCGTCTGGTGAAATGGAAAAGTTGCATAGATTTGCAACACGGCGTGAGAGATTCTTTGATTACAGCAAGAACAGACAGAAGTGCCCTGCTGGATTACCTCTACTCTCTTACATTCTCCCAAGAAAAACCTGTGCGTATAAATCAAATCAACACAACAGAGAAGGAGTGGCTAAAATCATACCAGTGAATTCAATGAAGGCCCAGCAGCACAAGGCGTTCTGGTGGGACTAAAGGAACTAACAATTGCCCTAGGAGTTAGAGTTCACCGGACCACTTGTTGAACAGGACAAAGGTGAGTACCATTATTTATCAAAAAGGTGAGAGGATCAATGCAAACAGAGGAAGCCACCATGCTCTCAATGGCTCCCCCTAAAGGCCAACAGCAGTCAGTGTAATCTCCAGTTAGCCAGAGGTAGAGTAGGATTTGAGGCAGCAATAATACAATAAAAATCTAAAAACAGTAAGATGAGAATAACTGTTCAAAGATCTTGCATGAACTGAGAAAAAGGAAAATAGCATAAGAAACAGAGTAGAGTGTTTGACACAGGCAATGAGATATTGGTGGAGAAAAACCAATAAATAAGATTAACATCATTCTTTGTGGGGAAATAAGCAGCACTTCCCCAAACCACATAAGAGGTAGTTTCGGTGTAGAAATTGCAACTGATTAAAAAAGTATCAACTGTGAAGACACATTCCACAATTAAGGGGGAAAAACAACAAGAACAAAAAAACAATGGTAAAAATCATTCTAAAATGAGAGAGAGAGACAACTGGCAGACATACCAGCCATTTTGGTTATCATGCTTTAGCAGTTTTCAGTAGTACTAAATCAGCTGGAGAGACAAAGACAAAAGTCTCCAAAGCTCTGCCCGCTACTGAAGAACATTCAAAAACACCAGCTTAGAATGCAGGAATCTGACCCCAAACAGGTCAGGGGTCACCAACGCCACTGGGTGGAGCTTTCTAGGAGGTCACATTTTAAAGTACTAATCCCTGAGCTTCGGAGCGCCGCACAAACCGAGCACCCCCGACCAACAGAAAGCCCCACCCAGAGGGCACCATCGCACATTTATTCTGACCTGATTTACATTAGAGGTCAACAGCTGGCATGAATGACATTTACAAGATCTAGGGCAGGACCCCTTGGCTATACTGTTGAAGGAAAGAGATTACATCATCAGACATCGAACAGTTCTCTGAAAGAATCAAAATATACCAAAATTACAACCCTTCACTTTAAAGAACGGGGCGAAAACAATTTGAAAGACAAAACATCCGCAATAACTATCAATATAAGGATAAACATCAAATTAAAAAAAGGATCTGAAGAGGGTAAAATTAATGCAATACGGTTCTGCCACTTCACTAGGGTAGTAAGCAAGAATGCGGTGTAGAGAGTAAAAAGGCTTTGCATTCTGGGTAAGGGCAGCGGACGCCGCAGCAGGCCGCGACACGACACTGGCCCCGGAGAAATGGCGTCGCCCAGTTCGGTGCGAGACACGTGAACGCATGGCATAGCAGAGCCACAACTTTGGTATGGTTGCTTGCTAATCATTGTCTGGTGCAAATTGTAAACATTTTTTCAAAAATATATTTTGCATTTTTGGAATGTCTTCAATGGGGAAAGCGGTGAGAAATGCACTCGCACGGCCTCAGTCACGGCCGTTTGTCAGCCCACAGCTGATCCCGTCCGTCTACGGCTGTGCCTTCCAACCCGGCAGAACTCGGCTGCAGACTCACTCTTTTCATCAACGCAGCCCGAGAAAAGGCTGAACGCCTCGGACTGTACGCAGTTGCACCAAGGACAGGCGAGCGTCTCCGACGGTCGGTTTCCCCACTCTGAAATGTGAACCAAGCTTTTCTACTTTTTTATGTGACAAAACTTTTGCATTTGATATTGAAAAACGTAAAAGTAAAACCCTTCAAACCAGAACCCCCCAACGACAACAAAAAGAAAAAAAAGAAAAGAAAAAAAACACCTATAAAAATGACCTACAATGTGCTAAGATCTACAACTACTAAACCTACGTGTACATCAGCTTAGTGATATCTGAGTAACTTCCAAACGCAATACAAAAAAAAAAAAAAAAAAAAAAAAAAAGAAACACTCACTTTACCCTGTTTAAACACAAGTCGATAAGGACTTGAGAGAGAAAAGACCAAAGAGAGCCCTGGGGGCAGGTGTGGGGGTGGGCCCAGAACAGGCCATGTACTGTACTGATACGCCCATGGGGTCCGCCCTGGCTCCAAAGCCTACACACCTGGCCCACATCTTCGAACAAGAGGTTAAGAATCATTGCAAGGCTTTAAAAAAAGGACTGTTTCCCCTAAAATTCAAACAAACAATCCGTTCTGGTCTAAACAAATAAAAAGTAATACTTATTAATGGCTGAAAAATCTCTTATCGACTTTTTGAGTACGATTTTGTTTTTATTATTTTTTACATTTGATTTCTTTTTAAATGTGAGCAAAAACCCTAAACAATTTTGCATGGCTTTTAAACAGTGTGCATATCTGTCTCTCGCGATTCGTAAGCCTGCACGCTTGACAAGAATAAGATCCGATCTGTGTGATTTTCTGACTTTACATAATAACCCCCCCCCCTCCCCACCCCACCCACACACTGCCTTTGCTTCGCTCTCATCCATAACTGGCACACTGCCACATTCTGCTTTTACTCAAACCTTTCTATCCAAATGACATCCTCAAAGGAAAAGTGGCTTATCCGGCACTTTTCTCAGGTCAGCGACGCACACCCACTCTGACTGGAGCCCCACAGTGCGTGTGCAACAGGTCAGAACCTGAGGCCAGTATGACAAGGCACTGTTTAAATCCCCTAGTGGCAAAAAACAGGGCAGTGGTCACTCGGCAGGCAGGCCATAGGGAGACTCTGCATACGAGCGCAGCGTTTTTTTAAAAATCTTTACATATTTTCTTTTAAATTCCTGGTCCTTCATCGATCGACACGTCATCAACTCAGTGCCGTCACTCCCCACGAAGGGGTCACCTCAAAACACTTTGCATAACACTTCTAAACTTTGGTCAAAAAAATTATTCAAAATGAAAAACAAAAATATCTTTCCATCCCACCCCCTTCCTTTCCCTCCCTTGTCCCCAGTCTAGGATTGTATAAAATACCCGTATTATTCTTTTTTTCTCTCAATTATGAACGTCCTGCATACTCAAGCTCCTACAGTGTAAATGAGGTAGAATTGTGAATGTCAGTGGAGGAACTGGGACACTAGGAAGCATGGCTTCATTAGTCACACCCGCCCAACGCTCAACGCTTCAGCTGCATCTATATAAATGTTTAAGCATATTTAAAATATAATCAAACATCTTATTTTAAAAAAACAAACTGAATAAATTATTAGTGGATCTGATTGGCTTTCATTTTGACACCGGAAACTTCCTTCGCGTCACCTCTCCAACACACACTTCCCCCAGTTTAAGCAGTTTGTTCATGCCATTTTGGCATGAGGTTTAAAAACCAAAAAAACATTTCCTGTAAATCTGTATAAGTAGAACATCCTCAAGACTTATGAGGTGGCAAACCTATATCTGAACTGCTTCCTGGTCAATCAAGGCCTGAAAAACTGCCATGGGTTAAGCCCTGTATGAGGATGTAAGCATACACACACATACGCACACACAGAGACAGAAGCAGCTATCCAGGCAAAATCTTGGAGTAGAGACAATCCTTCTAAAGCTTTGGTTTTCCCATAGTAAAACAACACCGAACAGTATATCACCGTGTCATATAAAACTACAGTTATATGCACGTCTATACATGTGAAAACACTGGGAAGTGACAAAATATTTTGGTTATGTACTGGTAGCTGCTAGGAGCTGCAGCAATCTTTGGTAATAACTAAGAAACAACACTGATTCAGAACCACAAAGTGGCAAGACTCCTATATTCCAAAGCTGATTCTGAGCAAAAGAACATTTATAACGATATCATTTTAGACTGGGGATCGTTTCTATTTTTTTTCTTCTTTTTTTTAAAGGGAAAAAGGGTACCTGAAATATCAATAACACATTCCTGAGGTAGTCTTTCAATAAAACACAATTCATTTCTTATATATCTGCCCCTATTCAGAAAGAAATAAAATATATCTATAAAAACTAGTCCTAAAAATGGCAACACCGTAACATTTCACAATTGGTTACACACTTTGTAAACTGCAAAGACCGATGCATTTTTTTGTGCATTTTGTTTTGTACAGAAGTACGTGCACTGTGTAGCTCATCATACATTCAGCTCTGTCGTGTAATAAATATATAAAGAAACAATAGTAAAAAATAGCTGCTTGTCACATTCACAAAAAGGGGGTGCAGTCCCTCTCCGGCCCCTCTCTGGGTGGATGGTGGGGGTTTTTGGGGTGGGGGTGACTCAGTTCCCAGGGGCAGAGCCCGTGGTTAGGCATGGAGAGCTCCCAGCCCTGAAGTTGTTGAGGCTGGACTTGCAGGAGTGCAGGACTGCTTTGAACAGTAGGGGGAGCTGTTCCAAGGGAACGTTCACCAGCTTCCCTGAAAGGCAGGAACATTGTATTGCTTGTGAGTATACAAACTGACAGACCGCCGCATGGTCTACCCCTGCTTATGCAATCCTCAACTCTCCATACAGTCAGAAGCTGAAACTGAAGATTGTATCATAGGCACGTCAGCCAAACAGAGGGACCAGGTGTTCTGCTATAAGGACGTGAGACATGGCATCTCTCATTAGATGGGTTCCAACGGCTACCCATAATACCCATCCATTAGTAGTGTAATGGTACAGCATAGGAAAACGATAAACAATCTATGGGGGAGACCTGATAATGAATCATCAATCACAGGAGCTAGGCATGCAAATCCCACCTCTCCCCAACCTGTCCCATCCCTCACAGTGCTCACCTGCAATGCAGCGGATTTCCGGCAGACATATCATGATTTCAGGGAAGCGTTTGGGCTGGTGGGGGTACTTGTACTCCGTGTAGTCCTGGCACACGTACCAGTAGCGCTTGTTCAGCTGCTCCAGCTGAGACACGTTGGTCAGCCCTCGGATATCTGCAGGACGTGGCAACCAAAAAACTATAAACTATTCACTGACGTAGGATAATACATGCCATTTAACCGCACAGAACCACCTGCAGGATGCATGGTGCATCTAGGTACCAGCGGTGGTGACTTGGGGCGAGTTTATTATTGCGCCCGGTCAGGGTGGATTCTACGCATGCAATCGGGCAGAGGCAGTGTTGGGCCTGCTCACCTTGGTTAAGGAAGTTGATGGCTTTCATGCAGGCGTACTCCTCATTGCTGATCTTCAGTTGGTGGAACTTGCGGAACAGGTATATCAACCTTTCCATCACCTCCATGCCATCCTCGCTGAACCTGCGAACACCCAACACACGCACATAAAATCACCAAACGGTCACAATCAAACATGCACAAGCAATGTCCCCGCAGGTAAAACAAAATAATGGCAAAACATGGTAAAATGCTAGCACCAAAAAAAGCAGCTCTCAGGCTCATCGCTAACAACGGTATCGGTTGCTAGCGATACCGTTGCCGGCCGGGAATGTGTGCCATTGCCTGGTCTCTGTCAACACCTTTGTTCAGTCAGGTCAAGACTGGTGCCAAGGCCACTTCATGTGTAAAGCCCTGCTGGCTGTTACAGTAACCCTCCCCACCCTCCATTCTCTCGCCTCTCAGAACAAGGAGGCGTTCAGTCAGCCTGCAGCGTTATGAGGGCTCGCCTCCCCCCCTCCGGCAGCGTGTCAGGTGGTATCGCTCTCGCCGCCCACACACAGACACGCCGCGCTCGTCCCGGGACAGCACTCCTCCGCCGGGCCAGACAGCGCCTCCCCGGATACGCCGCGGGGGCCCTCTCCTCTCGGCCCCAGACAAGTAACATTCCCCCGCCGGAGCAGCGACAATGATACGACCCCATCACTGTCGACGAGAGCGGCCCAGCTGGACTACAAGGCCACGTTCTATTGGACGCTTCTAATGGGGCCCCCCTGAAGGACACCGCTAGAGAGATAGCGCCGAAAAGGACAAAGAAACGTAAAGGTTTGTTTTCTCTGGAGTGAAACGGCCGAAGAAAATCAGCGATCACGGGCGTCAAGCAAGGAGATGGTCAAACGGACGGAAACGCAGCAGGAAACGTGTGAGAGAGAGTGAGAAACAGCCCCTGAAGGAATGCATGTGCAAGTGTTTGCAACGAGGAGCGAGAGGGCGTGATCCACACCGCCGTCTAAAAACATTGACTCAGGTTTTTCAGAAAGCAGGTTTAAACTGGGTCAAGTGGAAAGTCTCCTCCGATAAACCTCTTCTTAGATGAATTTTTAAATTCTGACATATTTCTTAAACGGCGTAATGGCTTTTGAGCCCCTGCCTACGGGGTGAGGCGCAGAGGCCCTAAATCACCCGCGGCCCGGTCTGGCGCGGGAACGGACTGGCATCGCGGTGAACGAGAACCGCGCACGGCCATAAATCCCAGAGGGAAATTAGGAGTAAAACCAGGAAAGGGCCAGACAATTCCAGTCTAATTTACACGCCTCTGAAGAAAGGCCCCCTTCCCCAAATCTGTAGCAGACCTGTATTTTACATTTTCCCAGACAGCGATAGCAGCCCTCCTTTGGATTCCTCCCTTATACGAGCAATATCTCTGGCATCGCTCCAAAATCAATACACGCCAGCGTGCGGATACAAATTAAAAAGAAAAGTGAAATAATGGCCGGTAATGGAGCAGAACTGCCCTGGAGGTTCTTGTAAAGACACTTGATTCTTTTGTGACAGCCTCGTTTGCGGTAAAGAACACAATTCATCCCTGAAGTGAAACATGCACGTCCAAAACACTTATCTGGAAACTGACAGCAATAAATAGGTATCTTATCTTTCTCTTTCTCTGGATACCCCAACCATCCCTCCCCCCACCCCACCATCCCCCTAATAAATGCCTGCTGGGCAACAGCCCCTGTAGTCCAGACTGTAGTCCGGTCCTCCCACTACTAAACTCCAATTGACAGCGAGGAGGGCATTGACCCCCTGCTCCCCGCCCACCCACCCACCTCACCCCTAACCAATCCTGTCTATCTGATGTGACCCCCAATCCAAAAACCCAGCCCTTTGCCCCCCCTCCATTGACTGTGGATTCTCACTGTAACACACCAATAGACTCTAACCGACCCTATAGATGCCTGAAGCCAGCTGACCAGCAAGACCATTGTTAAAGCAAAGAAGCACAAATCATGCAGACCTTAAGCCAAATCCAACAGCATGAAGGTTTCGCAGCACCTGAGAGGTTCTATAAGAGATGACGGTCTGCGGTGATGGGAGAGCGAGGCCTCGTGAACCCCAAAAAGGAGCGGAGCTACTGCACGTTATCAGCGTCTCCGAGATTTTGAATGAAGCATAGCACTTTAGCTCCGGGGAGCAAAAGATTTGATGGGTTCGTACAGGCGCGTGGTTGAGACTACGCGGTCTGTAGCGTCACTCGTCTACACCGTTCACGAAGCCTCGCTCTCCCATCGGCCCCCGTCTCGGAAATAGGATGGGCCGGGCCCAGCGCGCTCACCCCTGCAGCTCGTCGTCGGAGGGCGTGTACTTGGAGGTGACGTCGGCCAGGTCCCCGAAGATCTGCGTGCTGTAGATGGTCAGGCAGGACAGCAGGATGAGCTCCTGCCAGGTGGAGCTCAGCAGGCAGGTGTAGTCCTCGATGGAGAGCTCGCAGAAGAACGGGAGCTTCTTGATCCAGGAGATCTGCCGGAACAGCAGCTCGTCCGCCAGCCGACACAGCAGTGCAAACAGCTCCACCTGTGTCACTTTGTACCTGGACCGGGGAACGAGGGGAGGGACGCATCACAACAGTGTAGCAAAAGCATACCAGCGCCTGCCTAACGTGAAAACACTCTTCGGGATATAAAAAATACAATAATGAACCGTGATACATTAGAGAGAAGACCGGCATTTTCATCTGGATGGTAACTGAGATTGAGTTTTTGAAAATGGGTTGTTAACCAGAGGGTTTCAGATCGGACACAATGGCTGTTTTCCCCTTTCAGTGAGGTACTCAACCTGCGCTGCTTCAGTAAATATACAGCAGTGTACGTGCAGAGGGCATTAAATGTAATCCTGTGTAAGGGCTCCTGCTAAATAATATGCACATGCTCTTCTGTACCTAAGACTTGGTTATTGCGGCTATTATGATAAGCACTAAATGCATCTCACTATGGCAGCTTTTGAAGTCTCACGGAATATGAGCATTTGCCAAATTACATAATTTTTTCTAAATTATTATTAATAACGCAGCACAGCTGGTTTCAGGAATAAGAATATAGTTTATTAGCTACGTTACACAAGAGAATTGGAATTTGTCTTTTCGCATATCTCTCCTAGATACACACACACACATAGACCACTATACATATGTATTATTCGGTTTGGCACAGGCAGGCTTGTCACCCGTCCTCGATCAGCATGGGGGTGCCCAGGGGCGCCAGGTCCTCGGCCGCCACCAGCTGCGAGATGAGGGTCTGCGACTGGGGGTACAGGCCGCGGGGCTGGGGGGGCATCAGGCCCGACTGGGTGGCGTAGCTGAAAAGGTGCGGCAGGAACTGGTAGTGCGAGGACACGGGCGTACCCATGTACTGGTCCCTGAGTGCAGCCGTGTACCCATTCATCTCCAGGGAGCGACTGCACAGACACAGGCGGCGCACACGCGGTTACACACGTCTCTAAAAAACGCACTGGGCTTACGCACCTATGGCCTAACGTCACTGTTTACTGCAACCGATAACGATCAGTTCCCACAGTAGACAGTGAAGGTAAACTTATAGGATTATCACCCATCAGACATTGGCCATGGAAAAATATGTGACGAGTTATGCATTAAAATTGAAAGGAACAACTTTAGTCACAGTTATTAGATCTCAGTATGTGTGAATACACGGTGACTGATGTGCGGCTATGGAAAGGCGGGCTACAGTAGCAGGGTTTCAGATTCAATCAAGTCTTTAATAACGAAAAAAACTACATTATCAACGGAACTATTTTTTGATACAGCTCACAAAAATGTAACAAATGGAGAACATTTGAACCCCCGCAAACCTTTACTAACATTTAAAGTGAATTTGACATTTCTCAGAAATTGAAATGGACTGTTTAGTCGTGCTGCTGAGAGGACCAACTCACTTGGATGACAGAGTGGATACTGGCGAGGGCTGGTTACCCTCGGAGACGCCGTTGCCAGGGGAGCTGTGGTCGCTGTCGCCATTGTTGCTCCAGGCGTGCTCTGGCAGGCTGGCCTCTTCCTTGAACTCCTGTCCTGACATAATCCGCTCGATTTCCTCATCCGAGATCTGTCACACACACACACACACACACACACACGCACACAGGGGCATGGTCATGTGGGTCAGTGAGGCTTTGCGCACCGACAGGCTACTCGAAAACGTCCACAGAATCACAGTTATTTGTCAAACAAAGTAGACTGAGGTGCATGCTGCCTACTGGTTTTTGTGGTCTCCATTCACACACTGTTTTGTCTGCAGCACAAGTTGTTTTTTTTAAAGAAAGAAAATAACACAGGGAATCGAAATCTCTGAATCTCGGTTTCGACAATCTTGGTCTCTGGGAGTCATGAGGGGCTGCATTCTGGACACCGTCAGGAGACGGGAATCAATATCCGGCTTTCGGCACGTTGGTGAGGGAAGACAACCAATTAAAACAAGAACAATGGGCGCAACCAGGGCAACCATCTTCTCCCCCAGAGGGAGAGCACCTCTGCCAAGAGATGCGACAAAAGCCACGGAGAGGCTTTCTTTATCCTCCTCCTCCCGACAGCAGCATCTCTCGCCACCTCTAACAATTCACATCTGCAACCGCCGTCCCCGTGCCTCCAAATGTAACCGCGCGCTCTCTCTCTGAAAAGCTTGAGATTACTATTTACGTGCCTGAATGGCAATTAGAACTAATGAGTTAACCCTCTGTAACAATGGGTGCGGCAGCAGGGCAGAGCCGCTTTGTCCGGGACGGCTGAATCCAGCAAAGCACAAGGCCGCTCAAATTGAGACAGCCATGGATACAAGTATCAGCCCAGGAAGGCGGCTAGCGCTTTCAGAAAAGCTGCACTGTACGGGGAATTTTATCAAAAGCCATTCTGCAAATACTTGTGCATTTCAAGAATGACAAAAAAGCTATTTTACGGTCATTTAACGGACACTTAACACACACACACACACACACACACACACACAAACACACAAACACAAACACAGACATGCACAGAGACACGTGCACACACGCGCACACACACACACACACACACACACTGTTTTCCTTTGTTAAAGAAGAGGGGGGGAGGGAGGGGTCCTTATCCACCTGCATTGGCAGCAAGCCCCACCTCACAGCCTAACTAGGAGGAATCCTCCACCATCTCCCAGTGGAGACAGATCCGCTGCACCTCCTGAGGCCCAGTTCATGAACCATTTTCAGCATTACATTCTAGGACTTGGGTATTAGGGGAACACCAAATATTTGCCAGCCAGCAGGAAGGAGGAAGAGCATGAGGTAACACAGGGAAAAAATGCCATCAACTCTGTGTACCTTCCTGGCCAATGGAACTCTAGGTTAGACAATGCAGGGATGGAATTGACGGTTCTGTGTGGCTCAGTAGGTAGAGCATGGCGTTGACAACACTTAGGTTGTGGGTTTGATTCCCACTGGGACCACATATACTGAAAAATGTATGCATTCACTACTGTAAGTCCCTTTGGATAAAAGCGTCTGCTAAATGGCATATGTTATTTAGAATGCACAGTATCAGAGAGTTCCACGGAGCTGACACAGCATGTTTGATTGAACCCTCTCGCTGGGTGCAGGGAGGTAGAGAACAGAGCCCTGGCGCACGTGGTGGCAGAAAGACAGAGGGACAGGCGGCGAGTAGTTACCTGGACGGGTCCAATGCTCTTGTTTCTCCCTCCTGGCATCCCATCCTCCCTGATTGCTGTGAAACAAAGACAGGCGGTCAGCACCTTCGCCTTAAACACGCGCTCAAAGAGGTAAGCAAACAACACAAACTCAAAAGCGGCCTAAGTAAGGGTCACCCACATCTTCCCAAAGTCTACGGGCCAAGAAAGCGTTTCTGTGCTTCGACGCACAGACTGCATGCTTTGTTCCGAGCGGAGCATTTCTGCGGATGGGGCGCTCTCTAGTGGTAAAAGGGAGGTAAATGGCACTCGAGGCGCATGATAATCCCGCAATTTAGGAGGCTGATCCTCAAAAAGGAACTCCCACCCCAAACTCTTTCTGTAACGGCACATCAGCTACAGCAGGAGGAGCGGCGGAGCAAAGGGACAAAAAACCCACGCCTGCCAAAATCCCCCCCGCTTGATGGGTCTGTCAAAGCGTTACATAATCAACCGTGTACCGGGGAAATGATCCCAAAGCAATTAAAAATTGCCTTACTGTTGCCACCGCGTTTCATGTGTTTAACAAACCAAAAAAAAAGGTGTCAGAAGCCAAAAGGTGATGATGAGAGACATTGGCCTTTAACGGCTGGTGATGCGTGTCCTATGTGCATTACGGACGCAGATGAGAACCTCTCGGTGCACACACACACACACACACACACACACACACACACACACAGACGCACGCAGAGACACACACAGACACATACGCACCTCACTCACTCACTCACGCACACAGACACACACACACGCACGCACACGCACGCACACACACACAGACACATACGCACCTCACTCACTCACACACACAGACACATACACACACACACGCACACACACCCACACACCCCCACACACCACACACCCCACACACACACACACACACACACACACACACACACACACACACACACACACACCTCACTCACACACACAGACGTACAGAGACGCACACGCACGCACGCACGCACACGCACGCACGCACGCACGCACGCACGCACGCACGCACACACACACACACACACGCACACACACCAAAGAGCTGGGAACACAGAGGCAGGAGCAGTGGCTCTCCTCCACGGCCTCCTTATTTTCTCCTCTCGCTTATCGCAGTGGAGCAGGCGGAGACCCCCTGGAGCAGAGCGCGCGTGGCAAATCGCAGCTGTCGGGCTCGTCTCTGAGGCGTTTGGAGAAATCCGCTCGAGCGGCCTGGTCTTAACGCACCCCACTGGAGCGCCCGGGTGTGTGGGTCCTGCAGCAAACGCACCTCGCGGCTGCCACTGTGTCACGTAGCCTGCCTGCGCCGTAACTGCAATAGGCCTTTGTGTGCGAAGATTTCCACACATTAACTGAGGGTGAGCATCTGCATTCCTGGATGTGGCCACTAGATTGCACTACAGTCACAGTCTCCACCACTATCCAGCTCCAGTATCAAACGGCGATAATTTGGTGTTGTGAGTTGACAAGGTTAGATCAGCCACAATAGTGTGGAATTTTGCCAATTTATATGTACCAGTCATCCACACAGCATGCTCCCTGTCTACAGCGTGTGAGGTGAGCTATAATGCATCATCGCAGGCAACCAAATCACACAATTTCCTCAAAGTCGTGGTCAATATTACATAAATCCAATATGTGCAAATGTGTTGCAATACCTTATTTCTCTTGTAGATGCAACTATAATGAATCCAGCTACATTGATATGTATATATGTGTGTGTGCATGTGTAATGAATTCAGCTCTATTGATATGTGTGTGTGTGTGTGTGTGTGTGTGCATGTGTGATGAATACAGCTCCATTGGTATGTGTTTGTGTGTGTGCATGTGTGATGAATACAGCTCCATTGGTATGTGTGTGTGTGTGTGCATGTGTGATGAATCCAGCTCCATTGGCATGTGTGTGTGTGTGTGTGTGTGTGTGTGTGTGTGTGCGCGCACATGTGTGTGCAGTTTAAAGATGATAAGCCACTCGCTTCCATTTCATCCCAGCCACTGTTTGACGGTGTTGATGAACCACATGGCCACACTGTGGGCATAACTAATCAGCTTCCGATGATATCGATCGCTTTCCACGTCAGAAATCAGAGAGGAGATCTTTCTACTTCTCAGAGTTTACCACCTCTTATCTTTCCAGCATCGGGACCAAACGCTGGCAGGAGATAAATAAATAAAGGGAACGGCAGCAACCTTTCTTTTTTATCTCCTTATCAGAGAGGGGGGGAAAAACAGCAAAGGCTGTCAAATTTAAACTGATAAATATAGCTAAATTATAACAGCAAAATTATAACTAAGAATAGAAATTCCCTTCAAGTGCTGTTTGTCATGGTTTTGAGATCTCTTCATTGCGAGACTGAGCTTATCTCATGATTGAACATCAGCAGTGGTGCAGTACGGGAAGGATGAAACACCAAAAACAACCCCACCACGCTCCATGAAAGGTCTGGATCGTGTAATTAAGCACATGCTATTAAATAAACACGTCCCACTCTCAACATTGTTCCTATTAAATAAACCACGCACTACACCACCTGATTTAGAATAATTAGTTTACCTCCTTGGTCCAGGACATTGTTCCTGCAGACACAGCGGACCTCGAGGCCTGAGTGAAGACCCCTGGTGTAGGGGAAGGGAAAATGGCACATGTATTCAGTCGGGCTTGCCCCTAATTCAGTAATGAACCTGCACACAAACTCACTGGCTGCCAGCAGCTGACCTCACTGAGGCAAGACTGGACTACACATTGCGGGCCAGGTGACAGAGCAGTGTTTGTGATTGAATCCTTGGCCAAGGCCAAAAAGAATGAATCGCAACGCCGCGTTACGCTACTGAACTTCTGACTCATTCTTACTGAAAACGGATCGAGATTTTAAACCGACATTGATGACGAAAACACACTGCTAGAAATGTGAGTACATCAGTATCGGAGAGGTCATTTTACTGCCTACCGAATGTAGCATTGGATCGCGATTTCTGAGCTTAATGTGTTCGCAAGTGCGTGCGGAGAAGGGGGCGGGGCCAGAGGCGGAGTCATCCGTCCCATGTTCGGCATGAAAGGCTGTGGCGGCCGGTGTCATCTGGAGTTACCGGAGAGCGAGGGGCTCGGGTCTGCCCGCGTGTCGCCCGCCCGCCCGGCCGTCAGAAATACCGCAGCGCTCCCAGCTCGGGTTTATTCAGAGCGGCGCCATGTCAGCCTTCGTCATTGTCACCGTCTTCATCTTCGCCGCTCCAGTTTCACTGCCAGAAATATCCGCCGCTCCTGGGCGGGCACGGTGATTCACACGGGCCAGAACAAGAAACCCCCCCCACCGGAACCGTCCCCATTGCCCTCTCTGAGCTACCCGGCCCCTGAGTGCCTGTGTTCAGGTGCAGGTGTTCCGGGGGCCATGTGTGGTGGTGGTTTGGGTTGAAAAGTGCAAAGCGAAAATCTCCAAAGTGTCCCACGATGCACGTTGCGTACTAAGACACTGGGACAACACTAGCAATGAGGGGCGAGGCTTTGTAACGGAAGGAGCAAAGCAGTTACCCGTTTGGCCTCCATGCCAAACCAGTTTGAGCCAATAACCGTGCGGCAGCTCCGCCCGTCGACGGGGGTTGGCGAAGCCCTTGCCCATCCGTCGCCTGGTCCTTACCTTTGCGGTTCATGCCCATCTGCAGACACTTGAGCAGCCGGCAGTACTGGCATCGGTTGCGCTGCTTGCGGGACATCTCGCAGTTCTTGTCGCGGCTGCAGCGGTACACGCGCTTGTTGCAGATGCTGCGTTTGAAGAAGCCCTTGCAGCCCTCGCAGGAGATGATGCCATAGTGCAGGCCTGTGGCGCGGTCTCCACAGATAAGACAAGTGCGCTGATCACCCTGATCATCTGAGGGAGGAGAGAGGGAGAGAAGGTCACACACCCCGCCGGAAACACAGTCACACCGCTGTCCTTGCCAATCCACAGCCACATGGAAAGTGGGCACACAGACGCTTCGAAAATACATCTGCAGGAAACAAATAAAATCTGACTAGGGTTTTATTGAATAATGAAAAATCTATGATGTTAAATATGAGTTCATTTAATACCAGAGACCACTCTATAGGGGAATATTGTGGGTAAATGCCCAAGACCCACAACAAGCATATCCCACTCCAAATAGGTTTTCTTTTGAAAGCCTGGATCATATGTGGTGGGTTTAAATGTGAGATTAACTGCATATTCCGAGGAATAAGAAGCTGTAGAGCATTATCCGAGGACAGATAAGGCGGCCACCCCCCTGCCTTGCCCGGCCTGGCCCCACAGTCACATGACTAAGTCCCAGCAGAAGAGACTGCCCTCTGAGGATAGATTGTTCAAAAGGAAGTCACCTAGCGGTAGAGTAAGGAGGCTTACCATAAGGGAATTTACTTACAGGCTCCCATTTCCTTAACCCGGAAGGTATAATAACAGCTTCAATTTCCTATTCGCGACCACTTTTAGATACCTGCCGTCTGAGAACAGGGCTTCCTGTCAACAGTACAGATGAATAATTCATCCCTCCCCAGGCATGGCATTAAAGGCGCCGTGTGAGAGGAAGAGGTGCTTAAGTTTCCCCCTCTGAGACTGACCCTCCAGCGCAAAACATGGAAACGAGCCTCGTTTAGCGAGAGTCACCGACCGAACGCACGCACGCAAGTCATACCCATTCACCTACGCCCTCGTTTTCTCATCCTATCTTCTTCTTTCGATGAGGGCTGAGATGGCACGCATGCCGCAGTGCCCGGAGCTACAGGAACTGTCACATCGGATTGGGGGCGCGAGGCGCGCCGGGTCCCGTTCCACCGGGTGACAGAATCGGGCCGGGCTCGGGAACGGTGATCGGAACAATACCGGACAGCGGAACAGTACCCACCCCCCATCCCCTAAACATACCGGGCGTGACAGGAACACGAGGCCGTGACACGGGAACACAGCTGAGGTAAGAGCTGCAGAGGCGGAAAGCTGGGGGCTCAACAGAAATCTGAAGTGGGAAATTGTCTCTGCACTCAGTATACCAGCCAATGCACTATATACCAGTATATACACTGCCATGGATTACAGTGACAACATTAATCATAATAATAATAATCAAATAAGCTGTTCTCAGTCATAGCAGTGTGCAAATATAAGCTGCATTTGGTTCTCTGGTACCATTTCATTTCAGAACCATTCCCCAGATTCTGGAGTTCTACTGGCACATACCAAAGACCAGGCTTTAAGGTACTGCTTTGTCCCAATGCTGGTAGAGGAGAAACTGGAGCATCTTTTCAACTGGCCCACTGTAATGGAACAGGCTGCTATATGTGGCCCGCTCTATAGAGGAACAGCCTCCTATACAGTTAGGCAAATGTGAGACATGAAGTGATGCAGAATGAGGGGGATGGATCGGGGAAGGGGGAGCGGTGTTAATCGGGACCATGTGGCAGAAGATGTTTTGAAGGAGAGGGAGAGGAGGAGGGATGGAACTGGGCTCATAGAACAAGGCGTGAATAAAAATAGTCTGAATTACACAGAGCTCCAAGCCTGAGGTTAGCCAGGCCGACCACACAAGCGTAGGCCAAGTTAGGTCCAGGGCAGGGACGCACAGAGACACACAGACCTCAATGTGCACCACAGGCCAAGGGACACACCCCTGGCCCCCCAGCCCCTGACAGAGGTGCAACAACAACCCCCTTCTGAGGGTGAAAGACAGACCTTCACCTCGGAAATATGTGCAGTGAGTAAAATGATCAAATACTTAAAAAATGTATCAAATATCCTTACAGCTAACTCTGCAGTAGTCATAACATTAATTGTATCTTTGATATTCCCATTTTTGTGGTAAAAAAACAACAACATACCAGCTACAATCCAAATAGCGCACTAGATCCATGATAAAGGACACAGGCAGCTAATGGCATGCCATGCAATATAGAGGTCTTACTCACAACCACAGTGCAATCGTATGCTAGGAGATGTCCTACTCACATCCACAGTGTATTACTAAGCCGTGTGATACAGCAACTCACAGAGAGTAACATTCTACCTCACTGGACAAAATGGCTGTCATTTGCTTTCCTGAGGAGAGCACTTGAGAGGAAAGTCTAGTCTTGGGGGCATATCTGTGGAGATAATAGCCTGGAGTCAATCAGCATTTGTCCCCAGCTTTGAGTTGCATATAAACGCATGCGTCACGGTGAGCTCATTTTGAAGAAACCAAACTGTTTGTTTGGAATAATTTTGTATTTTGCAACCGTGAGTCAAAGTTGGTGAGTGAGGGCAAATGTTGACTGAATCCAGGCCATTCTCTCAGTAAAAACGTTGTACGGTAGCGACAAAAATGTGGTCAGTGATGATTTGGAACGCTGTAGCGGAGAGAAGCGGTCCCCAGTGGGGAGCCATTTCACACGCTCTGTGTATTTGGGTCATTTCCTGGGGAGGGGTCCGATTGCTGGCCAAATTTCATTCTGTAGTTCCTGCTGGAGGCTGGAGTGAGCCAGCACATCCGCTGCTCACCGCACGGCATTATCTGCCCCCTGCTAGCACCACACCCCTACGTATGCACAGACGCGCGCACGCACACACACACACACACACACACACAAACACACAAACACAGACACACAAAAACACACAGGCTTGCATACAGAGACACACATATGCATTCACACTGACACACAAAAACACACAGGCTTGCACACAAAGACACACATATGCATTCACACTGACACACAAACACGCACACACACACACACACGTACAAGCACAAAAAAAACACACACAAACACACACACACAGGCTTGCATACAAAGACACACACATGCACTCACACTGACACATACACACACACACACAAACACAATGAGAGTTTGGGATTCAGTGCTAGGCTGATTTGCATCATCTCTCAAACGGTCTTAATCATCTCTGACTGCCTCCGCTGTATTCATGTTAAGATGCGCTGTGGCATCCAAATACTCTCATCATACAGCAAGACGTGGATTGCAGAGCAAACCATGACATATTAAAACTAATGGAAATGCGATTTGAAAAAAAACTGATTTAATTTCATTGCATCCAGAGGAACAGGAGTTATGTAAGCATGGGGAAAAACAACTCTCATACACAGTATACCGACATTTCCAGGCAGTTCACATTGTATTCTGAAATGGTATAATTGTGCCATTTTCCTGCTTACTGTGGGAGTAGATAGATAATCTCCTTTCTTGGGTAGAAGAGTCTATTATGTTGCTGCTGCATTTCATTACCAACATTCTCCATTCTACCTGAACTCTGCGGCCCGCCTTACACATAATAATTAAACCATTTCAGAATCACAATTAAATTTGATGTCACACCGTTTCCTAAGCATAAAGGGGCACAAATATGGCCAAAGCAAGGCTGCAGTGGGCGGATTTATTATGCATAGACCTGTGCCAGATTTTTTGTGCACATGAGCGCGTGTGCATGTATGAGCGTGTGTGTGTATATGCATTCCATTCAAAAGAGCCCAAACAGAGATGTACTTGAATGGGAGACACACAATCCTTTATAAGCCACAGAAAGTGGGGGGGAAAATGGAGCGGTGTTAATCACCAAGGTAACAGCGCAAGTACCGCTGTGCACCACCACACTTTCAGTCTTAGGGGATGAGGGAGTCCGAAAGATCTATAAAAAAATAAATTAAAAAATTAAAAAGCGGTGTAAAATCTAAAATGGAATAATCCCCACCTTCTTCCAGCAGATGAAACTCGCTGCGCAGGGAGAGAATTAAGCTCAGCTCTTAAGTTTTCTTCTTTCTCTGCTGTCTAGGGACTTAGCAGTATCTAAACCCACCCCCGCCTCCTTCAATCCCCCCCAACCCTTCACTATAGCCCCAACCCCCCACCCCACCCCACCCCACACACACACACACACACACACACACACACACACACACACACTCGACACTGCCATGCACCATCCCCCCTCATAAAACCTTGAACAGATGGGCTGACGCCATGGTAACAGTGAATAGCCCAGCTCTGCAAAGGCCTGAGCTAGCTGGAATGCGCCTGTGTGGTGGCGCTGGGAGTCATGCCTCATCGGACACAAAGGGTTAAAAGAGAGAGAGGGAAAAGGAAGGGGGGGAACTACAAGCCAGCACCTCTGCGACTCATGTTCATAATTATGATATCAGTTAACTCTGTTGTCCATCTCCGTGTTTGCAGGTCAATGAGTCATGATATGGGACTGCTGCTCTCTTCACGCGCCCCCCAACCCCCTCAACCCCCTGTTGGCAACCAAGGAGGACGGACACAGCCACACGGCACCGCGGCGGGATTTAAAATGATTAAATGATCAAATCGTTCGAGTGATGGGCCGCCGCCGCTCGTGTCCATTACGGAACTAGGGGGCCAAAGAGGGCGAAACAGGGAGCCAAACAGGGAGACGGAGGAAAGGAGCCACGTGAAGTGTTAATGAGGAAGGGGCCGAGCCCATTTTCCCTCCTCCACGCTCCCTCTCTGGAACAAGGGCGGTGAGCATTAACCCCCGTAAGACGGAGCGGAGACGGAGAGACAGACAGACACAGAGTGTGACAGGGCGCAAGAGGGAGGAAATGGGCAGAGCGAGGGGTTCCCGGCCCGGGGGTGCCGTCCCGGTGGGCTCCACCCAGAATCCTGTGAGAAAGCTGTGAGAGGAGTCGCAGTGGCCCGGCAGTCACTGCCTCCTGACCCGGGGGATGTGTCACTCCCTCTAATTAATGTAAGCCCGTTGTGTAAGAAAGGCGGCGTTCGGGAAGCGCGCACTTCAGTTAGCAATGACCTCTACATCGATCCCGGCTTTTCATCTTATGCAAAACGGTCGCAAGCTGTGAGAAAACGCTCAGCTGCGGGGCTGTGACGGAGGCATGACGGAAAAAAAACACACAAAAACACCAGCAAAAAGGAGGAGGGGGAATGGCACGATCCTCGCACCTTTTCAGCGGAAACGGAAAGCAAACACTTAAATAAGTCAATTAACAAAAGGGCGAAAATGAAAGAGCGCTGAAAGTTCCAAGGCTAAATAATGGAATGTTGGGTAATGCGAGAGTAAGTGTTCTCTAGTGATTTGAAACTTTTTATTTTTTTTTTACAATGAAAGGAGCTTATCTTCCAGGGGCAAAGCGTATGAAAGGTTAATACGTTCACACGAGCCATTTCAAACCAATGCAATATTCCATATAGAATGGTAACAGGCAACCTGATAAAGGCAACAACAGCCAAAAAAGACAAATATTAAGATAAACGTGCTCGTAACCATTTTCTAGGGAGCATCCGAAGAGAGTGTGACATCTAAACTCGGTTCAACTACAGCTGCGGTTCAGCGACAGGGCAGACTCACCGTCACCACTTTACCTCTTTTTCACCTTGACTAACAGGTGGGGAGGGGCAAGAAAAACATGTTTTTAAAAAGGAGCGTAAGCCTGCTCTTTATTTACTGGGAGTAACCCAGGACGTGGGCGCAATGAGGCTCCAGGTTCATGTACTAAGAGCAATTAGCAAAGGAGGAATGCGCTTCTCAAAGCTTCTCACAGATATGCTAAATGGTGAATGGGAGACTTCTAAAGCCCTGGGGCATTAGCATTTAAATGGGATTGGCTTTAGGTCTGTCCCTTTTAGGGGGCATGGGGGTGGCCATACTGTACAGCAACAATAGGGCCTCGCCGTTCACACAAAAGGGTTTTACAGTTAACAATGAGCAATTAACAGTGACGGAAGAGTCCGCCGCTCGCATTGAGATCACTCACTGTTGCGCGCGGCGATTTTCTATCGGGGTTTTTGCATGGCTGAGCTTGTGGTCAGGACGCTGGTGACTGATGAGTGCTCGCTCCGAAAGAGATCTGGAGGGAGCTCACAATGCTCGCTCTGCGGCCACCAAATGCAGAATCGTTCAAAGGAAGATGAAGCATTCTGGTCTGAGCTGGAAGTGACTGTCAGCCTGCTCTTTCTCTGAAAGTCTGAAAGGAGACCTTTGCAGCCGCCAGGGCTGTGTTTGCAGGCGGCATTAATTCCACCCGTCTTATTTTTGTAAATACAGTGGCACATCTGCCCTTTTAATTTGCATAATGATCTTCCCGGTGCCAATCTCTGGAATTGGTGTCAACGGTCCACCTGTCATACAGCAACGAACACAGAGCACCTTGTTTCGCTTATCAAGGTGAGTCACTTAAAGAGGACTTACTCTCCTCACATTTATAAAAATAAAAATAAAAAACTTTTCAATTTTGCTTCCGACTGGCAAGCAGCGGTGACGCGAAACCTGGTGGAAGATTCCAGAACACCGACGGGTGTTTGAAAACTCCCCTCACGATTCTGACATCTCTGTCGAGTGCTTTAAAAAAAATATATATATTCCGTCATCCGTCTTAACCTTCCTTCCTCAAGTTATAAGTGGCGAACAAGGAGAAACAAAATACTGCAACGCTCAAAAGTTGCCTCTGACAGGGTCAAAGATAAAGCATGCGGCAGGCTTTCTAGAACAAATGTACAAAAATTCTAATGAATAAAAACGACACCAAGCACAGTTCCCCTGGCATCACGCACATTTCTCAGTCATACAGTCCCCCGCTTGAATATGAGGTGGGTCAGACCCGGTTCTTGCAGCGGTTCTGGGGGTTAAATCACTGTGATGGTGCGAGAGTGACAAAGAGGAGTCTCAGCCTCATCTTGAACTCCACCCTCTTTATGGCTCTGCCCCGTGATTCCTCCCCCAGGGCCCGTTACGGCCTGCATTGTTTCCCTGGGGTCAGGCCAGGTTTCATTCCAAACTTTTAACGCAACCAGGAAATGCAGTCCAGGCCCTTTAAACCGGCTCAATAGAGGGGTCTCTCTTTAAAACACAACACCTCTGTGATTGAAAAAACATCTCCACAATTGTCACCGCCTGTTTGGCTTCCTTCCTTTTTGGGATGGGGGGGGTGAAATAAAATGGGTGAAGGAGGCTACCCCTTCATGTATCCCGAATCTGACTATGCATTTCCAGGGCAAACATTTAAGTTTTAAGTTTTCCTTGTTACAATTCCGAAAAAATTGCTTCCACCGAACAGGTAAAGTGACGGTAAGCAGGAGGTGAAACCGAGAAACCTTTTACTTTTGCGAAAGCCAATGCAAATTCTGAAACTGTCGAGTCATAACTCAATTCTTTCTTTATTTGTCCTAACCCTTTAAACCCCCCCCCCCAGTTCTCTCTTTTGTCTTCCAATGTCATGTTGAATTGAGAGTGGAGAATTTCTAGCTGGACGAGTGTGACTGACATCACCGTGAGGTGGTATCTCGCGTTTCCATCACAATCATTGTCAGCAGAGAGACAGGAGGGAAAAAAAGAAAAAAAGTGTCTGAGGGGGAGGGGGAAGAATGTTGGGGGCATTGCTGTACTTTTCCACTCCAACTTTCCCGGCACAGCTTCCAAACCAAAGTTTGCCTTTGCAAAAGATTACTTATGATAGCCGCGAACATCGCGCTCGGTGCCTATATCAGAATGTTGGACCTCAAGCCTGATGGTCTGTTGACTATTGTGTGGATTTACACCCACCAAGAAATCACCAAGCGATGCAGCAGAAATCAAACTGGACGGGGTGAACATAGAGCCTGGAAAAAGTTGTGTGGCAACTATAAGACAAGATACCATAACTGAATGAGATTTTACAACTTGGGGTTTTTTTTAACCCAGTGAGAATCATGCAAGAACCATGCCACATGGCCCTGTACTTCCCCTTGACCACACTTTGAAGAGAGACAGTTCCTTCTCCTGCCCACTTTCTCTCCAGGAAGTGCAACACTGATGTGCAACAAGGAAGTGCAACCCACCCTGTTCCGTTTCTGACCCATTTTTGATTACGAAAACAACGTCAAGAGATTCCAAATTCAATTTCCACTTAATGATGGACTTCAATCACCTTCATGACAACAGCGATCCCCTGGCCATAGGCGCATGCTGGATGAGACCCCACCCCCACCCCAAACTGTGTCCTGAGATCTTAAAGACACTGCCAGTTGCATCATTAGCATTTGGTAATTCCACTCAAGCCACTGGTCATGTGCTAATCCTATGCAAATGGATGATTCTTCACCATTTACACAAGTTATTACAAATACAAATCTTTCCAAGGAGATTCTTGGATTATTTTTTTAAACCAAACCAACGTATTACCATTTTGTCCCCAAGTGTTTTTTGATTTTAAGAGAAGGTTTTCACAAAAGTATGCCTTCTGCTTACATAACAACCCCCCTCTCAATCTCATGTTTACTGTCAATCAGGTAAAAAGCCGCTAAGGAGCCAGAACTGCTGACATTAGCACTTTTTTTGGGGGGGATCCTGTTGTCTTTAAATGTACACCTTTTCATTAATGCCCTGGGGCTGCACTGGCTAAAAAATGAACTATGCCTTTGTGTGTTTGAAGAGGAACTGAGAAACAAAGGATCACTCCGCTGTACATTTTAAAATAATTTCATCCTGATTAACAGAGATTCATCTATGCACTGGTTAATTACACCTCAGCTGATCAAAGGGTTCCTCTTAGCTGCTCTATTGTCAGCGGCTCCAGCTGTCTTTCAGCAATCAATGGGGATCCATCAGGAAATGAGAGAAATCAAAAACTCAAAATGACCAAACATGACATGTAATTGGGAAGCGTATAGATTTCTTCCTTTTAAAATGGCATTCCAGAGTCAAATGTATTTTTCACCAGGAAGTCTCACTCACGATGCCCCCCCTTCCCCCACTTCGAGACCACAGGCCGAGGTGGTGAGGTAGCAGCCTTATCATTTTAAGGACAGCCATTGGTTAAAAAAATAAATTATAGTAAAGAACCCATTAGACTTGAGACGCTACATGAACTATGAACAATATGGAAGTGTTTACCAGTGCAAGGCGCCCCACAGCGCCTCCCCTTCGATGGATACATAAAACACTAATTAGAGTCAGCCTGTCCCAGCCTCTCTGCACTGTACAGATCCGAGTGAATGACTCTCACAGCGTCATTCTCACCATAATCCTTTCTCATGAGGGACACTTTTCTTGTGTGGGAGCAAGTACCCAAAAAACACAATTAAGCAACTCCTACTATGCGTGTGTGTAAAAAACACTCATAAGCGTATATATACCTATGTGCTCATTTCTATGGTTACAATTAAGCATCTCCTACTGTATGTTGTGTGCATATGTGTGTGGGTGTGTGTGACTCTATACATGTCTACAGTCATAATTAAGTAACACCTGTGTGTGTGTGTGTGTGTGTGTGTGTGTGTGTGTGTGCGTAACTAAAAACATGCGTCTTGAAAACATAAATTCATAAATAACATTTACAGATAGACAATATTTAAGCCAGTTGCTGATATGCAGGAAATGGAGTGTGCAAACTTTAAACAGCGCAACTCAAGATAGTTTTGGCATTTAAGGCTGTGTTCAAGTATGTTGAAGCTGTTGCCTTTGAACTCAAGCACCTAGGTGTGAATTTGTAACCACTGAATGATACGTGGCCATAAAACACAGCCGAGGTTGAACAAAATAACGGCCAGCATCCACAAAGCATCTTCATCTGAGTCTTGTATGTATAGAGAGCACAATCTCAATGAAGCCCACCCAGAACACAGAAGATAAACAGGAAGAGAGAATCACAGGAGAAGCCCAGGCTGACAATGAGCCACCACTACATGTATTTAATGCATGGACAATGTGCCATGCATTCTATACATTCTATATGATGCACAAGAGGGCTGAAGATTAATAACCCTTTAGCTATAAACTGATGCTTGTTTTTTAACATTGCAACAATGCTTTTGCTATGTTCCTGACAAATAAAAAGTCAGTTGTTTAAATAAATAAATAAATTGCATCGGAACAGAACTGGTGTAATTACTTATTCTTGTACAACACACACACAATGCAGAGCTCATGTTTGGTCTCCTTTCATCATGAGAACATGGGCCGTCAAACTTTGCGCAAGGCAACAGGGGGGGGGTTAGGAGTTTAACGCAGTCATGATAAAATTGTAAACCACCTTTTGCATCGAAGCAAACTGGCTCACTTTCTCTTGCGAACAGAGGTTGTTGTTCACATATGCCAAAGTCTGAAGTGACTGAAGGAACATCCCTGTGAAGCAAACGTGCACCGGGCTCACAATGGGTCCTTTAACAAATAACACATGGCATCTTCATTTTAAAATCATCAAATCATTTAAAGTTTAAGCACTTGAATGATGTACACGCAAAGTCTTTTAAACGCGATGCGAGACCAACAACACAACAGAGTCTTTCGAGACTTTAATGACATCTCTGAAATAACTTCATCAAAATTGACTACGTCAAAATAGGTCCTTTGTTTTAAAAGGGTATCAGATGCTGTTTGTGTGTGTTGGTGTGGGGGTTGGGGAGTGTGTGTGTGTGTGTGTTGGGGGAAGGGTGGTAGTAGTTTGGATATCACTCAGTTTAGAGACAAAAGCACTGAGGCACTGTGGAATTAGTTGTTGGGTCTGACGAAGCAAAAATAGTGGTAGCCACTGCAAGGATTTGCCACATACATCTGACATAGGGGGAAAAAGTCCACTATAAGCAGGCTTTAGCATTGGCTAAATTTAGCCTGCATTACAGAGCTCAGAGCCCCTGACCTCCTCTACTGTTATTGATCTTCACACAGCTTTAATTTCCCCTCCCCCCCCTTTTCCACTGCAAACACATACCCACCCCCACCCTGTGAGTACCTTCCCCCACCCTGAATGCTAAAGAAATAAGACTTCCTGCCCTGGCCGAATGACACAGAGCGAGAGAGGGAGAGAGGGTGAGAGAGACAGAGAAAGAGAAATTGCTGGGCTGGGTGTCCTTACATGATGAGAGTGAATTTAATTAACCTTCACTACTGAGACAAAAACAGCGGCGTGACCAGCCGGAGAAATAACACGTCGGAGGAACTAAATACAGTAGAACCTCTTTATTCCCCACATGTCTTGGGAAAGACCCAGCGCCAAGGCTAGCAGCATTCAGAGGGAGGTGGCCCGTGGGGTGGGAGGGCTTACTGCAGAATGAGGCTTATCCTCACAGAACACAAACAAAACACCTGAAGCCTTTGCCAATCCACACCAAATTCCTCCCTCATTTAAGAACAAACTTGCATTTAAGAAAAACACAAACACTGAGAATGTTCTCCTTTCTCCAATCGACATGATGAAGGTTTGGACAAAAGAAAGAAGAATCGGATAAAAAAATTAAAACCACCCATGATGCTTGACAGTAACAAGAATCACCTCATATGCCATACTAAATGAAAGACGTTGCATTGACCTTACAATTTTTCTTAGAAATGCAACATTGAGACAGTTCCCCCCAGCCCCCAGCCCCTAACCAGCCATGTTAAGGCCAGGGGCACGGAGGTGTAAATGCCAGAGTCCAATTACAACACAACAAAGCCCTGCTGTCTGTCTAAAAGTGATGAATGCAGACCAAGAGAGCCACAAGAATTTGGAAATATCGGAAATGAATCAATTTCCTTTCCTCTCTCTCTCTCTCTCTTAACCGGCCCTAGTTTCGTGTCATGACAGTGCAATGCACTCCACTTTGACATGCGTATGCAAAGGGGTTTGGCTTTTCAAGGGACTTCAAAAAAAAAAAAAAAAAGAATGAAAAGGATGTTCGCACCTCGGTGCTTAGACAGACCTCATTTTCATATCAAATCCCCGTCTTGCAAATGAGGTGCCGCGTGAAAAGACACAAACCGTCAAACCCCTCGGCTAAAACCCATTCACGTGACGCCATCAAATGATCCTAACCGCTGAACTTCTCAATCAGCATAAAATTAATACAGGCCCCCCCCCCTTCCTTCCCCTGTCCACTGATCAAGAAGTTAGCCTTTCTATTCACAAGACTGACTTCAATGCAGAAAACAGTTACAGTTAACACCAGCTCAATTTCAGTGGAGTTCATTAAGGAATAGGCCAGAAGTGCCTTGTATAGAAGACCTGGCCAAGGGTGTCAAGAAGCAGCAGATAGCAGGGTTGACAATACTAAGTATTTGTATTGGCGCAAAAATGGACCGAACAGGCTACAACAACTTGCGACGAATGAACTGAGAGTTTGGTTTGAAGTGCCCTCTTATTTTTGGGGCGGTGAAACTCCACGCAAACAGCATTTAAAAAAAGGCAGTGGCAAAAAAAAAAAAAAACACTCAAAGTTTGGACCAGCTGTGGACCACAATAAGACCCAGGGGACTTTACACTGCACTGTGGAGCCACCATGACCCCAATTCTATCAAGTAAACAGTGTTGCCTGCATACAAAACCTTTTCCAGATGGGCCACTGAGCCACATACCACAAATTAACTGTGTACAAACACAAATATATCTGCACCAAAATAGAGGCCCTGCATGCAATGCCGCAGATATATGCAACAAATAAGCCACTATCTGCTGAAAGAACCCAGTAGATTTTTTAAATCACAAATTAAGATGTTTATTTCTCCAAAGGCAAAATGCTCCTATTTACAGGGCCTATTGTGCATACACAAACTAATACCAAATAAATCAACCATGAGACCAAAAAAATCTAATATGAGACTTATTTTCCTAATTTTGAGAGAAATTGCCTTCTACTCAGTTAATTTGGCCTCTTTGCAGCAGAAAAAATAGCTAATAAATTACTAAGAGAAAAAAGAAAAAGCATAAAAACAAATTTGCATTCATCTATTTGTTTTTTCCTTCCTTTTTTACTCATGGATTAAAAATGTCATATTACCTCCAGACTTAAAATTAGGCCTCACCAACACATGATACAATTACAAACCTAACACAAACATGCGCAAAAAGAAAAAAGGAAAAAAGAAGATTAAGACCAGGAGAAATGGAAAATAAAGAATCAAATTAATGAGGAAAAAAAAGAAAAAAAAAAGAGTATTAAGCCATTAAATTACTGTGCTTTAAAATATCACTGCCACAGTCCCCAATAAGTGGCTTATGATGTGAGGGGGAGAAAAAAGAGAGAGAGAGGAAAAAAAAAAAAAAAAAAAAGAGAGAGAACAGACCCAACCCTCCAGCTCTCCCCATTCAGCTCTCATCTCAGGCAGCCTTACCTTCCCATGTATCCATTTCATGCTTCTCGCAATTTGCCAGTGAGTCCCCTGGCAGCCATTCAAGCACGTATTCTGCTAGAGAAAAGCCACAAACCGTGGGAGATTCAGCCTCATGACTCTCCTGTGTCTCCCTCTCTCTCTCTCTGACACACACACACACTCCCTCCCTTTTCTCTCTTTTTCTCTCTCTCTCCGTGTGTCCTCTGCCTCGCCACTGCGCCTTGTGCACTCTGAGCTCAACCTGGCTCAGCCAGCCCTACTGGTCAGTTTATGGGCGGGTCATGTGACCACAGAGTTCAAGCCCTGGGGTCACAGCTTGGCTTGAGGTCCAATGATGGCCGTGGGTTATCTGAGTGGAACTGATAGGCCTATTTTCTCTGCGGTTTAACAATGCTCCCTCCACCCAAATCAGTCCCCCCTCCTCCTTTTGCCTTCCACAGCTTGCAAAAACTGGGACCAACAAGCATGAATCAGGATAAACACAGGAGGCCAAAACAGACAACACACACACAGCATTAAACTGAGTCATTCCCAGGTTTACTCAATTAGGCTCACTAAGGTTTAAAAAAAAAAAAAGTTGAAGGTTGAAGACATGATGACTAACAGCTCAAATCTAGCCAAGCTGTTTATTTAGGAAGTATTCAGCGAGTGTTTAGGCCTGTTACCCATTAACACTATATGTAGGAAGTGTGACACAGAGGTTTACAAACTGGGATTGTAGCATCCAGAAGTTTACCTGTTTGCTTCCCGGGTGGGTCGTTGTACAAGCTAGGTACTTAACCTGAATTGCTTCGGCAAACATCAGGCTGTGCAAATTGAGAATATGTAAAAAGAAAACATGCAAGTCGTCCTGGGTAAGGGCCGTCGCAAGCAAATAACTAATTATAATTAAAACGGACAACTGTTTGTCCAAGTCCTGCTCCACTGTTTGTTCCTCTTTACCAAACCCTCAGAGGTGTGGCACAGTTGGCCTGCTCCCTATCTCTGCTCCCCTGATACGTCTTCCTTCCATGCTAAAGGGGACGAATGTTGCCGGCTTTCAAGTCAAGTCACATTTGAACATGTTCAATAGCGTCTCGCACACTGCCCCTTGCTGTGGTCGCATGGCTATTTCTACGAGGGTAGAAATCCATTTGGTACCCATGGACCAAAGCAGGGGACCCATCTCAAAGTCGCTGGAGTCACGCGATTGTGGTATGGACAAAAAAAAAAGAGAAGAAGATAATTGCAGCATAAGAAAAGAGCTGTGGCAGATGGGATAACGAGTGGTGTAAATCGTGTCAACACACACACAAGGCAAACAGCCTCACATTCAGTGACAATAACAACAATACAGGGCAAAGGACAATGCGAATACACACATTAAGCAATATAAATAAATTAATCAACAGCAGTCACATCATAACCACAAGCAGAGCCATATTTGTGAAATGGTATTTTGGCCAGCGCAGTGCTGCATTACCTTCCACAAGGTCGTCGTCCTTCATTCCTTGCTGTGTCCCTACAAGAGCACGGGTGGAGGTGTCCACTGTTCCCTTTGCTGTGAGGGGGCAAGGCCGGCCCACCCCACGCCCCCCCGAACCCAAACTACCCTGTCCTGTTCTGTCCAACCTGTCCTGCCTGCTTACGTCCACTGACAGCTCAACCCCTATGCTAATGAGACAACCTACCTATAAGTCACACATAAGAGGCTTTTCACATTCAAATAAAACAGGAAAATGAGCATGTGTGTGTGGGGGGAGATATTATTTTTCAGGTCTAACACAAGATAGGAATTTGTATTTAACACCAAGCTATGGACGGGTACAGTGGTAAAGACCATTCGCTGTAGGGCTTTGTTTCTGGCGCATTCCCACCCTGACCTTTCTCCACGGCGTTTGTGTAAAACCCAAACGACGCTGGGCCAAAGGTGTCACTGAAAAATTCCTGAGCCTAATCCCCTCCTCATAAGAGGGTCTTCACCATATGTTACCCTGCCAGGGTTTTGGTCCACGAGGTGGTTCCTTAAGCCCTCCACACACAGGGCCGGCCACAGGCCAGTCGGCCAGGAAATTCCACTTGATCTGCCACACAAGTTGGACATGAACGAAAGGGCTGTGAATTTTGACTGGGGGCGCATTTATGAAGAGAAGCCATCTTGGCCTGTCTACCCTTGTGTGTTTCACACTGTAAGAGAATAGTAAGTAGTCCCCTAGTATGGTGAGTACAGGCTGTCAGGGCTGCCAGGTAAATACAATTTCACAGCCCTTACTACACTAATTAGAACGCAACCCAAAACGCAAAAAGTTAAGTTCAACTGTAAGACAGAATACTGCCATTGTCATTAAACTTGCCACCTTGAGCAAATAAGTTTTGTAAAGTACATTTCTTATGGAAATGATGAATGCAGTTCTCTCTTGCACAAGCTCTTTGATCTGGATTGTTTCAGCACATAATAAGGGATTTAAAAATGATTTAAAAAATATTAAACATTTCCATGGAGAATTTTTTAAATGTTTAAATTATAACTAGGCTATTTATAATTAAATTACATATGAAATAGTGGCACCCGTGTGGTGGTGTGCACATCATGAATGCTAATCAATACATTTAGCTCAAGAAAAGGATATTGTAAATAGCAAATGCAAGAGATGACAAACAACAAATTAATATTCCCCACACATACTGGGCTGATTAAAGGAATGTCCACCTATGTGGCACCTTAATACAGTACATGGAACAGTTTACGTATTAACTTTAGCCATAGAATGAACATCCCCTTTAAGCAAAAACAAATTAAAGATTTTGCGCAAAAAATGATTGATCATACCATGAATTAATGCACATCTTGTAAGTTGCTCTGGATAAGAGCGTCTGCTAAATGCTTCAAATGTAAAATGTAAAGATCATGCTTGAGAAGGGATTAAGAGCATTTCAAATTGGTCATGATAATAACAAAATCAGTCAAACGTTTTGGGAAATTTTAAATACCTTTTAGAAATTATTATTCCAAATTGTAAATGTTCAGACAGTAAAGATTTGCACCTATAGTACATATCCAGTTGTACAAACAGATAAAAACAAAACTAAAAAAACAGATGCAAGCCATACAAGTTGCACTGTCCTGGGGTGTCAGGCGAATAAATAATGTAAAATAACTTCCATTAGGGCATTTACACAGCAGGCCAATGAAGGAGCCATACCATTTTGTCCATCAAAAAAAAAAAAAAAAAAAAAAAGTTAACAAATCAGGGTCATGATCAACATAATTAAATTTTAATGGTGTTTACATGTTCCGAGACAAAAGGCCCTGACCTAGCCCTGTCACAGCTAATGGGTCATCAAACATTATACAGAGCAGCGAGTAATTTCTAGCAATATAAATACCCATATGCCACACTTGACCTCTTGTATCTTCTCCCAGGGCTTGGGGAAAATGCACAGTACAGCCTGCAATTTTTGCATTTGACCGTGAAGTCAAAGGTGACAGAGCAACCCAGAGACTACCTTGGCTATCTATCGAACAGAAAGAAAGACCTTATCTCTGTAGGAGACGAGGTGCCTTCTGGCCCTGAAGGTAAGGTCATGTAAGGTTATCTCTAAACTTCCCTAAACTATTCCACTCAGTCTTGCTCAATTCCCTGGATCAGCTGATATTTTAACGTAGGCTAAAACTCTAAATTGCCCTGGTTCTCACATCCTATTCCGGTCTATTCCAGGTTCATTATTTAATCATGTATTTATTTTACTGCTTAAATTAACAGACATGCAACTAGGTCAGGATGTACATTAGTAATTTTTATTTATTTTTAACATTTTTTATGTTAAGGGATGCCAAGTACTCAATTTAATAGTACACTCCTCTGAAGACCATTCAATATGAGTTTATCATAATATACTTATGGTTGTAAGCCTGGGGTTTGGACCTGGTCTCTTTATAGTGACCCTGTTTGGGGTTCAGGCTGCCCTGATATAAAACCCAGCAGCATATTGTTAGGGTTATGCAAATTGGTGTTTAGATTTGGTGACTGGGGAGGCCATGGTACTTGCTTCATTTAGCAGTGTGTATGAGGGCGTTATCATCCTGAACATAGGAACATCTTTAAGAAACAATGTTGCTCAAAATGGCTTCATATTCCTTGGCTGTAATTCTACAACGCAGAGTAATAATGTGACACAATGACTTCCATGAGATGGCTGCCAATACCATAACAGATCTACATCCTGGTCACTAGTTTGCATGCCAGTTAAAAGTGCTAATAGTTTCAACACATGAGCCCTGAGCTTCAAAAGCACAGAACAACATCTTCAGCAATTTCCTCATCACTGATACTGCACATGTAAGTTAGAGAATGTGGCTGGCTAGCTAAGAGACCCGTAAAACTGGCACTTCCTCACTGATTAACACAAAGCAGACATCACAATAAAAGGTTTCAGGTCCACAGTGCCAGGTCCACAGCGGCAGACATGTTGCACAAGAGAAAATAAAACCTATAGCTACAGGATGATGCAGAATAGATATTTCAATTGCATTTATGCACCAGATCTGACTACTGTATGCTGAAAGAAGGTGATTATACAAAGCAAGGCATGTAACAAGTCATCTCAGTTTGCTGGAACATTTCACGGGCCACCTATAGACCGGAAAAAATATGGCAACCAATAGCACCTGCATCTTGGTAGGAGCTGCCAGGGTTTGTGGGAAGGGGTGCAGTGAAGAATGTGGGGTCTTGTGATGGGGGCCTAGCGCCCCCCCCCCATTTCACAGGGCAAATGGGTGTGTCCTTGAGAACAGGCAGCTGGCTTCCAACCCCACTGTGAACCCAGCACTAAGACCAGGGTCACAGGGGCAGCTGCTTCCTCGACACAATTTGCACGCACACACACACACGCACACACACAAACACACACACACACTCACACAAATACACACCAACACTCACACACAAACCCAAACTCACACTCTCTCACACACACACACACACACACACAAAAGTATGCATAAACACAAACGCGCATACACCTCTGTCTTGTCCACAGAGCAATCTCTTTGTTCTCCCTTTCCCTCTTTGTTTACACCTGTTCCAGGGTGCCTTCACATATGCACCTATAATTCAAGCAGAACTGCAACTCTGCAGTCTTCAAATTCTGTGGAATCAAAGCACAGTTTGTTGAAAATGAAAATGGTAGTTTTCCATCTGGATTCTAGGCTGTGGTTACTGGGTAGGAAGAGCTAAGCTTTGATTCCACGTGCGAGATCAATACCTGCATAAACAGGCTCCTTGAGGAAGCCTTTCCTGCGTCTTCATGGCCATCACTTTAGAGCGGATGCTAGGCTGATCCAGCGGTCTTTAACTGTGCTACATGTGAGCATTAATCAAACAAACCGTGTCCATTGTCAGAAAATAAAGGGAGGAACTGACATCACAAGACACAAAGAAGAGATTTTCAGCAGGATTAGCAAGCAACCACCGGGCCACATCCCTGAGCTTTCTCTCGCATGTGGATGTGAAAAATAAACAGTTTCCAGCAATGAACAGAGCACATATGGATTGTTTCGTTTTGTGCCTAGGAACGGTACTGAGGTAGGAATTCACACCTCGGTGTTGACTTCAGGGTCTGAAGGCGGCCATGGGCTTCCGTACCTTCCGGGCCTGGGCATTCAAAAGAACTGGGCACAAAAGAAGCCCGATTGTTAATCGAAGCAAAAGGCCAGAATCTCAGACTGACCAGTCGGAGGGCTTTATCTGGACAGCACGCACTGTCAGTGTAAGCAATACTACTCACATTATCAATAAAGGCTTTTTCGATAGCGGGCGCATGGGGCCACTGATAGGCCTTTGCTGAGTCCTACCCAATTCCTCAAAAGAAATCAATGCGGAAATCACGTGGTGAAGCTGTTGACTTTGAAGAGGTACGACTCTGCAATATTGTTTTGTGCCGGTGGGGGGTCTTCAAAGTCACAAGGTAAAGGCCAGTCCATGTCAACAGCACCCAGCGGAGACAGGAGGGAGATGGAGGAACGGCGGGCATAGACCGACCGTCGCGAGGGCTTCCTTTCAGCGGGAGGGAAGGGATGCGCCGGAGCGGAGCCCCGCGTGCATGGCTTTGTCCGAGGCGGCCTGCTCGCCGTCCCTCCCAGGCCACAGCCAGGGTCCTTTCAGCCGCCCAGCGGCCGGCTCATTGTTGGGCCCCGCGACTCATTGACAGTTCAAAGCCCCATTCAAATGGATCAGGCCATTCTGATGGCTACTGTATGACAATGATGGAGCTGAGCGAGCCGCTTAAGACAAAGCTCCCGGAGTGCCCTCCCCTCTGAGCCACCCACTCACATCCACAACCTACATTCAGTACAACCTTTTTAAAAGAAAGAGAGATATATATATATATACACACACACACACACACACACACACACACACACACACACACACACACACACACACACACACACACAGGGGTAGACAACATAATGGATATTATAATATAAACAATATTAAATATTAATATTTAAAAAATTATATACTTATTTATATACAAATATTCCCACAAAATATTATATACAAAAATGATGGTGTCTACCCCATGTGTGTGTGTGTGTACATGCATATATGTATATATATATATACACACAAACATGCATACAGGCATACATACAGGCATACATACACAGGGGGTACATGCAATATATTAATGTTTATTAACTAATAAGGAGTGAGGCCAGCCTTTGCCTTCTTCAATCCTTAAGCCAGCTTCAATCCTTCTGTTATACAAGTTTTGATACTGTTTCCTTCAAGTTGAGACTCCAGTTCTTTGAGAGATGGAAAAGTGGTGTAAATCTACTCTGCACTCTACATTCCAGAACTTCCCATGAAGGTTCAATGATGTTTAGATTTGGTGATTGGGGAGGCCATGATGTTTGCTTCATTTAGCGGCGTGTATGGGGCGTTATCATCTTGAACATAGGAAAATCTTTAAGACACAATGTTTGCACCATACAGTGCACCTGGTCGCCTAAAATGGCTTCTTATTCCTTGGCTGTAATTCCACCATGCAGAGTAATAATCTGACACAATGACTCCCACGAGATGGCTGCCCATACCATAACAGATTCACCACCATGTTTAACAGTTGGGAACTGGCAATGTGGGTTGAAGGCTTCCTTTGGCTTTCTCCAAACATACACCCATTCATATGTAGGTAAAAGATAACTAATCAGTCCATATTACTTTCTTCCGCTGCACAGAGATCCAGGTTTTGTGCTCGTTGCACCAGGTTATGCATAGTTGCACATTGGCCCTGTGAAGCTCACAACATACAGTTTTTGATGAGACTGCGTCATGGAGGTCAAGATGTAGTTCTGTAGTAATATTTGCGCTTTTTAGCAACCATCCTGTGTGTCTGTTTATCGCTGTTGGCTGTTCCTCTTTCCTGATGCAGTTCTTCCTTGTTTGGCATATGCCGTCATGACAGTTCCCCTTGACACATTAAATCATTTTGCCGTTTTTGTGACTGACACACCTGTTATTCGGGCACCCACTATTTGACCCCTTTCAAAATCTCTTAAATCTCTTGATTTTAAAACATATTTTATAGGTATAGATAATTAGTGTTGACATAATATATAATGTGTAGACTCCTTTTTAATTGCGATTTAGTTACTTCAAATTACTAGTGCTTTTTCATTTGGTTTCCATTATTTTGTTTACCACATATATATACACAGTACCCTCCAAAGGTATTCACACCCTTGATAAATATGAGCAAAGAAGGCTGTATAAAATAAACAATACAGGTAGTGAGCTATATTGTATGCTCAAAATTGGAAAATTATATTATTATATACTAATACAATTGCTCAGAGAAAAAGATTTTGTTTAACAAGTAATATTTATTTCCCCCTCAAAAATGTCACAATTATTCAGTCATTTCAGTATTTTGTGGACCCTCCCCTCGCAAGTATGAAACTACTGTAGATACATGTACCCACACTACAAAGTCATCTTCTATAGTGTTTTATGAGATATTTCAAGATCCTTCAGATCTTTCGGTCTATGCTTGCAGTCTTCCCTCTTCAATTTAAACAGGAAAGGAGACTGAGGTGGCCATTGCTAAACAATAATTTTGTGGTCACGTAACCATTTTTTGGTTGATTTTGAGGTATGCTTGGGATATTTCAGGAAGACGAAGATCCATTTGTGGCCAAGTTTTATATTTCAGTCAGAGGGAACCAGGTTTTTTAGCCAAAATGTCTTGCTGAAGTTTATGATTCCATTTACCTTAACAATAACCCCAGGACCAGTAGATGCAAATGACCAAAGGCGGCTATATAATACACAACACAGTTAGTGTTGTGTATATTATACACCCTTCTTTGCTCATCTTTTAGAATGATGTGAATAATTTTGGAGGGTACTGTACTATACACACACACACACACACACACACACACACACACACACACACACACACACACACACACACACACACACACACACACACACACACACACACACACACACACACACACACACACACACACACACACACACACACACATATTTTCTTTTTGCAATTTAATCAAAGCTCTGCTACGACTGGAGCACTACTTCATGCCAAAAGGCTAAACTCTAGCCATCCTGTATTTATTCACTGAACAGATGGACACATTAATTTACAAGCTTTTATCCGTTTCTGTCCCTCTGCTCTTTTTGGAGTTTATCTTGACAGCTTTTTCCTGGATAAATTGTCCCTGTTTTGGCTCCTGGTTTCGGCTCTAGGTTTTCATATTCCTTTTGTTTCCCCTTTGTTTAGCACTCTGTGATAACGCAAGTGTAAAAAAAATTTGCTGTGACAAATCAATTTAGATTTTTTTTTGATTGATCGCTTTGCGCTTAAATTGTGATGTATTTTTTTTTACTTCGCGTTTGGATGAAATGGCATGCCCCTTGCCTATGGGGACTCTTTCTGAAGTAAGCGGAGACGGATCTAGATAGAACGCCCTGAGGCCCTACCAGTTGTCTTCAGCTCGCAGTAATCATTTTGGTCTTGAAGGAGCGCTTCCAGAGGCAGAGGTCATGTCAACTCAAGTGTGGATTAGATTGAGGACCAACCAGATTAGATTTAAAAGCAGCATTAGTTGTTTGGAACACTGGTGCCCAATAGATCAATGAGTTTGACCGGCTCCCGGGCCAACACGACAAACAAAACTGAATCATCCCTATTGATCATCGACCCCACCACTGTACACATACAAACAGACAGAAACAAGAGGCCTGTGCCTTGGGAAGCCGAAGGCTATCATTAGAGCCATTCGCATTACAACAATAAAGCACAGGACTGAACAGAGACGTTCCCTAGAACAGTCTGCCGTGTTTTCTCCTCGGTAATAATGCTTTTCTCTAACCCGCAGCTAGAATCTTTGAACTCGCAGGAAGAGATTAACTAATCCTCCCCTCTCTGTGTATTTGAATGGAATTAAATACGCGGGATCATTTTTCTTCTTCATCTGCCTCAAGGGTATTATGCAAAACTGCGGAGAGCTTTGAGAGAGCGCACCTCTCGCGTCGAGAGGCGAGGCTCGCTCGGCGGCGTCGGGTAATCCCAGCCACACAATGGCGTCCGTATCCGAAAAACCTGGACAGTGGCGGCCTAAATCATCAGGCCTATTTTTGGGACACTGTGGAAAAATGAACGAACACAAACACAGGAGGTATTATGGGGACCGACCCACCCCCCACCCCCCACCTCCTGCAGTAAGCTCTTGCAAACCCCACAGGAACACTAGAGGAGGAGTCTGCTCTGCGTGACATTTGATACAGACTGGAGTAAACAATACCGCCAGGGCGAGGGTGGCGAAGCTAATCAGCTACCGTTTCCCCAGGAGAAGGGGAAAGAGCGAAATGGTGCCGGATGTGCTCCCTTGGCCCCCGATACCTTCAGACCCGTTCGGCTTCAGTCTACCGTCACGGAAGGCCCAAAGTGTCCGGTAAGAAAGACTGACCGACCAGCAGAATGCAAATGGGGGCATCGCACGCACCCATTGGTGTGTGGGTGTGTGTTCTGACTGCTCCGCCTCACATACCCATTTAGCTACAGTCTGGAAGTCAGACTGACGTGTGAAGTGTCCAGAAGGAGAGTTATTGGAGAGAATAGATTCTCATAGCTTCGGGTCTAAGGGTGTGCGTTTGCACAAGTACGTACAGTATGTATGTATGAATTCCACAAATCAAATTCTACTAGTCTAATCCGTGCATGTGCAGGAGCATGCATGGGTGTCAAATGCCTTTTGGTTTCTACAGGGTTGATAATATTTCACACAAAATTATGTTTGTGCAATTAATTGGGCATGCTCTTATCTTAATATAGGTGTAGGTGAGAGGGTGAGACAGTGTAAGAGGGAAAAGACAGAGTAATCGAGTGCATTTGTGTGCGTGTGTGTATGTCTGTGCGAGTGAAAGAGAGAGCGAATGGAATACGTTCTAACATAAGAACACAATGATAAGAACAGGCCATTTGGCCCATCTAGGCTCGTCATTGTATGAGAGGTAAGGGAAGGAAATACAGTGAGTGTGAGGTTCAGAGTGTGTGTGTGTGTGCGTGTGTGTGTGTGTGTGTGTGTGTGTGCTCCCCCTGTAGGCCTAGCCTGCACACAGCACCGGGTCCTGCACACAGCTGCTCCAGCCAGGCCAAACTCACTAATTGCTCATCAGCGTAATTACGGCTTATCCGCTGGGCCTTTCCCCACGTTAATGCAAATGACACAGAGAGAGGATTACGGACTGAGCGACGCGCGCACTCACGCGGCGACAAATAACCGCTCTCGCATGCAGATGAGGGGCTCTCGTCCAATACGTGAACACATGTGCACCTACACGCACGTACACACACGTGCACGCGCGCACACACACGCACAGATCGGGACTGGACACAACGGAAAACACAGTGTGTTCATTAATGCCCATACATTTGTGCGTGAGGATGTAGAGGGCTTGGTGCCCCAGTGGATGGTGGAAAGATCACATCAGAGGCACAGTGCAAAGTGAAAGTGAAGTTTTATGGAGACAGTTGAGGGAAACGGGAGTACAGCGAGGACAGTTCAACACAGATATTACGCTGGACCATATCTACAAAAAGCAGGCTCGCCAAAAATATATACAGTACATAAATAAATACATGCCAGTACAGCTTTTTAGCAGCTCTCCAGTCGCATAGTTCAGAACAGCTAGATGCCCTCTCCTCCACAGACCAGGAAAGACCATCTTAAATACTCGGTCTTGCCTTTCTCCCCCAATTGTTCTGAAGCACCCCCTCTTTAAAGTGTCCCTTACAGTGCATGCGTGTGTGTCCGCAAACAATATTCATAATAGAATCGCAGTCTTCAGTCACCGGGCCAGGGAAAGACGCACCACAACAAACACTGGAAGAGCTGTGTGGGCTCCAGAACACAAACTATACTCAATCTGTCATAAAGCGTTCTACATAATAACCCATAATTTGCATTCTGTTAGTGTTGCGAGTGCGGTTTAACTGTGCCGTGTTTCAGAGGAGGCCTGCTAAACTCCACCCATTACGCTTTTCTTTCTGACATTTCACCGTGAGGGCGCAGACACTGCAGCGCGCTCCACACAAAGGGGATTAGGCCAGGGCATGTGGACTTCATGGGGACTGCACCACCTCCACAGGGCCCAGAGTTTAGTTCCCTGCTTCCACCAGCAGAGGGAGACAGCAGCCCAAATCCAAGATGCACATTCGGGCAGGAGAATTAAATGTGGCATTCGTGGCTCTCCTCAGTGAGGAACGACTGCCTCTTTTGTTATTCCTCAATCACATTTATGCGTGTGAATGTATTTCTTTGTCCTCACGTTTGTGTGCAGCATGTGTGTTTACACACCTGTGGTAATCTTGGTAGTATCTGGTGTGTGTGGGTTTGAAATGGAATGCGTTAGTGCTGAGAGAACAGATAAAGGACTGTTAGTGTGCGTTTGTATTGAGACCTGTGATTATGCAGCAGTCAGTGGTGTCTCTGTGGGACAGGGGAGAGAGCTTCTCTCAGCACCCCCCATATTCTCTTAATGCAAAACTGAGAGCCACTAGAGGAAAGAGGCAGACGACCAAAACATGTACCAACCTGCACAGACACTTTACACACCCAGAGGGAGGAGAGAAGGGGAACTGAGTAACCTTCCTGAAAAGACACACACACACACACACACAGCTCTCTCTCTCATCACACACACACTCCCAAACTGATAAATGCGCACACACACACACACACACACACACACACACACACACACACACACACACACACACACAGGTAAACACACACACATACAGGTAACTGCCAAAATAAAAGATAAACACTTGAATAAATGAAGTGGGTTATGGTGTGGGGTGCATTCTTCTGGCATGGTTTAGGTCCACTCAACCCCTTAGAGGGCAAGGTAAACGGCAATAAATACAAAGCCATTTGGTGGTTACCTTCATCCTATGGTGAAGTATTTCTGAAGTACATCGCTTCCAGGATGATAATGCGCCCATCCACAGGGAAAGAGTGGTCACTGAATGGCTTGATGTGCATCAAAACCTTGCTTGTGCCACATGACCAGAGACAGTTTCTTAGGTGGGGTTCCAGATCCCCCTCAAACCCCCAAAGACCACCCTGTCTTGGCATTCCACTCCTGGGAGGGACCCTCCAAATATAGCTTCTGTGTTGTTTGTTATTTGTGGCTCATGGGTTTTTGTGCATTACAAAAAAAAAAAAAAAAAAAAAGATGACATCCAGACAGTTTTTTTCTCTCAGCCAAAATCATAATGACAAGTTTCACAGACAGAAGGGAGCAAAACTCTGCAGTCTGTCTCCCCCTCTCTCTCTCCCTCCCAAGTTCTCTGACTCTCTCTCTCTCTCTCTCTCTATCTCTCAAAAGAGTGTCTGTTCTAGTCTTTGCAGATTTTGAGTCTGGAAAACTACAGTCCAACTCCTCCATTTCTTCTCCCTTTTCTCTCCCTCTGTTTGAAGCCTCTGCTCCAGTGTTCTCACCAGAACCTCCCAAAAGGGGGGTGGGGGTGGGGGTGGGGGCTGTGTTCCCACTCCCCAGCCCTCTGAGACAAAAACACCCTCAGGGGCTTCTCAGATAAATCACAGTAGAAGCTGAATTCCTGAAAGGCAGATTGGTCAAACATTCCCTCCACACACACGCACGCACACACAAACACAAGCTCCTGACCTACATTGACAGCCCCATACATGCCAAGTGGTGACACTGACAAAATACAAAAATATATATGGAATCTGTTTTAACCGAGCCATTGATTTTCAGTGCTTCAGACAAAGTGGGTGAATACCACCAAAGCTACAAGCAGTTCACAGGCCCAGAGGCGAGACGTGTTCCATGTAAAGTTCAAGTTCAGAATGTGCTTCTTCTCCACTTGTCGTCCGTGTGATAGATCGACATTCAACATTCTCCACTGATCAAGTTTCTTGGAGGGAGACGAGCAGCTCCGTCGCCCCTCCCCCTCCGCGCCCCCCCTCCTCCTCCTCCTCCTCCTCTGCAGGTGTCTCGTCACGATTTCCTGAAGGCACACATGGGTGAACAAACTCTCCTTGTTCAGCAAAGTGGGAGTTTGACCAGCGGGAACCTCTGGGTTTGTCCTGAGCTGCAGTGGAAATGTGTAGAACCCTGATTGGGGGTGACCACTGCATAACACCCACAAAAGTTAAACTGAAACACCTGCATACCACGGTGCACCAGCCCCCACTTGAAAGATCTTTCCGGGATCTAGAGAATCTGGCATCAGTTGAGAAGTAAATTATTTTATAAAAGACAACGACAATGTAGGAATGTCAAGTAGAAATTTGATGCCTGAAATCTGATGTGTTGGTCTTGGCCTTGGCAAATGGCATTTGTGGTGTAACTGAGAGGGTGGAAAAAAACAAAAGGTGTCTCTGGTTAGTTTGGTTTTAGAAGGTGTCAGGTCAAAATATATTTCTTCCGTGCGCCAATCTATGCAAGAAGTACAAACGATGGCGAGTAAATTTTCTCTGATCGGATACTTTATCCTGCTGTAACAATGAATTTTGCAAGAAATTGCACGTCGACGTGTGTTCAAAGCAACTGTGCATTTCTGTGTGTCACCGGAGAGAGACTCGACATTGTTTCCTCGTAGATTATCAGATTTTGCTTTCTAACTAACCGCTTTGTCACGTTTTAACGGTTCAATGCCCGTGTTGCCGAGAGCTTCGGTTTTTTTAGCAGCACGAGCTGCTCCTGATTGTAGGATCACGCACACACAATTCATGTTACTTCCTTCCAATATCTCTGCGTCAAATCTTAAGCTGTCGCCGTCTTTAAAATTCATCCCATTGTACTCTCAAAATTGTATTTCTGGTTGCGGGAAACGGCAACAAGAGGCGTGAGTAGAGACTTGCTGGGAAGTGTGACACAGAGCTTTCAGGGCCACCATTCATCATGTAGGCACCGAAGGACCTGTCCGTCCATCAACAGCCAAAAGATGAAAGGTAATGGCACACCAGCAGCTGCCACTCCGGTGTGCTCCTTACACAGGTCGAAGGCTGAACTTCAAATTAAAAGCTTTATCTTGGTGTGCAGGAGAAAAAGAAAAAAACAAGAGTCATTTTAAATCCATGCTTGGAATATAATGGAATGGCTCAACGTAAGTGACCAAATCCGACAATGCTTAGTGACCTGGTCGTCTGGACTGCATGAAGCCCAGTTTGCAATCCAAAACGATGCTCAGATCCTAAGCGAAGTTCTTAAGTCTTTCTATCCTCTGTATGGTAAGCACCTCCTGTGAAGTTATGAGCACACATAAATATTAAAGTATGTGGGCTTAGGCCGAATATGAATGTTTCCACTGACATTTCATCAACGGTCCAGTCCTTTTACCTTCATGTTCAACCTTTTACGTTCGACCTATCCATCGCCATATTATTGCTGGTTGCACTAACTGTCAAGATTTACCAGCTGCGAATCTCCTAAGACTCCCATTCGTCATATCAATATGAAATATAAAAAGCTAGGACAGGTGTATTATATAACTATTACATGGTCATCATTCATTCATTGCTTTTGGGGAATCCCTCCTGTCAGTTTAAAGAAAAAAATAATAATTTCAATTAGTTGTTCTTTGTCCTCCACTGATCATGGCATTATGACAGTCAAAACCGGTCAGGCCATTCTGCTCCCGCGCACTCCCGCCCCCACCCCTCTCTCTGCCCCCCTCCTCATTTTCACTCCCGCCCCCTCTCCCCCTACCCCTACCCCCTCTGCCCCCTCCACCCCCTCTCGCGCTCTCTCCCTCCCTCTCCTCCTTTCTGTCCAGCCCTCCTCTCCTTGCTCCAGAACTGTCAGATCACATTAGCTCCTCTCACGCTCACCGCCTGCAGAAATAACAACCACGAACCTCGCTGTACAGCCCGATTCTCCTGCTCTATTTATCTTCTGACAAAACACAATTTGTTGGGAAAATTCTGATGTTATTTTATTCATTGCCGTGTCCCTCCACTTATACAACGTGGCCCACTAAACAAAAGAAAACTTTTACTGGGCGGATACAAATTTGGCGATGGTGCACACATCGTTATTAATGTTGAATGTTAGCGTTGGCTTTAAATCGGGCTAATGCACGGTCGTCTTCAAAGCTCTTTTCACCTGAATCCGGGGTGGGAAGACTGGAAAAGAAATGGAGAGGCAAGGGGAAAAAAAACAAACCCGAAATGTTTCTGATATCATTACAGTCTAAAAATAGCTCCCCAAAAACTGCTCATTATGGATGACAAACCTACTAATTTGGTGTGCTCAGCACAGTGCTGGATTTAGAGACCTTGGGTCTGGCTCAGTAAGACGCGAGGATATGACTGTAGATGAAGAGTGCCCCAGGAGGCCACTGGGTTTCTCCTCTTCATCTCCTGCTTTTCCTCATAGTCCCCCACTTCCACAGCTAGGTTTGCACATACATGTACCAGGCATTTTTATGTGTATGTCTGTGTGTGCGAGCATATTTGTGTCCAACACCAAAAAACATTTAAAATCTCAGCAGTACTAAAGCAGTAAACAGTTTTTCCAAAGAGTCTTGGCTTTGCAGCGGGCCTCACACCAAAGCAAAAATATGCTCTGCAAAGTGATTTTTTTCCAGGACACTGGACATCCATCCCAGACACGCTACGGACGCCCGGAAAGTTCAGGAGAGACGATCCGAACCATTTGCGCTGTCGTTTTCCATCTCTGGGCAGTCGCTGTCAGCAGCAGAAACAGGACGGCAGTCAGAGGAGTCCTGAAATGAACCAGCGGCACAGAACACACCCTGTTCTCCCTCTGAGCGACAGCCTTTTCCCAGTCACACCCAGTAGGCCCCACGCAACACTGACAGCCGGATTGCATCACATCAGCCTAATCAGAAATCACCTACGGTCACACCTTTCCAATATCATTAGCGGCGTGCCTTTGGCTATTTATTTATTTGGTTTTGTGGGTAATGGTTAGGGAGCTGGCATTGGAGGACTGCAGCAGGTCAGGCACAGCTACTGAACCCCTCAGCAAGGCTCAGTATTTAACTTCCACAGTTCAGTACAGATCCTACTGTAGTAATGGAAAATATGGACTTAAATAGTTATGTTAGGTGTCTTGTGCAAGGGTGCCTGCTCTGCAAATTATTTATATATGTGTGTGTGTATATATGTGTGTGTTTTTGTGTGTGAATAGACATATATAGAAGGTGGGTGCTACCCATGAGTGGTGGCTGAGGTGAGTCACCCACCCACCCAATTTTCATTGTAAAGCACTTTGAGACCTTTGAGAGGCTATATAGTTTATTTTACTTGCCAATATGGTTTATTTTACTGGCCAACTACAACCCTCATTGAGGGCGTTGCGGTTAAGTGTTCCCCGCGTCTCTGGTCCCGGCCGTCCCGGCCATCCCTCTGTCTGTCTGCTCGGTTGGCCTACTCTTTTACAAGGAAGGAAAGGGCAGTGGAACCCAGTGCACAGGTTTTTACAGCGAGCTCCAGCACGCTCTGTGATTTTAGCTCTGAAATGACAGACTGCGTCTCACAGGCATATGGGTGGGGAGTTAATGACATGTTACAGTGCCCAACGTGACTATTAGCCAACCCTCTCAAGCAGGAACTAACAATAAGGCTACCCTGTTATTAAAGGCCATGAGGCCTCTAATCAGGTGCACAGCACCCCCGGCCCCCTCCCCGATTTACATGAAAGAGCGTGAGCTAGGACAGGGGACGCCAAGGCAGGACGGCCCGACCACTTTGAGGTGCGCATCGCCCCAACTCCCAGCGGAAACCAAAAAACAAATCACGTCGCTGCCAAAAAACAAATCACGTCGCTGCCCCCCCCCGGCCTGTGACGCATTTCTGCGACAGTTTGGGGAGCCTTCCAGCCACATTCCAGAAACGCTTTCTGGTAAAGAATGTCAAAAACCCTGTGGCGCACGTCTCTACTGCTGTATCGCTGTGCTGATCACACCCAGTGCTTTTTTCAGCTAAATACCTACCTGTCTGGACTGTGGCGTGCACATGTTGCACAACACCACCTGGCCTGAACACACACCACTCCACATGGCCACTCAGTCCTCCTGTTTGCCTGCTCGTACACTCGGATCGCCACTTTATTGTTAAGACTGCATTCAATTAAATTGGCAGGAAAATGGCAGAATACAAATACAACAATTTTATATGCTGCCCGGTTGATGTATTTTTGCACACCTTTTACAGCATTACAGTTTCTCACCAAATTAGAACACGTCAGACTTTTAAATGGACCAGTGCACTGGCGAAAAAGACGATTTTAATCTGACAGTTTTATTAAAATTTAGATTTTGGGAAACAAGGCTCCATTTAAAATCAGTGATGAAAAGTTTGTTTGTGTGTTAGCAAGGTACAGTTAAAGTCACCCAGTTAAACAATGCTGGAAACTGGAACCCACTGCAACACACAAAGCCATTGTTTAGAGCCATTATTTAGATCCAAAATGGCAGCGACCGCTTTAGAAACATTTTTGTACCAGAGTCATCTGGAGGAGAATATATTGCACAACCGAAAGCCCATTGAGGTGCATTGAAAGAACCTGATGTGAGCTCTGGCCAATGTTGCAATAACACTGTTTTTTTTGTTGTGTTATTCACTATATCACATCACATTTGATCTATATTAGGACTTGTGATAATCAAATATCCTTTTGTTTCAAAATTTGCCAAAAAAACTAGAAATTAGCAGGTGGTGCACTTACTTTTTCACAGCACTGTATACAGGTAACTGACAAAATAAGGGTGTTGGGCCAGCATGAGCCACCAGCACAGCTTCAATGCACCTTGCCATGGATTCTACAAGTGTCTGGAACTCTATTGGAGGGATGCAACACCATTCTCCTACAAGAAATTCCATAATTTGGTGCTTTGTTAATGGTTGTGGAAAATGCGGTCTCAGGCCGTCTCATTTCCATTCAGTGACCACTCATACCCTGCGGATGGGGGCATCGTCATCCTGAAAGATAGCACTCCCATCAGAATAGAAATGCTTCATCATAGGATGAAGGTCATCTCTCAGAATGGCTTTGTATTTATTGGCATTTAACTTACCCTCTAAGGGGTTGAGTGCCAGGGAAATGCACCCTACACCATTACACAGCCACCAGAACCCTTCATTAATTCAAGTGTTTCCTTTATTTTGGTAGTTACCTGTACACACACACACACACACACACACACACACACACACAATTATTATTATTTAATAATATTATTACAAAAATAAGACTTGGCTTAATTGAAGCCCTGTGTATTTCTATACTCCCATTGTATGGTTTCTTGTGATTATTTTTCCAGACTGAAAAATCATGGTTAATGCACAAAAAGGATTGAAAAAAAAGACAAGATACAAAGTGAAAGGGGAAATAGCGGTAGAAATTGGTATCGAGTTTGCAGAAGTCAGCATGGTGCTGCAGAACTCGAAGGCATGAAAGTGTGAGAAAGAGATCGCTCTCTGTGTGCAATTCCCCACAGTGATTCTCTGCATTCAGAGCGAACCCAATAGAACTACCCCTAGAGAAGCCTTTGAACCTCTCACATAATTACAATACCCGCTGAAACGCAGCAAAAAAACGTTCGTTAAGGTCATCTCGCAGCAAGGCGTCTGTGAGGTCCTTATCTTGAGATAGCAACGGTAATGTTCTCAGGGTTTTTGACATTCTCGCACACTTACGCTGCGATGACTACTTAATTTGATATCTGGCCAACAGCTAGTTTGGTTCCTTTTTTCCTTTTCTTTTTTCATAAGATAGGTCTCCCTCGGAATAGCAGATATTGTTACTGTTACCATTTCGTTGCTCTGGTAATGGTTCCTCATTTAGAGGCATTTTGTGGAAAATAAATCAGTCAGGAAATGCATACAAATCTGCTACGTAGAGTCAAGGTAACTAACAGTAGGTTTAAACCCTCAAATGATGCCAAGATTGCATTTACAGTGCAGTATAAATCAAATGTGCAAACTGTGGTGAGACAGAAAAAAGGTGATTACGCTGGTACACCATTAAAATGATCCTGCAATAGATCTTGCAGCAGTAATCTCTGAAGCGAATCCATTTCAGTCGATACTTTATGAACCAAATGAGCCAAATTATGAACAGAAATGTTAACACCAAAATACTCACTAGCCTTAAACACATGTTAGACCGCTCTCATCGGTGATGTCCATTTGTCACAGGAGGCAAACTGTAGCAGACCTGAAATCGGGCTGGGGGAATAATGAAGGGAGTCTTTCCCCATCTAGGCGCACAGGAGACTCCAGGGGTCTTTGGGTGGCTCTGATGGCACCAATAAATCTCATTGGTTTTCAGCTAGGAGCCTAAAAATGTAAAGTGAATCGTTGTCCCCATCCCTACCCATTTCATCCGCAAATATAACTAAGCCATATTTTGGCATTTTATTTGTGTTTGCCTAAATTGTTCCAAGGTCATTTCTTCACAGAGAGAGGCCCACGAAATAAAATTCTGACTTGCTTGATTGACTGCTTAATGGACTGAATCAAATAAAATGTACCGAGAATTTAAGCCTGCAAGCGAGTTTTGACACACAAGCGTGTAAACAAGGCGTCCATTCATTCGCCCCCAGAGAACTGCCGGAGAACACCAAGAGACGCACATTCCATTCTTCGGTTATGCCACCGAAGCGTTCACCCGTTCACCCCCGTCATTTCCCCCGGCCGCAGGGAGAGCAAGGGCTTATTTAGATGCGGCTTAATTTGACAGATTGGAACATTGGGTTAGGCAAACTCACCCTAACGCTAATGCATTCTGGGACCGATGAGCGCTGTGACATTCGATCGAGAGGACGACGGGGTTAACTTTTGGACATATTTATCCATGTCAGCGATCACATCACGGACATCGGCGCGTTGAGAAGTTGCGCTGACACGCTTCCCCTGTAACCATCGCGAGGAAAGAACCAGTTCAGCCATCACGGGGGTCATCTTCAGACATGGCTTTGGGTTTACCCTCGTCAAGGCTCTCGGTATAACTGCGCAATCATCGACAGCTCGCATTGGCTGCGATGCATTCATTTCTTTGCCGAGACGGAAAAACCGAAAGACAAGAGCGTACAGTTGCCCTACTGTAAACGAACGCCGCGCGTGCATGCTTGGCAAAACGATGAGATGAGTGATAAATCTGTTTATGGGAATTAAGTGAAGAATGAGCATGCAGATGGGATTACGGTCTGTTCAAACAGCTTCATTTCCCATCTGTCTCATTCCCATCCCCCCCCACCCCTCCATCTCTGACGTTTTTTAAATTGTGGCTCCACGAACAGACGTACTGCATAACGTGTTTTCCCCCACAATACAGAACTACTACATATCGGTTTTCTCTTGAATTAAAATTTGTACAAAATGTATTAAAACAATAATAATAATGAAAATGGGATAGTTCGAAAAATTGGTTTCTGTGAGGGATTGGAGTGTTTTTTTTAGGCAGTGAGGCAAAGGGAAGAAGAGTAATTTTAAGAATTTGTTCTTAATGGCTTGCCTGGTTAAATAAAGGTGAAATAAATGTCAGGATATTTTTATGATTGTCATTTTTCATTAGGAATGCAAAATTATTATTCAGTTTCCTTAATTTATTTAAACCATTTCTGATGCAGTGATGGCAGCTCTTTATGCTAAATCCAAGACAAAATTAGGTATGCCGTGTCCTGTCTTTATATGGGTTAGCATATCACCCATTTTCAGGGGGCTTAAAAATTCAGTTCTTCAATGAATTCCACTTATTCCATCAAGCAATGTAGGGCACATGTCTGGTGATGGTTCTAGAACTGACTGAATTCTATGCAAATGTGTAATTTTCATACATGAGTATTCATAAGAATTCTGCCCACTTGGTTGACATGTGTAATAATTCCCTGGTATTAACCATCCATGCAGCTGTCTTTTGGGATATTGTCGTTAAAACAACTGCAACAACTTAATCCAGATAGGCATTATTACTAGTTTTGAAATATAACACAATATTTTGCCAGTTTATAAATGAACGTTTGAGTTTTTCATTAATTCCAAATGACTAGGTTGACAAACATCTGGTAGACATGTTCAAATAGTTCTGTAATCCTTTGGAAAGGACATCAATGTTCCCACTGTGACTAAACAGTAGGTATTTTCATATTGGAAGACATGGAAAATCACAGCATTATACAATTATTTCAGACAGGGTATGTAATTTGCGTTTTCAAAATACTACATAGAAACACAATTGTGTATTAAACTCAATTTCAAAGAATGCTTCAGCAATAATTGCCAAATATATTATAATGTGTATTGTTTTGTAAGTCAGAGATACTTCTAAAAATTATTCAACACAACATTAGAATTCAGCAGAATATTGCTACTAAAATGTTAAAATATCAGTGCCACAGACCACTCCCATGTTTACTGTATGGCCTTGGTAGATAGATTTCATTCATATTTATATATATAATGCAATTTGTTGTATATTGTCAAAGTAAAGTCAGATTTTTTAGGTTTATGAATGGTGGAGCACTTCAGAACAAATATGTATTTATCCTGCTTACCTAAATGATTTTCACTCATTCCATCTGCAAGAAAAAAAGAGAGGGGGGGGGGCAGAATTAATACAATTTCAAATCACTTACATAGACACCAAGAGCAGAGGCAGTAGCAAACTCAATAAGAGGAAACTGTACTGTACAACATGAGCTTCGAATCCTTGATGGGAAATGAACACTCAAATGAATGACGACAAAAACGGAAAAAATGGCCGAGGGGTCGTGGGGTTCGTAAGGCGAAACTGAGAGAGCACATGGAAGTGGTTATCATTAGGATCCACAGCATCATCCACGGGCCATGCCCTCTGCTCATAAGACAAACAAACGTCCTGGACCACAGCTGTGGAGAGGGCCTGGGAGCAGGGGTGGGGGGGGGGGGGCAGACATGGCGCTGATGGACACACAGGGAGATCAAGTGAAGGGGGGCCGATGTTGTGGTTCTGTGAGCAATGAGGCCAAATCGCACCGCCACCACAACCGCAACCGAAAAAAAACAGGACTGGCATTCCCATCACAGCACCTTAGCATGTACGGTATAGCTGCACTAGGCATAACGGTGACATTATAGACAGATATTTTTAAGGTGGATATGACACATCCATTTTAGCGATAGTAACACGCTTTTTGGTGCTACATCACGGAGCAAATATTTAGCCTATAAAATTTGTGTGTGCTTTGACACAATGTAAAGCCAAATCTTTCACGTTCTAATTTAGCGGCAAATTATCCCGTTTAGCCTACAGTAGGCTTACTCTCACTCCTTTCCAAACGTTTTGTGCTTCCTGTTATATCCCATACCATGCTCTTAGTTCTTGTAATGTATTATTCTACTAATAGGGCCACCATACTCTAGATGTTGCATCCTAACATAAATATAGATAGATAGCAACCAGCTAAATATCTAACAATGATGCCAGTGCCGTTATTGTCACTCATGATAATACTGATGGCAGTCGTCGGTGTAAACAAAATAGAACAACTTTTTAGAGCTTGTTTTTGCTACTTTAAAACAACTTGTTATTAAACTGAATGTTTAAACCGGTGACAAATACCATTTATTCCTACCCACAGCTTTGTGACGGTTAAAGTTAACATAGCAGCCAAACTGGCTACCTCAGAAAACAGTCTCCAAACTCCAAACTTGAGGCTTAAAAATAAGTTATCTGGAACCCCTTGGCCTAGCTCAGTTCACCTGTCTGCAACGAGAGTGGCTAGCTGAACATGTCCGGGCCTGCTGGGAACCACAGCTGTACGTTGTAAAGCACACACAAACCACGTCTTACCGCGGTGCACCTACAGAACACACAGACCACGTCTAGACCAGGTCTTACTTCAGAGCTATTATAGGAAACACAGAACAGGTCTAGACCTGGTCTTAGTTCAGTGCACATACAGACCAGGTCTAGACCAGGTCTTACACCAGTACGCTTATAACACACACATACCAGGTACAAATCAGGTCTTATCACAGTGCACCTACATCATATGTAAACAAGGTCCTACAACAGCTGGAGGAAGTGGAAGGCAAGACCCAGCTGTGCTGGAGCCAATAGCACACGCACATGCACACGCACACACAAACACACACGAGAGAAGCCTCCACAGGAGCGCTGTGGTATACCTCTCAGCTCTCGACAGACCTGCATCAAATTCACTCTGCTGGAACGCAGCGTGCCCAGTCCCCTCCTGGGTAAGCACTTAATACTCTCGCTGATGTAACTCAAATACCGCCGCGTGGAGAAGGGCCCGCGTCACCGACTTCGTGCACAGGTGAGAGATTACAGCGTGGAGCGGGGAGGGGGAGTCACAGCTGTAAGGATGGGGAGCGGAATGGAGGCCAGCGGAGCTCAGGGAGCAGCCCGCAGGCGCGTCCGGATGTGGGGCTCAGAGCGTGGCGGAATGCAGGTCACACGGAGAGACTCAGCATCGGTCACGCTCCAGTGGGCTTCCTGCTCACCTAGAGCCGCTGGGTCAGCCTGAGCCCACCCTGGAGGCACTCTCATGCTCACCGTCACACCATCTAGCACTGCTATTTCACACACTCACATACACGCACACACGCACACACGCACGCACGCACGCACGCACGCACTCACACACGCACTCACGCACACACTCACGTCACCCTGCCATCTAAAAGGCAGACTGTATGACACTTCAGGTATGAATTTTACACAAAGTACAGTGCAAGGCAAAGATTATTGTTTAAATAATAACGTTATTTTTTGTGCTATTTTTCTAAACATCACTGTACTTTAGAAGCATCTAAGAAGCATCACATTAGATTTTAATCACTGGTTAGCATTCACTAGGTAAACACGGTGGATAAGCCTAATTCAATCAGTAACTACAAAAAAGCAGGTGAAATGCCCCCTGGGCTGGGCTGGGGGGGGGAGGGTAATAAGAAATGGAGGCGGGTGAATTGGGACAGGGCCGCGTGAGTAAACAGCAGAAATGAAAGGGCCAAGTTGGGACCCTCTTGATTTAATTCACTGTAATCAAGTCTCACCCCGTGGGAATGGCTTCTGCCCTTTGCACATATTAGCTCCGAGGCGAACATGGTAACCCTTCCAGAGAGTGGGCGAAGGCTGTGCCACAGAGCGTGCCCTGACAATCTAATACACTGTCCTGCCCAACGCCAAGAATAGCCCAGCCTTAAAAGGCAGAAATGTTGAGATCACTCTAAGAGGGGGGGGGGGGGAAGAAAAAAAGAATTAGGACACAGCTGTTTAGTACTGTGGGCTACAACTTAAACTCAATATGTCGTGGAAAATTAAATCAGAAAACGGCATATATAGTGTGGTGACCAGCTTTGCACTTCAAACGGCATGTTGCGCTGATTTCAAGCCAAACAGCTCTTTGTTTGTTTGTTTGTTTTTTCATCCAGCCACATACCCAAGTTAAAGCACAATGGAGGAGAAATGACAGACTGAGTGAATATTAAATGGAACCAGATAAATAATGGAGCCATGTGTATAAAATATAGATGGGGACCGCTCCTGCTGTGCATGCATCCACTTCCCCGCAAACAAACAGGGGAAAAAACAGCGGAGGGATGTGGCCAACAAACGAGTGAGCGGAGGATGGGAAGAAGAGAGGATGTGGTATTTATTTATCCATCTATCCATCTATTGTACTGGGCTGTGAGTCTAGTGAAGCAAAATGGCACCGTCGCACGTCCCCAAGCTCCTCTGCGCCGATCTTAAGCGCCCCCTTTGTGCTCGGGCAGGTGAGCGGAGCCGTGACTGTGGCCGTGCGTCGGGCTGAGTCTGCGCATGCGTCCCTGTGTGCACGCGATGCCCTGCTTGAGCCCTCGTCGCCGAGGGAGACGCCCGCGACGGTTCCCGCTCGCGTCACCATGGTGACTCAGATCCAGATAGGCCTCTGCAGCAAGGCCCCCTCTCCCCGGACTGACGGGAGTCCAGGAAGTTCACAGACCTTCCGGGAAAAGGACACAGAGCCAGCACGGAACGCCGGGCAACAACGCACCGAACACCGCTGCTGACGTTCCACTTCGTCTTTCGCCAGAAAACTTTGCGTGGAATCGGCACATTTTATTTTCAGCAGATGACAGCTCCGAATGAGAAACATCTAGGTTACCTAGTAACCCAGTGAGTGTCTGTTCCTTAGTCAGCCCTGTTTTAAACAGTGCAGAGCAGAGGAGAGGGGAGAAGAGAAGAGAGGGGAGGGGAGGGGCAAGAAGGGAGGGGGTGGGGTGACCCAAGAGAAAGTCTCCTACTCAGACCTTCACTCTGTGACTGTGGGCTAAAAATACCCCACTTCCTGTTCAGCAAGCCTGGCTTCCCCCAAACGAGTTAAATCATTTAAGGCCCTCACAGAAGGGGAAAAAAAGCCATTAACGTGTCTCCATGGCAAAGCCGGGTTTTTTTTTTTTTTTTTTGTCTTTACAGTAGCAGTGTACTGCAGCTCGCAGATAGTGCTCTGGGGTTACACAGGCCCGCTGCTTTATCACATCAAACCAAAAGAGAAAAAAAAAAACTCACAATAATGCACAAGCCTTATTTTGGTTCACACGCAACTGTCAAGATTTGAAGGAAATCGTTAAGACAAGATTCCACAGAGAGCCACGCACACCCCCACAGTGCCGGACATCGTCCAAAGGCATCGATAAAGAAAATTAGCGCTGCAAATGCGCAGGCTCAGGAGGGGATGCATTTCTGGAGCTTACACTAATGGTCAGATTAGATTACAAAGAGCGGGTCTAAGGGGACCGGCCTAATGACTGACCACCGAAATAATAATTAGGATTGATGCGGTAGCAACTCAAGTGACTAGCCTGGTTGTGGAAAAAGATTTCAGTGTTTGGTTTCATTTTTTCAATTTTTTTTTCAATTTAACCCAGATATATACAAATAGAAATGTATCAAATCGGCTTTAGGGTTTTTGTTAGATGGGCAAGAAATCTATATCCCCCGGTTTTATCATTTTGAAAGAAACAGCATAGAGAAAGCTTCACCCGAAGATGACGTCACCTGGTTTAATGTGACCCATTTCACAGTAATGCAGTGAGGCATATTTCCAGGCATCCCAATGTTTTTTTCCCTTTTTTTTTTTTTCTTTACACCTTTCATACCACACACCTTTAGGAACCCGCCTCCGTATATGAAGAGCTTTGCGGCGCTGAGCGCCGAGCGGTATTCAGGTGCAGGGCAAGGTGCGGGAGAGAATGTCTGCCCTCGGGCCCGGCGTGTCCAGACACACCTCTTGTTTGGTCTAGCTCTCCCGTGTGTCGATAACACCCGGCAAGAGGGCCCAGGGAACAGCCTGTACCCTTCACTCTGCATCCAGGGTTCCCCCATCCGCTGTCCCCCACCAAACCCCCAATCCCCAAACCCCAGGCGCCTCCAGGGTTCAAGTGCGCCAGCCAGAGGTGAGCGGCGCCGGGGCCGATACTGACACTCGAACCCGGTGCTCCCAGCCCCCTCCACCCTCCCCCAACCCCTTCAGAAATCCCGCCGAAGTTCAAAGAGCCAGGAGCAAGATACCAGGCCCGCGAGATCAAAGCCCCGCACCGCCTCATCCACCCGTGCAGCCCCAATTCTATCCGTTCCTTTTTTCACCGCTTTGTAGATGGTTAACTCCTCGAACGCCAACAGCCTTCCCGCCGGCTCTCGTTCCTCAGTCCCCGCGGCTCCGGAAGGGTGCGGGGCAGCAGATCGATCGCGGCGGCTTTCTAGAAACGAGCCGTTCGCTTTGTTCAAACTCGATCGGCTATTGGCTTCTTTATTTATTTATTTACTTACATTTCGTTTCAGTGGGGGAGGGGGGCTAGGACCTGATGAGACAAGGTCAATTTCAACTTACCGGAGTGCTCCGATGGTGGACCCCGGGGGAACCTCTGCGCATTGTGTGGATAATTGCGTGGGAGGCAGGGTCTGGGATATTCAGATTATGAGCGAGGCCGAGGCCCCCTCAGCTGGAAGCCGTGGCAGATAAAGGTCGTCTCCACAAAGACGCGGCCCCGCTTCTCGAGCAGGGATGTACAAAGTCGGGTCCCGGAGGGCCACACGCACGCTGGATTCTGCTCAGATCTCTGCTCTTAATTGCCTAATTATCCCCTCCATTCACTCGACTCAAATCATTTAATATATATTTTTTTTTTTTTTGCTTTCCAAATGACAAATCACAGCTGATGGGTTTGTCATTCGCAACGCCCTGTTCTGAAGAACTATTTTTACCGCGGTGTATTATTTCAGGAGGTGCGTATTCGTACATGATCGTCCTGTCAAAGCGCTCGGATGATCTGAGCCGGGGGAAGCGGCTGAGCTGCAGCCGTAGGTGCGCGCGCCCCCTGCGAACGGAGCCGATGCCTGCGTGCGGGAGGGCCGGGGAGGCGCCGTGTGGACGAGCGGCTCCGCTCTCCGCTTTATGGCGCGGCGCGGCGCAGATCAGAGAGGGGCTGCAGGACCCGTCTGGGCACGGAGATCAAAGCGCGCTCAGACGCTTCCCCCGCAGTCTGCAGTCTGCAGTCCGCCCCGGCAGGGCCCAGCTGCTCTGCCCGGCCAAACTGCGAGTCCTGGGTGTCACATGGGAAGAGGCAAACTGCTGTGGACCTTAAGATTGTACAGGGCTGGCATGGAAAACGAGCACTTTGTGAACAGGGGCATATACTGCTCAGAGAATGCCTGTACAGCCAACAGGCCCACATCTGCACCACTCCGAGACATGACATATGCAGGCTCCCCACATATACACACACACACACACACACACACACACACACACACACACACACACACACACACACACACACACATACGCACATAGACATGCACACATGCACACACATACGTAAATGCACGCACACCTGACACATGTACACATATGCACATACGCACGCACACACACACGGCATATGCACATATGCGCACATATGCGCACATACGCGCACGCACACACAGGCACATGCTCACTTAATGATGGGGCATGAAGGGAATATTGCGTGGTGGCCATGTCCTGGCTTAGTGACAAACTCAAAACAAAGCATGGGACTGTAACCTCAGAGAGGTGGGCCTTGATAATCGCTGCTGTGCACCGCCAGGGTGTGGCTACTGCCCTCCAACCTCCAGGCCAACATGGTCAGGAATCAGCACCCTCGCACACATATGTACACTCCACATACTCAAACACATGTAAGGCATCAAAATCTGAAATGGCTCCTTAAATTAAACACGAATATTTGAACTAATAGCAAATTTTCCAAGTACACAAATAATCATTTGTCACGGATTTTCAAGCACGTACACTCCATTACTCACAAGCTGTAAGGGTTCTGCATAAGAAGAGAAAATGCGCTTACTGACTTGTTTGCGGTCTAACTACACAAATAATCATGTACCAAGATGTCATTTTTTTTCGAGTCGACTGGAGCTCATAATGAGGATGAAAACGCGAGCCGAGCTTTCTGGTGCATTTGAGCGAGTTTGCGTTCGATCACAGAAAGAGAACAACACTCGTTTACAAGGCTAACACGGCATCTAATCTTTTCTCCTCTCCGCGCACAGCGTGACGGCGGCAAGATCAGAACCTGCCTGCCTTTCTCTGCGATCTACACCGGGCAGAGAACTACATGCCGGTGAAGCCGGCGTGTTCGCAGTGCAGTTCGGTTATGGAGCACACCCCCCCCACCCCCAATATTGCTGCAGGTCTATGAGGCACAGCCCCCGTGTTATATAAAAGTCCTATTTCGCAGCTTTAAAAAAAAATATTGCCACAACTGGCAGAGCAGCAAAATGACCTAGTTTCCCAGTGGCCCAGAAAGTGCAGAGATAATTCCCAAGGTCTGGTTCAGACGGGCTGATGGGCGCAGACCCCAACTGTCCTGCATGATTAAAGGCGATGTCACAGCTCAGTGGAGACCCGTCTTTCTCAGCCACCCTCGCGGCACATCGCTACATGACCGAGCGATTGCAGGGACGAGGGGGGGGACGGGGGGACGCTGCACCAACCCCCTCACGCACACGCACACACTCCAGAGGAAGGGCTTTTCGATTACATAGAATGACACCTATTCTCTGTAGCAGGTGAGGCCAAGGGGGCGGGGGGGTAATATATTGGGGGTAATATATTGGGGGGGGGGGTCTGGCAGTTATAAGCCATGACGCACAATCATGGCGGCGTGCGGCGCGTGCAGAATGGAGCGCGTAGCTCCGCCACAGGAAACGCACCCAGGAAACGGCCCCGGCTCGGCCCAGCCTCAGAAAGGGCAGGCTGTGAACAGGCAGGTCTCGGGCCCGCTGGCTGCCGGGCGAGGTCAGGGAGGCCCCCAGGTCTTCGTCCCGGTTCAGCTGCACATGTGGGCATGGCTGCAGGAGGGGGTGTCAGGCAACGTTAGCCTCAAAAGCTGCGAGACACTCCGGGAGAAGAAAAACAGCCAGGAGACGAAGAGGCGCTGGATCCTTGACAGGTCGCCGGGCCGCCGCTCGAAGCGACTTGTCAGGCCCGAGATCTCCACCTCCCTTCCCAGAATCCCACAGGGCAACGCCTGGGCGAGCCTCCGCGCACAAAAAAGCACACCCATTTCTAAAACAACAGGCCATTTCTCCAGCCAATCAAAGCGTCCCAGGCAGAAACGGACAAGGGCGCTGGATTCTTTCCTCTGAACATCCTTGTTCTCTGTTACCCACATCTGTGTACACAAGGAATACACGGTGTTCCTCCCTGAAATAACACACCTTCTGTACGAGAGTCCGCACTGTGACAAGTGACAGGTAGGGCAAACGCGGATCGCTATTTTTCTGCTATCGTTTCATTAAACAATCATGTTTGTTCGCCATTTAGCACACCATCATCTTCACGGCAGGGAATGGCTGATGAGAATACAGCCAGTACCGAATCCGTAGTCCCCTGTCCCTACAGAAGCATGTATACATCTTAATAACATTCAACAGCCTTTCCTCAGGAGTCATACGGCCAACCGCCACGGCCGATTCACGTGGCGCCGGGAGGCCAAACTACAGGCTTTCCAACATCATTTTATTACACCTCGACCAAGGTAAGGCGAGACACAATTTCCTACTAGAAGAGATAACATGGGGAAAAGGGTTTGCTATGATGTGGAGGAAGGTGCAATAGACTGTAAAGCCAGTGAACTATATTATGATTTATTTTAAAAGTGCACATCGTAAGAAAAGCCAATAAGGGCACGTGTACAGAATGTAATAAGGGAATACAGTTCCTTTTTACAACTCGAGACACATCAGCCGATAAGTCTCCTCTTTTTTCTTTTAAATACAGCGACTACAGAATGTTGAATTAAGTAGACCCAAACCGGCCCGCCCCTCTCACTCAGGGGCTGGACACCTTCGCACAACGGACCGTCTGTTCCCTCCGCCCCAGAAATATGCCTGAGAAATATCTGCTGAGAAACAGACACCGCCTATATGGGCCTTGTCACTTCTTGCCTGCCCCCCTGGCAGAGCGAACACTTAAATAATGAAATATTTAAACATCGCGTGCACTGCGCCTGACCTCATACCGGAGTCCACATTAGTACACTCCGCTACACTGTGACAGCAGGTGTCCTCGAGATCCAGGCCAGCTCCGAGGCTACGCGCTGGGCCTACACCCGCTCCCGCGCGCGCATCTGTGCCGCAGCGCCGGAACATTCTCCGCTCGGCGAACGGATGCGGTCACCCCGTCACTGCTGCGACGGACCGTGCCGTCACACCGCATTCCAGGAGGAGGAAGACAAAGATGCACTCAATAAATAAAAAAATCATGTTGAAATCAGCGGCTTACCACATCTCACTGCTTTTTGGCAATTCGTTAAAATCCACGCAATGTTTCGGGGCAGATTGGCCCATCTCATTGCATTGTTCATATTGTTCTGCAACCTAAAAATCTGAAGGTATCTGAGAGGCCGAGTCTCGACACGAATAAGGGTGAAATGGAAGAGGGCAGAACGGTTAGCGGAGGAGAACGCTACGCTGGGCAGGAGGACCCGTGGCACGAACAGCGCGCCACAGTCAAAAGTCATCTCTGATTACAGCACGCTATTAAACAGCCTTCATTTGCATTAGTGTACTGCTCTCGTCAGCACATGCACATTATAACTGCCCCGGGTATAACCGTACAACCGCACGCAGAGTGGGGCACTGGCTACACTGGGCATGCATGAGTGTCTAATAACATAACGAACTACATAAAGAATGGGATTTCACTGACCAGAAAGTATTCAAGTTACACAGTAGGCAACAATTATTCTATTCAGCGCCGATTTGGCTCAGACAAACGAACGGAATCATCTGGAGGTGATTAGGCCCGCGTGCGGCACGCGCAGATTAAATTCTGCCGGGGATCTCGGACGTGATTTCAGATCATTACATGAAGAGAAGAGCAACAATCCCCTCAAATGTCAAGTGTTATTTGATATTTTCAACACCGGTCCCACAATCGCCCTGTGAGAGTCCGGCGCTTCTGTGCGGAAATTGTGTCGGAGACGAGATGAGACGAGGTAGGCCGCCAGATGCTGCCCGATGCAGCGGTCAGCCGGCTCGCCGGAGTGGACACAGAACAAAAATGGGGTGGGGCCAAGGCAAACTGAGAAGAGTTCAGTCGCAAAAAAAAAGGAAAAAGAAAAAAAAAGGGGGGGCATGGACTTTTCCCCCCACTGTTCTCCCTCTCTCCCCACTGCCCTCCTGCCTGAAAGAAGGCCTTCATTCACGCGCGCGGGGCGGCCGGGGCAGGATTATAACAGAGAACATGTGGCTCTCATTTGGGGCCTGAGGTGTGGCTGCCAGGACGGCGAGCGCAGCCACAGAGAGGAGGCTCAGCCAGCCATCCCATAATTCACTCCACACAGAATAAAAGACGAGGAAAAGGGAGAGATGAAATAAAAATGTAATGCCCCTTAAGTCCGACCCTTTGGTCCGTACTTAACGGGCCCGCGTGGCAGAGACCGACCTGCTTTCAAGACCCCTGCTCCCTTAAGATTGAGTGCTATGCCTGGCTGCCATGCTAGAACAACATCTCGGGATACCCTTTTCCATTTACAACCATTTCAGAGTAGCGCTTTTTAAAATATTTTCCAAACATGCGTTTCTCTTGTTCGTGACACGTTCAGATGGTGACCGGACGGTGACGCGGGGTGACGTCATCATTGACTATGATGGGAAGTATGATCTCTGTGGTTTCCCGAACCATTTCTTGCAGCAAAATCCCCGGAAGAGGTTGGCTGAAATTAGAAGTCCGAATGAGCGAACATCTACTGTTCCGCAAAGCAAGGAATTTCGCCCCCACCAAATACCAAACGGCATCTAGATTAAAGCCTGGCTGGTGATTAGGGACAGGAGCCAGCAACGATTGTGATGGTGGTCCCATAGGGGTTATACCGGGCCAGTAGGACAATCCTCCGACTGTTGATCTGTCTGTGTGTGTGTTTTTTTTAGAATCAAGAACCCAAGCAGGCAGCAGTACAGCCACTGACCGTAGGCTCCAGAGGAAATGACCACTAAGAAGCTTTTCAGACCGGTTCAATAGGTTTGGTAAGGAGGTCACATAAGGATTCTCTCTCTCGCTCCCTTGCTCTTTCTCTCTGTATGTCACACTCTCTCCACCATTTGTTTTCCTGTTCCCAGTTTGCCATTACAAATTAAATAACCATTTATCTCCTCCCCCTCCCCCAACTCCGATCCATCAGTCAATCCACCGCAGACACCTTTTAAGAGACCCAGTCCAGAGTTGCAAACGCGCCGCTGTGCCAATCACTGTGCAGATTCCACGGGCTAGGGGGCGGGACCACGCAGCTGGCGACTGTGATTGGGTGGATACCACCGGCGCATGCAGGACCCCAGATACTCCAGATGTTGTTTTGATCACGGTGGTTTATGAAGCCAGGCCCAGCGTACATGTGGGTGCGTGTGTGTGGTTGTGTGCGTGTTTCTGTTGGGGGGGGGGTACAGGGCTGTACTTATCCAAACATTTGTTCGTTGAGCGCTGGTGTTGTCCATGCTGCACTGTATGGGCCCTCCCCGATTTCCAGTGGGTCTCACCTACAACACTGCCCTACCGCCAGTACCCAACGTGCTCTTTAATTAAGTCCTCAGATTTGAGGGTCTGCACACACAGAGAGACAAACCACAGTTCTGTGGCCACGTACGCCTTCACCTGAGTGGTGGGGGAGGAAGATACACACACACCGGCCCTCTCAGGTATCTCTGTCAGTCACCCCTTTCCTCCCTGTGACCCCATCCACTCACTGAGAGCAGGCACACTGAGTGCTGGGGGGAGGGAGAGAGAGAGAGAGAGAGAGAGAGGGGAGAGAGAGGGAGAGAGAGAGAGGGGCACAGTTTTCACGCCGCCGTGGGTGAGAAGCTACCACTTCAGACAACACAAGCTCCTTCTCTCCCGAGTTTCCGACAGGCAGCTTTTCATGCCTGACAGGCGGGAAAAAAATAACTTCATCCATCAAAGCCTTTAAAAAAAGATAACATGTTCGTTTTTTGGAATTTTTGTCTTTTTATAAAGAAGTCTGGGTTTTTTTGGGGTGTGAATCAAATGTGGACCAAGCACTCTTGACATTCAGATCTTTATAGAAAACAACTCAAGCTAGCCCTCCACCCTGGTTTTATAATGGATACTTGTATTGCAATAATGCGAGACATTTTTATTTCACAGACAAAATGAATGCGAGAGACTGAGTCCGACGCACCAGGCAGTGGGCATTGGGCCTGTTCTCTGTAGCACTGGGTCACTCACTGAACAGTGTTCCACACTCAAGCGAGGGGAAATGGGTCAAAGGGGAGTGCATGAGCAATAATATGGTAATAAAATAAGATAATTGCAGATAATTCAGCTCAACGAGGCACGGCAGGGCGGGGCTGGCAGGATTTTGTCCGCACGCAGGAAAGAGGCCTCTTCCAAACAGCACTACATGACATGAACCCTGTGCTTCTGGGAATTTCTGATTTGATATTTTACTGGGTCTCTGTTTCAGGTAGAAGAACAAGAGCCCTCATACTGTCAAACTCTGGCCTCTGGCAAACATGGCATGAGTCTGAGCCCACTACCTGACAAGGAGAAAAGCATCTCCAATGAATTCCCAATCAAGCTTAGCGCCGAGTTAAGATTCGCACCGGGCCACTAAAAGGATTGCTTTTGACCAAGGTGAGGCGTTTTATGAGAGCGCTCCTTCAGCCAATCATCAAACAGTGAATCATTGATGTCTCCCATTGTGACATCACGGTCTTTGGGGCCTGTAGATACCAGCCCAGCCGTGGCTGCATAGAGTAGTGTGTAGGCCTGACCGGGCCCTCCGAGGCTTGTTTGAACATATGAGTGGGCCGGCAGTTCTTCCACAGGGGCTTTGGCCAACTGTAATAATGAGAAAATTCCCCATGGATGATTATCAAATCCCAGCCCCACCCCTAGCACGAATGCATACCATTCCAGCCCGAGGGTGTGTGACATCTTGCCCACATGCGGCTCAGCTCACCCCCCAGATGATTACGTTCTATTCATGCAAAACGCACGGTTGCTCCGCACAACCTTTCGAAAAACGACAACACAATCTTCTTCTTTCTTTTTTTTATTTTATTCGTTCGCGTTTTTTACCCCAAAAACGAAAGGGACGAAGGCATTCTGCTGCAGTGAAACGCAGCAGGGAATTTATCCAGGTCACTCACGTCTAATCAAGTGTGAGAAAAAGCATTTGGCAGCAGCTCCGGTTTCAGCCTTTCGTCACTGCCCGGGAGGGACGAGGGGCCTCGGGGCGGGACGGCGTGGGACGGCCAGACGAAACGCCGCCGCCCGCTCACGCTGACGTTCCCCCTCGCCGTGACACGGAGCGGAGCGTCCTCCTCGGCCCGCTCTCAAATCGTCGCCTTCGTCGGCGAGGAACACGTCATCGGATTTCGTCCAAACGCACTGAACAATGGGAATCCTTGAGAAACAGGAGCCCGTTCACATATTGAAACAGAAAAATACAATAACGGAGAGAGGGCTAAAATGCGCTTATATATTATACGTTTCGGAGTAATATGAATGTTTTATCGTTTTTGCTTTTTCATCGTGTGTACTTGTTCTACATACTTGTGCTGAGACTTTGTGCTTTTACTTTAGGACACATTTTACTGTACAGCCTCCCTCGTGTGCGTTCATATTTTCCCCAGACGATCGGACATGCATTTAACTCGACTGAACCATAATGCCTCATATGTACATTTCAGTATACTTTCATTCAAAATACAGTGATGTTTCACATTCATCGTTGTTGGGTTGCAGAAGATTTACACGAATGCACCCATAACATGTGTGTGCTTGTGAGCGTCAATTTGCGCACATCAGTCATGCATCAAATTAAGTGAATATCCATATTAACAGGCCAATCAGATTATCTCCTAATCGCTCCCCCATAGGAGGGGTACGGGGGCTCGCTGGGTTTAGGGGGGGTTGGGGTTTACTCGCCCCACATCCTTATCCCCTTCTCCCACATTGGATACGCCATGCCGTACACACACATGCACGCACGCACGCACGCACATACACACAGTCGGTGTTCCTCCCCAGACACATTCTCCACAACCCAACCTTTCATCTCCAGAAACAGAAACACATATCTGTATCTGTGTGAATGCGAGCGAGAATGTGTACAAAACCGAGTGGGAAACATTCCTGTCTTTTAATAGAACAAAAAAAAAATCACCCATCTACAGCACTACAAGTGATGGACGCAATGTAACGTTCTGGAGTGGATATGACTTTCAGCATTCATCCATTTTTCATGTTTTGCATATCTTTTGTGCT